>NW_021011507.1:1169601-1396178 GCF_003987935.1 Bombyx mandarina | reverse complement strand
CGTCTGGGTCCCTCCCCGCACAAAACGGGTGGGACCCCTAGCTCTTAGGGGGCCAGGTCACGGATACGACCCCGGTCCCGACCCCCTGCTCGGCGGCGGCGGGTTTCTGCGTAGTGAGGAGAGCTTTCCCTCACTCGCCCCGCCGCCTCCTTCTGCGAGATGGTGCACTCGCAGAAGTCGAGCATAGCCTTCCATGACTCATCGCTGCCAAGCATCGACGCCACGACGCCAGGCAGCGACAAGTCAGGTCCTATCTTTGCGACCAGGACACGGCGCTGCACCTCCCAAGCGGGGCAGACAGCGAGCGTATGCTCCGCCGTGTCCAGGTCGTGTCCACAATGGTGACACCTCGTCGTCGGCTCAGCCCCTATCCGGCGCAGGTACTTCCCGAAGCATCCGTGCCCGGTCAGCACCTGCACCAGACGAAAGGTGAGACGTCCCTCGCCACGATTCACCCAGTCATCAAAGACCGGGTAAACCGCCTCGACGGTCCGTAGCCCCCACGTGGGGTTGGCCAATCGCCTCGACCACGACTCGAGCACGGACCGCCGAGAATGGGCCTTCCGCGCCCGCAGCTCACTCTCGGGGACACGCGCCACGCCCCGAGCACGAAGCTCGCTTATTAAAAGGTTGGGGGGTAGTTCGAACTCCCAGCAAAAATGGTTCGCATACGTCAAACTACCGAAACCAGTCCGTTTCCAAGATCACGACACCTTTCAAATCCGGCGACAAAATCCTGTCTATTTTTTGTTAAATTACACAAAGAATCTTTAAATATTCACTGAAGCGTGTTAGAAACCAAAAAAAAAAAATACGTGACTAACTAAAACTTGATTAATAAAAAGTAATTAAAAATTCCATAAAAATCCGCGTCGCAAATTAAAATTTTGCTATGACAAAAACGCTCTTGACGTTTACGGGAAAGCTTAAAATTTAATTGTATAGTAAAAACAAAATTACAGATCTAACGAGCTGTAGCAAAAACGGAGTGCACAACAAGCCACTTTATGAATTCACTGTGTAATTGGTGACCAACACGTTGATGAGTACGCGATTTTAGTTGTCAACCGACATTGCTTGCCGCGATTTATGGGCGACAACATTGTTCACAACTTATACTAACAATTTGAAAATCGTTTCTAACAATTTTTAAGTGACATTTCAGACCTCGTTAGGAATGAATTGCGGTATGTGTTTTTGGCTAGAATTTTATTCTGTTGAATTGCATCGCTCGATACGAATGCACCAGACCACTTGTCTTTTAGGCCACGATCACTTCAAATGTCTTTGTAATGTAATGTACAATATAATTGAATATGCAATTTCGAAAAGGTCACATGTCGCATATTTTGTCAAATACGTTTTTTCATATACATGTAGTTTTGAGGCTTACCTACACCCATTTTATAATAATTCCAGTAATTTTCAATTGCTAATTAACACTAGAAATATATCTCAAAAGTTAATATTTTAAATTTTACACTGCTTTAGAAATTAATCAGTTTTTTTTTCATTTCCTGAACATTTTACATTTTCAGATGTGCCCTTTTCGAAATTGCATATTCAATTAAATTGTGTAGGTTAGGTTAGTAAGTAGGGATGTCGCAAATACTATTTTAATTTTTTATAAGAAATAATAAAAATAATAATGTTTTTTTCAATTTTGTTCGACATAATAAATATTTATGTAATAAGCAGTAAGTAGCATTCGAAAGAACCAGAATGGTGAGAGGTTCATCGCTACAATATATTGTATTAAATTTCAGTTAATATTTTTAAACAGAACTAATACGTAGTTATTCGATTTAATTTCAATTTAATCTCATTTAACTTGTTTTCTAATTACATGTCTACCCGTTATGATCTTTATTTATCACAAATACCTTTTTGGATATTATTATTTACCTACTTACCATAGTATATATCGTATAAATAAAATAAGAGCCTTCCTCGTATCAAATATGACTCAATGACTTTTCTTTTTTTATGAATATTCAATACCTTATAGATGGGTAAAGTGGAGACGAAAAAAAAATGAAAACCAGACGTAATTTGATATTGAACACTCGTTTATCTGTTGCTTTTCATGCGCCAACGGGCTGGATTGTGTGACACTATCCCTAGTTCAACAAGCTCCTACGAAAATACTCTTTATTATATAGAAGATGAGTTTCAAATTTGAATGGACGATGTATGATGAAATAACCCGCTAAGTGCTTGAGATGTTAGAGTATAATGATAGGAGAGGCCTGTCTCTTTTAAAGTTGAGAAATAATAGAGCATATTTTATTAGATTTTTCATGTTCTATTCACAAAACTAGTATGTACTTATTCTTCATAAACATTATCTTTTGTCTTTATTAATTTTAGGCTCATCTCTCAATAACTCAGATGACTTTACAGAATATTGATACTACTCCTACTACTCTTAATGACTATTTTTACCGGTGACGGGTCCTCTTGTGAGCCTTCACGAGTAGGTACCACACCCTTGCTTATTTCTGCCGTGAAGCAGTAATGTGTTTCTCTTTATTGTAGTGTAAAGCTGTTACTTAAACTCATGACTCAAGGTGAATGGCGGCAATCATGTCATAGATGTCTATGGGCATCGATAACCACTTAGCACCAGTTGAGCCGTGAGCTCGTTCACATACATAGTTTAATATAGCTAAAACAGAAACAAAATAATAATAACGCAAACGAGTTTGCGAAAACCTAAGAGAAAACTAAATTCACATCTGTGTACATATTATTCTTTGATATCAAAACCATATTATGAATATAAGTACATCGAACTTATTTTACACAAAAATAGCCTTTAAGTACGGATCTTAAGGGTCACACAACAAACAGATTTATTGTAAACAGATTTTTGTTTTAACCCTTACAGCGGGAGGTCCGAAAAAGCCAGGTACCTACCAAGAAAATTTGAATATTTTTATGAAGGCACAATTAATTCATAGAAATTATGTAATTAATGTAATGGTATAATTACAACGTCATTATGTGACTGCTATCGTGGCACACAACATTTTTTCTATAAGATTTGAGTCTGTTAAGACGAATATTATATTATGTTTCGATTAATTACGAATTTATGATTTGTAATAAATATATGTAAATTAACAACTTCGCTTCCTAAAGCTGCTTCGTAGTGCTGAGATCGTGATACTAAAAGCGTCTCACTCGGGACCATTGACCAGGCTAGTAGAATTTTAATTCCATTATGTTGCCAGCTGTACAATGCGTTATTATATGCGTCTGGTGGTAGGACCTCTTGTGAGTCCGCGCGGGTACGTATCACCATCCTGCCTATTTCTGCCGCGAAGCAGTAATGCGTTTCGGTTTGAAGGGCGGGGTAGCCGTTGTAACTATACTTGAGACCTTAGAACTTATATCTCAATGTACGTGGCGCATTTTTGTAGATGTCTATAGGCTCCAGTAACCACTTAACACCAGGTGAGCTGTGAGCTCGTCCACCCACCTAAGCAATAAAAAAAATTAAAAAATATATTCTAGTACAGTTTATTGTAACTGTTTTATTGTATGTATTTCATCAGGAACTATCAGCATCATATTTTTATAAATCACGTCTGTCTGTCTAATGTAGACGAGCTGTGGTCCACGGTCCGAGATTATCTAAGCCTTACAAACCGATATCAGCTAATGCTTTGAAGAAACTGGCGCGCGGTAGGTATATACCACAGAAATTAAGCATTTTTTTAAGCTTGCGTATATATTTTTAGTACGCAATTTAATTGGATGAGATTCGTCAATATCTATTAGACACGTATGTCTGTGGAAAAGCCTGGCCTAAGAATTGTATCTAATAATCGCTTTTTTATATGCAAGTACCTACACCGGTATTTATTTCATCAAGCAACGACAGTTTTATACTCCAAAAATATCCTTATATGAATCCAAAAAGTGTGAGAGTTCCGGAATAGAAGCCACACAGCGTCTAGTTGAGACAAGGAAACGGATACGATACAATAATCCTCCTTTAGGACTGTATGGGTAAAGTATAAGCAGGAACATTTGATAACCAAACTTGTAATCTTTATAATTTTTTTTATGTAATTTTTATATTTTTTTATATTTTTTCCAGAATTTCTATAAATTAAACGGTTGTCTGGAAGACAGCTTTTAGCGATAACACTGCTTATTATACAAATGTATCTGCTTTTTTTATTGTTTTTGAATGTAAATTGTGTTTTGGTGTGCAATAAATTGTATTCTCTCTCTCTCTCTCTAATCTGGAATGTGCTGGTATTTTCGGTGCGATGTATTACAATAATTATTATGTTTAACACTTTTTTATTGCTTAAATGGATAGACGAGCTCAAAGCCCACCTGATGTTAAGTGGTTACTGGAGCCCATAGACATCTACAACGTAAATGCGCCACCCACCTTGAGATATAAGTTCTAAGGTCTCAGTATAGTTACAACGGCTACCCCACCCTACAAACCGAAACGCATTACTGCTTCACGGCAGAAATAGGCGGGGTGGTGGTACCTATCCGTGCGGACTCACAAGAGGTCCTACCACCAATTTATGATAGTAAATTACATTATGAAGACCGTTTTTATTTATTTATTATATATGCTGTGTATATTTTGTTTAGACATTTAATACATATTTTAGTTTTCCGTTTTCATCATTAACAATAAAGCGATGCATCAACCACATCACATAAGCCTCTATATAGCCCTTAGTGAGAACGATGAAATTTTGAAAATACGATTGAGTCTCTTAGGCTCTAAGTCTGCTTTACCCTTTGTGCACAAAGTAGAATGGAAATTTAAAATAATCTAATGTACATTGATGTGTCCCTCCGACAGGATTTGATTCAACTCAACTTATAATCATGAACTCATCCTATTGTGATTGGAATTTTTTGGAAGATTTCACTAAAATAAAAATAAAAATTGCTAAAAAGTCCCATGAAACCTAAATGAAAAAATGAAACCCAACCAACGAAGTATATATAACAAAATACTCATATGTCATCCAAACTATTGAACAATTCGTATAGCAAATTAGACTACTGCAAAAAACATTCTTTACAACAATTGTAAACAATTCTCTTTTCATTAGTTATTCAAAAGGTCATTGCCATTAAATCGGCTCGTGTAACTACCACGACACATCGTCGTTACAAAAAGATAATTACGATATATAGACATCATTGATTGTTTAATATTCTGCAGCTATTTTCTTCATTGCTTGTCAATATGGATACAAGTAAAAAGCGGACAAGGCATCTCATGAACTGCCGTACAAGATGACTACTCACGCTACTCATATTTGGTTGCATAAAAATCTACAGTTCGAACATTCAAAACAGAATCGTGTTGTTTGAAGTTTACTGCTTAATTTACCTTGAATAAGAAAGGTATGATCCAGCCTTTTATTTTACCGAGACGCCGAATTTAATTGGACGTAGCAAAGGTTTTTGAAGGGTTCGAAACGTGCAAAGATCCACGGGCTTTTGTCTGTATCAATTTAGTCTTTATCTTGAAGTGTTTATGAATCGTAATTCTGTATAAATATGCATCCGGTAATTTCCGGTATTCCGGTATTTTCGTGAATGCAACCCAATGACGTGTAATTATAGCAGATACAATTTATAAGAGTACGGTCAATACCGTCTTTACCTTAAGGGCACACGGGGCCCGTGCCCAGGGCCCCCATTCTCAGGGGGGCCCGCCCGAAAGACCGACAATCTCTCTCACACGTTTATTCTCAAAACATTTTTGTCGGGCACATTACACTTTTTTCACAAATCAGTAATCAGAAGGTATTTACAAGGTATATACTATGCCTATAATAGAAGATTTTGCTCAACAGAAATCCCGAAAGAAACCGTTATCGAAATCGTAACCAAAAAACCAGCAGCATTCTAATATCATTAATGATATATTATATCATACTGTATTTGATTACTTACAATAAATGGTCATACTCAGTAAAAAAATGTTATTATAATTCGATTTTTTTACTTTCTAAAAGGGCCTCAAATTCTTGTGTGCCCAAGGGCCCCATCCTAGTTTAAGACGTCCCTGAGTACGGTCCGTTGTAAATTTTATTTATTTTATAATTGTAGTTTTGATAACACCTATGCTACATATTCTAGAAGAAGATCAGTATTCAAAAGGACTTAATCTTGAGGCATTTTTATGAAGCATGGCTTTCCATTACTACGGAGGGAGTAGCTAGGGTGAAATTAATTAAAATTCTTTCACATATTGACGTTAAGTAATTAAAACATTAATTAAACATTATAAATAAATATAAATTGATTTCTCCTGAAATTGTTCGCTGGGTTTCTAAAGCTGAAATTTTGATTGTGTATTGCTAACGTTATTTAACTGGGTACACGCTTTTGTTGAAATAAACTAATCTACAATATTTATTCCAATTTACTTTCCTAAATAAGGTCAACAGAATGGTACGTTTTTATTTTGGTAAATCGGAAATTTTTGTGAATATTCTTTTCAGAACACGTGTAGTGAGGGCTGTGATATCTACGAGCCCAAGTACCAATTGAAATCAGATTTATCGAGAGCTCGTTCACTTATCTAGGCAATAAAATAAATATTAGTTTAAAAAAACTAACAAAATACGCTTTTATAGAAAATCCAACTAAAAAATTGAAAATAAATTTATATTAAAAATAGTGTAAAAAAACGTGGGTTGCTTTTCAGGATATTATGAAAATAACCCTTCTACTCAATCTGTTCATAAAATATTTATAACTACTGATACCATGCACCCCACGCTTTTTTTACAATAAAATCATTTTCTCTTACACTATTTTTAATACACATTTATTTCCTATTTTTTAGTTGAATTTTCTATAAAAGCGTATTTTGTTAGTGTTTTTAAACTATTATTTATTTTTTATTATTTTGTTAAATTTCAATTTTTTCAATTTTTAATATTTAATCCTTAATAAGTATACCAAATTTCGAGTTAATCCGACGTTTTGAAGGGGTTCAAAATCACGTTCAAAGATTCTGTTACATACATACATACGTCTGAAGCTAATAAAAACGTATTAAAATATCCCAGCACTTACCTCAATGCGCACTCATCGACGTCAGTTTCGCACAGGGTCCCCGTGAAGGTGGGCGGACACTCGCAGGTGTAAGAGTTAATACCATCGATACAGCTCGCTCCGTTCTGGCACAAATGTCCGGGGCAATCGTCGATGTCAATCTCGCAGTTCTGGCCGCGGTATCCTGGGACAGAAAAAAAAACGTGAATGCAATACCAGGTTTTTATAGCTTTTGATGGAACGATAGACCGTTAGACAATAGACACCTCAACGTTAATAGCGCAATGATATTCTAAAAACCATTTGGCTTTTAGTTGGTTGTTTTTAGCTTAAATTGGAATGCTATTTATTTTTTTGCACAGACAAGACAGACCTAAAAGTGTTATTTTATAGGCACGGGCTGCCATCAAATAAATAACCAATCCAACTGAGTTATCAACAACCAATATTTTCACCCGATACCAATCGGCAATACAATTTTATTCTCATACACTTTTAAAATTACAGACACGCGTTTTATATTACGTCACTAAAAACAATGGCGCACTAAGCGTAAACAGGCGACTTACAGGAAAAGGAGAAAACAATATTAACCAATCAAAAAGAAAAAACAGAACAGGCCGCCTAGAGAAATGATAAACTGGCCAACTAATAAATCACTGGAAATTTTCCAGAAATGTTCCAGATATGGTTAAACCAAACAACCTGGAGACATCTAATCTAACGTGGGATGACATCTACAGTTATAAACTTCTCTTTAGCACAACTGTAATAAATCAAATAGGATTTAATCATGTTTTTTGCACGCTACATTTCAGTAGCATCTGTTCAGCGTTCGTTGATGGTGGACAAAAAAAAAACGAGCATGTGAAAATAATTTTACTCATCTTATAATTATGACACGTAAAAAACATATCTAGGAATTATTTCTCGACATGTGTTCGGTATTGAGTCATGAAGTTTCATCGTTCACGTTATAAAATTTGGTTGAGCATTTGTTACGATTACCTTTGAAACCACTTTTCGGCCAAAAAAAGAGTTAAATTATCGTAAACATTTTTACAACTTCATTTCTGCAAACTTATATTTTAATAGAATTAAATTGCCTTTTCTGCTTGCCCTGTTATTTCTACTATTTCAGAATGGCAGAATATTTAAGCATGTTTGTTACGATTCTCAGAATTATCATCAACTGCCATTTTGAAAATGGGAATGACAAAGTTGGATACAAATTACTAAGAATTACTATCGTAGTTCAGCTATTTAATACTATATAGGGAGGAGTGGGCTTTGAGAGTAGTGGTAAGAGATCACAAACCAGTATTTTGTGATAAGACCCTATAGATAGATAGATAGATAAACTATTGTGAAGATCTGGTCACACAGACTCTAAAAGTTACCATAAAAAGTGTACGAAACAATAAAACAGACACTTTGAAATTATCAAAATTATGCAAACACAGCCACAATGTAAGCTTGTGTACCGATTAGCGCATGAAGTAACCTGATTAACTTCATTAGTTGAAGGAACGGTTCCCACGGCCACATGTGTTATGTGTTAAGATAAAAATTAACAACTGAACGGTTTTAAATCCTTCGACGCCTCTTTTGCGCTGTTTTATAAATAAACGAAGTAGCAAATGCGATGTGGATCGGGGCTTTCAGGGATCCTTTGTGAGAGGGGGAGACGAATGATCCGGCAATATTGTTTTATGTGTGAAAACTAACCAGCTGATCAAATCGGAACCAAAATTGGGACTGGTTTGGTTCCAAATGACTATTTAAAATCAAAATCCTTATAGTTACTAGTGATATTAATGGATGATGATATCAGAAATCACCAGACCATATCTTTCACCGTCACCCGAAACATGTCTTGTTGGATCCCCCGGATCCATGGTGTTTTTAGGCTCCTCAAGCACCGGTCACCGTCCGGTGTCAGAGTTCGACGAGGAAACTAACCCATGGACACAACGCTCTGAGTTTCTTGCCGGATGTTCTCAGTGGGTCGCGATTTCGATCCGGTGGTAGATTTTGGGAAGCACTGCTCTAGTGTCAGCAAATTCGTTCAGGCTGGGCCCGTAAGCTCACGTACCCCATAAGCTACTAGAGAATAGGATGAAAAAAAAGTAGCAAATATGGTGTGATAGGTAATGGAAATTTAAATATTAATCTTGGAAATTATTGATGAAAAAACTTACGATATTTATAATATTATAATATTGTTTAGAGAAGAAAATAGACGGTGAATTAGATATGAATGAAGAACTTTAGAATTTCTCAAAATTCATTCTACTACATTCTTAATATTTTATGATCCAAAACTGACGATACTACTTCTTAATTAACGTTTACAAGATTAACAATTTACGGCGAAAGAATAAAACCCATTGATTTTATTAGTAAAAATGTCGTCGAATTGCTTAATCGGTCGTTATATCTGAAATTTAACGGCTTTTTTAGAATTCATGGCGACATTATTTCAAACAAAATTAAGAAAGAACTGTTTTTATTTGATGCAGACGCCAATAAAAATTAGATGCGTGGCGTGGAATTCCTTGAATATTCTTATCATGTGTATGCTGTAAATCAATATATTATTACGTGAAGCAAAAACTTTGTATCCCTTTTTACGAAAATTGCGCGGACGGCGGAGTATGAAATTTTCCACACTTATAGAGAATATAGAGAAGAAGTGCACAATGATAATATTTTTTTTAAATAATGCATAAAAGATACATTAAATCAATAAAGAAAACATTACACACACCACATATTATACCATGTATTTGACGCACACACGCATGCATACTCTTTACTGTCAAACTTTTGTTCTTGACGTCTGTTGTCAAATTGAGATTAAATATTGTTTGTCTTTGTTAATATTTTTTATGTATGTATAGTGTATGTATAGTGTATGTATAGTGTAGTCTTGGCAAAATTTGTGATTACAGAAGTATAAAATACAATCATAATAGTGTACAAACTTACAATTCCAATTAATTATAGTCGAATTCGCGACTACTGCGGGACCTCTAGTCTATACTAATATTATAAAGAGGAAAGATTTGTTTGTTTGTTTGTTTCGAATAGGCTCCGAAACTACTGGACCGATTTGAAAAATTCTTTTTCCATTAGAAGCCGACATTGTCCCTGATGAACATAGGCTGCTTTTTAAAAAAAAAAAATTATTTTATTTTTTTGGTTTCATGTGTGTTTTAATGTTTCCGAAGCGAAGCGAAGGCGGGTCGCTAGTATAATATAAAATGGCAAATTTTGGCGTAAACTTGTCATTTGACTTGTTGAAAATTTGACTTATTCTCGTATACAAAAACGAACTACGAAACA
Source organism: Bombyx mandarina (assembly GCF_003987935.1). The sequence goes on along the minus strand of NW_021011507.1, from coordinate 1,385,768 downwards.
CAAGTCAATTTAGTCGTTTAATTTTTAAACTGAAATAGATAAAAAACTAAACCCTCTCAAATAGTGGACACAATGAAAACATGACGAACAAACAAGCTATACAAACTCATAATGAGTCACATTGATTCATGTACACACATACCGAATAGTACGAAGCACATTTAGAATTTAAATTCATAATGATATTACGACATCTATCGAATATGTGATCATATATGTACGTTCCCATAGTAATATTTGAAAACGAGAATGAACAGATTAAATGCTCCATCAATATTTTCTGATATGAAGAATAATTTCTATTACTTGCATGTCACTTTGGAAAAATCTGGCCCGACCCAAAGACACCCGCGCCGTTGCAACAAATGTAATTCATACATTATGAGTTACAGTAGAATCAAAACGATACGGCTACGAGTCCCGTGTCATGTGAAGAACAATTTTATTGATTTTATTTCACCATAAATCGACGGTTTTATTATCATTGTCGATTTAATCTGACATAGGTAGACTATTTTTCTGTTACACTAGTGGTAGGACATCCTGTGAGTCCGCACCGGTCTGCACCTGCCTATTTCTGCCGTGAAGCAGTAATGCGCAGTAATGCGTTAAGGTTTAAAGGGCAGGGCAGCTATTGTACCGTAAAAACTGAGATTTTAGAACTCATATCTCAAAGCGAATGAATTTGCGTTGTAAATCTCTATGTGCTTCGATAACCACTTCACATCAGGTAGGCAATGAACTCGTCACCCAGCTAAGCAATAAAAAATAAAAATAAAAATGTGGCTATTGTAGTGTCCTCATTGTGTGCGTATTTAAATGCTACTAAGGGATTCAGCGGAGAGTGGGCAGCAGCATTCTCTAATTATTGTACCAACTTACTACCATTGCCAATCGGCATTTACTAGGGATAGAGCATCCACACGGGTGGACATCACCAACCTGCCCATTTCTACCGCCAAGCAGTTGAGCGTTTCGTTTTATAAGGTCAAACAACCGTTGTCCTATATATTTGATAGTTCGACCTCATGTCTCAATGCTTACGTTGAGGTGACCATAGAATCATATTTCATATATGTACATACCATATTACATTACATATCATAAATTGTGTTTTTTTACGTATCGTTTCTGAGAAATTCAATACATATGGAACTAAATATCCTATGACAATTCAACGGAATCATTAACTGCATAAAAATGACTACATTACTCATCGTAACTAAGACTGAAAAAATATTAGTCTCACTCCTAAAGCTATTTTAATAGGCTATAAATACAACAGTGTTAATTACGTTACGTTTCCCACACTATACCGTGTACTACTTGCCATGACGTTAAATAAGAAGTTAATTTTAAGTGTTCGAACATTCAAAAGCCCCCTTCAGCCTATGAACTGAAAACATTTGGTCACTCATTCAATTTGGCATGTGTGAGGAGTTAGATTCTGTGACTCAGAACACTTAAAGGTCGGTGACTGTATGATGATTTTTTAACTTGTAGCTTCCGATTTTAAAAGGGCTCTTAATATACATTTATATCTCGAAATATCTCTCCTTGTAGTACTTACTATATGGCGTGTGGTGTGTTCAATGAGATATATCCTAAATACTACCGTAGATCCTTTTTTTTACTACATATTCTGATAGCCTCGAGAGGCTGTTTCAGCTTCTCCTTGACGTGTAGGTGAGCTCACGGGGCTCAAATTGGGATTGTTGCTAACACTGGCCCTGGCAAGAGCAGTGTTTCAGAATCTACCACCGGATTGGAAACGCGACCCACTGAGAAAATCTGGCGAGAAACTCAGTGGGCTGTGTCTATGGGTTAATTTACTGGTCGAGCCCTTCGTCGCAAAGCGACGGGTTCGGCGAGGACGGTGACCGGTGCTTCAGGTACCTAAAAGCACCCTTAATGGATCGGGAGGATCCGTAATGACGTATTTAGGGCGACGACAATTGCTTACCATTCGGTCTACAGGATCGGGTATGAATCCTTAGTATATAGACTTTCCCCTAAAAATTTTGATGTACATATGCGATGTTAATCAATAAAGGCTTGACAGTAGAAAAATACTTAAGTTAGACGAAATATGAAGTCAAGAAATTTATGTTTTTACCTAAAAAGAAGAAGACGTACTTACGGAAGATGTCACAAATTATGGCGAGTGGTTATTATAAGAATTTAAATGGTAAAATCAAAATTGGAATTAAGCGAAATCCAAGCTAAAGCTCGAGTTAAACAACGACCAACGCAGACGACACAGAAACATAATGGCTAATCTAACAATTTCCCACAAAACTTTCAATTCATACTCTCATTCCCACTGATTACAACAGGTACGAAGTTTTGCAACAAACATAATGAGTCTAATGAATCCTAGACGCGGTGCAAAGAGAACTAAAGAAAAATTATGACGTAACACATTTCGTCATACAGGTAAGAGCGAATTATTTTAAGTGTTTCATTTTTTTAAATGTGTGTGAATCTTTATTGTTTACACGCGAAGCTCTTGTGAATTCGTATCATTATTTTGGTCGGTACTAATTTACGATTGTGAGTTATGAATTGTTTTGACCTATTCATGACAGTAGGTTGAACAACGTGTTGCGTGAAAGTCTTCATGTAGATATTCATCTAGAATTCGAATTATTTTTGATTCACGAAAATTATAAATGGATTTTATGAATTCAATGAGCACAGACTCGGGTATTGCAGAGAGAACATTATTTTTTATTGCCCTTGTAGGCAGACGAACATACGGCCCACCTGATGGTGAGAGGTTACCGTCGCCCATGGACTTCAGCAATGCCAGGGGCAGAGCTAAGTATAAAAAATATGGCTTTTAAATCAAACGAATATTCATGCGACCGAGAGCGCTGGCGTTACTTGCCACAAACATTGATTATTTATCAGTACTTGAACAATTTTATTGCAATGTTGATTCAGCCATAAATATCACAAGACCCGCGGGCTGCGACTTTCGAACTGGATAGTCGTGGTCGCCTTAGGGCATGGTCGACTTTCTGAACTGCGACTGTGAAATAAATCAGACACGCAACGTTACTGAATTCATTGCCTACATAAATGTGGACTCTGAGAAGATAATTCCAACACGGACCGCGAAATGTTGATGAAAATCTACATACCGTTTCAATTTGAAGAGCTTTGTTAAGTGCTTTAAGCGTAATCGCCAAATTAAATTATTTTTAATTATTATTATGTTTTTGCCTAAAGAAGAACAAAGATGAAACTTAATTTTTACTTTCAATCTATGATAAATCAACACCTATTGTTTTTTTAATTCTTCGGTGTGAATTTTAAACGAACAAGTTTGTTTTCTCTGTCTTGGTATTTAATATCTACAAATGCATATATTTAATGGTAAATAGGCGTGAATCTCTAATTTCTTACAGTACAGGGAATCCTACTTTGGGCCCAGAGAAACGTGTGTGATTTGTTATTAGAAAAAGAAAAAATAACAATTTTCTGGCTTTGGCTAACATTATCGTAAAGCTAAATAAACGTTAAGATTACTTTAATGCAATTTCTTGTTAAGTATCTGGTATTATTTTCAATCTGGTATCCGTTCTCGCAGATTTATAACGGTGAGAAAACTTCTAATGCCATAACTACATGCTAATTTACTTGTAGATATACTGTAAGAATAGTTGTTATGAAATCTCAACAAATGCATTAAGCCTGTTAAATTTCAAGTCCTCGTCGCGCCCCAACTCTGCCATCCTAAATTGAAAGTGAGATATGAAAAAACAATTTATTTTAAAAACGATATATCAATAATAAATTCAACGGATTAGATGAAGATTGCGGTTAAATAATACATAATGGTAATAAGTAAATTGAAGACTACATTACATAAGTCATAACTGTAGCGCTCTGTAAAAACTGAACTGTCCTCAGTGACCATATAGTGTAAACCAAAAAAAAGATGGCGCAGGATTGTGGCAGCCGAGAATTCTTGATTGTAAATTACACATCCCTGGGGCACCAAAAAAGGGTTCTCCGCAGGCTCCGTACCATATGTAGCGAATCAACTCATTGAATTAATCACTTACCGAGACACGATTAGATTCATGTAATGGAATACTTATGTGAGCTTGCTGAGATATTTAGATACTAAAATATTTTAGCAGCAAACTCATAAAATAATTATGCTGTAAATGTTACTGAACATCATGGCGGTAATAGATTCGTATTAATTCCTTAAACTTTATGTATATATCAAGCAAGATGTTTTAAAAGCTTGAACTTCGTATGGCTTTTTAAGTACAGACCAAACACGATATTTTTGTATTGCCTGGAATACCAGTATCTTTACACGATGGATTCTATACTTTCACACCTTCAAACTGAGAATTTAAAAAATGATAAAAAATGTCAAACTCACCTGGCGGACAGTCACATTCGTATCGGAGTTGATCCAACGGCGTGCACCTTCCATCATGAAGACAGGGAGACGGCTCACAAGGAACATACTCCGCATCACAGTCTCTTCCCGTATACCCAGGTTCACAAACGCACGTATACGAGCCGTGGGTGTTGAAGCATCTACCGTGGTGACATGGACCAGAGCCGCTAGAGCATTCGACAACGTCTTCCGTGCATCGAGAGCCAGTAAATCCAGGTGGACAGACGCAGGAGTAGCCGGCCGCGGTCGTGTTGTCAGCTACACAGCGTCCTCCGTTACGGCATGGCTGAGATGCACAATGGTCTTCGTGGGAGCATTCGACACCTGTGGAAGATAGTATAATGTTTATTGATAACATAATCAAACTACTCAAGAGCAAATTAGGATAAGAATTATAATGGTTCTTAAATGACGATAAAATATTGTGGTGCAAATAAAATGGTCTACAGAACAAAGGTTGATAATGTATGTAGAGTCTCGTCTGTCTATACATATTATATGTGTTTTCTATAGTCACGTCAATCAATTCTAAAAAATTGAGAAAAATAAAAAGTATTTCATTCAAGTAGTCGTTTTCAAATGGTTTCTCCTCAAGCTTTAGCGTCGATTCGGAATGTAGGTTCACCGTTAAGATGATCAGAACGCATTTCACCAAATACTTCAGATATTCCAATGCGAAACCGTATATCATTTTCAAAATCATCCACCTGCTGCCATCGTTAATGATTATTTATTACTGCATTTAAATTTTTATCTAAAATCAAGTTTTTAAAAGACTATATAATATTAATTTATTTAATTGGACATTTTAATGTAAGCTAACTTTTCTCTCAAGAACGCAATCTTTGTAAAATAGATTTGGCACAATTTAATTAAACTAATTTGTAGCATGTTTTATACCAACTTGGCTGGATTCATCAATAAGGACCAATAAAATCTGCGAAGAATTCTAAATTATATCTCACTGTAAATTCTCTTCGTTTTCCAAGTTAAAATTAATTCTACAAATACTTATTACTTTTAAAACCGGTGTTGAAAGTAATCGGGAATATTTCTGATGACATGATCAAGATTATTCAACGCCGGTCATGAAAAATTAACGAGCACGCATATGCCCTGAATTAATTTTGCAAAAACACTTTCGTATCATCATGTATGTTAATAAATGTATACTTAGGGTTTTTTTAATGAAAACGTAAATAAATTTAACCGACGAATTAAAGGCGATCGATGCAGTTGACAACGTTTAAAGCAGCCGGTCACCAATTTAATTGGTTCGCTCATATGACTAATCAACTTGACGTAACGATAAGGAATTCAGTTTTGATTGGCCGAAACAAGCTCAATTGCTGTTGTAATGGTACATTTCAATTAGATGCAAGCTTAAAGACGAATAATGAATTTTTTTTTTTATTGCTTTGATGGGTGGACGAGCTCACAGCCCACCTGGTGTTAAGTGGTTACTGGAGCCCATAGACATCAACAACGTAGACGCGCCACCCACCTTGAGATACAAGTTCTAAAGTCTCAGTATAGTTACAACGGCTGCCCCACCCTTCAAACCGAAACGCATTACTGCTTCACGGCAGAAATAGGCAGGGTGGTGGTACCTACCCGTGCGGACTTACAAGTGGTCCTACCACCAGTAAAAATGATTCTTAAATGATTTTTTCGGAGTGAGAGGAAATTTCTCTTTTTTGTTGTTTTGGTTGATCGAACTTCCGAAACTAAGCTTGGAAATAGCAAAGGAGGTAAATGCGTTCCATTGACATGTCTAACAATCAAACAACTTACCGCTAAAACAATTTTGGAATATAAGCAAAGCAAAAGATGTGTTATTTTTTTAGTCGCCAGTTCGATATAACCAACGAAGAAATCAGTACAAAATGTTTACTTAACAAAACATAAATTGCTTCATTTAATCAAACATTGCCCTCTGGTTTGAGGGCGAGATAGTCCTTACTTCTATGCTGCCCAGACCTCGAGTTAATGTGACCAAAACTGGATCTCTCTGGAGTATCTGGACTGCGCCAGTATAAGGTAACCCATTGAAAAAAAAAGACAATAAGAAAACCAAACCGGAACATTCACGCATCAATTTGCAAAATTACACGGATGCTGGAGACACGAAAATTTAATAAGCGTCACTTTATCTGGTATCTGCCGGTATACCGATACTCGCCTTTCTATTAACTTTCACATACACGCTAATGGATAATTATTCTTAAAACAGCATCACATTATGGTTTGTTATTCAATTATTTTCGGAAATCACAAAATTCGTGTGAACTTAGTATGTGGTAATTATGAATCATGATTTTCTAGAAATAATTTGAAATTACTCGTATATGTATGTATGTGTTGTGGTGTAATTGCAACACTTTTAACTTTAACTAGAGTTCTACCATTGATCGAAATTGGACTTTAACCTCTGATGCCTCCGGATTAAGATATATTTTATGAATTACAATATCTTTTATGTTTTATTACTATCATTTAAAAAAAAAGATAAAGAAGATCGGTAAGCACTATTTCCTACAGTTAATCAAAAGGGCTTCACGATTAATAACTGGAACTAAATAAGTTATTTCAAAATTTTAAATTAACTTATATTGCAACTAATATTTATTATAGATCTTTATATGGAATTTTCAAGAGACACCTTAGAATATTTTCTAGTACAAACGAAAATAAAAAGACATGGTAGTACCACGATAAAGAAAGAATGAAAAGAATTAAGATAAAGTAATAATTTCGCAGAGTAGTGTAGAGTAGAGTAATTTGAAGTGTTTCACAATCTTTATGAAAAAACATCCAATAAAAATAGCCAGACTAATGGTAGCCCTAGTCAAATTAAAATGTTAAAACGTTGGGTAACACTAAACATGACTTGCCGAGTAAACTGCGTTGTAATTCCAATTATCCATCTACTTAACGACAAATCCAGCTAGGAACTTCCGTTCTATCGTCTCGTTCTTGAGTATCGAAATCCTGCACTACATGAAAAAGACGGCAATAAAAACCTAAGTACCTTTACAATATCTAGCGCCACGTTTCCTTCTAATAAGCATCGTTAAAGGTTTTGCTCAGATTATGATCAGTAATAAAATCCCAATACTTATATGTAGTAAATTATGGTTTCCTTGTTTCAACAGTGGGACTTCATAGAATTTTGAACATTTGCCTAGTTAAATGATCATACATATCTTCAAATATCAAAACGTATTTCATTTTAATTTAGTGTAATGTAACCAGCTAATCCATTCGTATGATTTTGGAACTACTCGCGTCCTCTTTATCTACTCGCGTCCTACTTTCATGGCACTATGACAGGAATTCTTCCTAAAGTACCAACAATTGTATGAAGTATGTAGTCCTAAAGCACCACCCTGTCTATTTTCGCCGCAGGAATTTGTTCTGGTTTGAAGGGTGGGGCAGCCTATAGCCCTGATACTTAGACCTCATGTCTCAAGGTAGATGTCGGTATTCTCTTTGTGGACATTACACTTTTCAATCAGAAACGATATGACGTTGCAAATATGCCTCATCCATATAACGACAGTTGATAAAAATGTTGACACCGCCCCCGTTGCTTAATTTTAAATATGAAACAAACAAGATCATCAAATTTTATAACCCATACTCTATCAGATAAAGCGTCACCTCGTTGGTTGGTTAACGATCCCAACTACTGTACAAAAGGTCAAATTCTTGATCAGACTACGTATCTTTAAAAAAAACTAGTCTTGACGTACATCTGTATGTTTTGCTCACACCAATTACAGGGGCAAATTGTGGAAAACCTAGTAGGATTCAGACACTCGTTCTTCGTGACTTGGGATCGTTTGCTCATTAGAGTGAACTTCCCAAAAACCCAAACATTTTCGAATCATACAAGTAAATCAATGTCGTATCTCAAACTTGTCGTGGTGTTTTACGACTCTCTACGACATCTGAAAGACATGGACCATAAAAACTAACTGGCTATAAAAATTACAAATATCAACAACGCTGGACACTATTGGATTGGTACCATACTGGTACCTGGCACCTTGATTGATGAGTTTTTATTCTTAAGAAACGAAAAATAAATTTAGATTTTTAGTAAAGTTGATAAAAATCAAGTCATAAATTCATCACTTGGATTGTAACTTTAAATGTTTGCTTTTTTATTGCTAAAACTGGCTTGATGGGATAGATTGGGATCGTATAAGATTATTTACACTATCCTTTTTTGTTCATCAGGGTAGTCTTCTGCAGTAAGCACGCTGGACAGAGGCAAAACAAGGTATTAGTTTATTTTATTAATTTACTAGACTTTTATGAGTAAACGGACTGCTGTTAATGACAGTTTTTATTTCCATAAATGGACGGAGTTATTATTATATGGAACCAACTGATACAACAAAGTAATTGACACCGTCTACCTTGAGAAGTTGCTTCGTGACAAAAATAGGCAAAGCGCTTGGGATCAAGAAGTTGCTTGCAAAACGCCACTATATAGGTCCGTATATCTTCCGGTTACACCGGAATTTTAAAACGCATCAGATGAGGTACCATCATAACTATAAGATATTTGTCAAAAAAAAATAACAACAAAAGAGAATGATACATGAACACATAAAATGCTAACTGCAATTAACTCTCTTTCAACTTTATCAAAGTAGAGAATACGTAACGGCTTTTAACTAACTACTTTCAAAGATACATAGATTTTATTATTCGATGAATCGAGACATTAATTGCAGTAGTGTAAATCATTTGAGGTAACATTACTTAAGAACAGGTTGCGCCTTAAGCTATCGATCAGTTTCGCTTTTTGATGACCTCGTTTTGTTTAGATAACGGATATAACAGACTATATACATTTTTGGGGTGTCAAAAGTTTGGTTATTAATTTATGGGCATCTCGGTGAACAAGATATCGTATGTTGAATCAAAAATTATATGTAAATATATAGTAGAAATCTCTTAGACTGGTAGAATGCTGCGCTGTCCCTAAAGATTAAGTTAATCGATAGATATGCTTTTTTTCTTATAGGGTAACAATAATTATTGGCAACTGCATTGAAAGAAATGAGTAAGGAGGGTCAAAAACCGAGCTATGTGGTGTCAATTGTTGGAGGCTTATGTCTAGCAGTGGATGACTATGGATTCATGATCATGGAGATATGTATTCAAACAGACAGGCAAGAGATAAGGTCTATTAATTCATGTAAACTGTTGCAAATTTTGAGTTTTAGTACTCTCGCCAAATTAGCATAACCCTATGAATAAGAAAATAAAATTGCTTTAAGCCAGATTACTGACTAGGTGCATGATATCAACCCGTGTGGGCTCTAGAAGCTTAATTATCATCCTCTTATCTTCAATCTTCGTTGCCTATCCAAACAGAATCCTGATCAAGGCTTCTAAATTAACATACAACACAAATTCCTCTTATTTATAAATGTTGTGGTATAAACCCAATCTATAATTACGTTTGATTATCACTCTCACGCGGATAAGAGATTTAAAAGAATGAAGAATTATTTAAGTGTGTAGTACTTAAATGTACAGTGTACTGTACAGTGCCTTTGTACATAATTTTCCTATTACACTGTAATATATCTTCTTTTTTGTGTGTACATAAATAAATAAATAAAAAATTTGAGACAGTGGTTATATTAATCTATACTAATATATAAATCTACAGTGGTTTTTACGGATGTTCCGTTATAACTACTGAACCATGCATCCGATTGACTATTGGTATCCATGTAGAAAATACATGTACTTAATGGATAGGCTAATATTTAAACGAGTGTTGGACTCCCTACACCAGTTGCGGGGGCGTTAATGATGAGAATCTTTGTGGGGTGAGCAATAACAATGTTAATTTTAAATGCCCAGCGAAGCGGACGGGTACAGCTAGTTATGTAATAATTTTACACAGATCGAAGACATAATTAAAAGGTAAATTATCTAAATGGCAACAAGGAGGCAGCATTTATTGTCAGGTATACTCATAGGTGTTACTATCGGGCTTATTTCGGCCGTGGAGCAGTTATATGAACCGGGCTGAACGGTGGAACAGCTTGTGGTATCTAGGACCTTCGATATCTACATTACACCAAGTAGACCGTGAGCACGTTTACTGGCGGTAGGACCTCTTGTGAGGCCGCACGGGTAGGTACCACCACCCTGCCTATTTCTGCCGTGAAGCAGTAATACGTTTTGGTTTGAAGGGTGGGGCAGCCGTTGTAACTATACTGAGACTTTAAAACTTATATCTCAAGGTGAGTGGCGCATTTACGTTGTAGATGTCTATAGGCTCCAGTAACCACACCAGGTGGGCTGTGAGCTCGTCCACCCATCTAAGCAATAAAAAAACAAAGTTGTCCTATTTCGTGTGGTAATAAAAAGTGATATTAATTCGCAAAAATAATGTTCTACCAACTTAATAATTTTATTAAATACCTTTTGGTGAAATTAAACAAAGTTCTACGCCAAACGAAACTTATTATATTAGTTGCACGGTACATAACTACAGAAAGCTGGACTCGTAAAGCTGGGTCTTCGTAGTCCGGGCAACTTAAAAAGCTGTTGGATCTCAATTAAATCAATTATAAATTCTCAGGCTGAGCTCAAACCCGTTCCAAAGTAATCCCCATTAGGTTTTTCAAGCTGTTATGACATAGTCGAATTCCATCGTTGTCATTCAGATTTATAATGATTACAATATTGATAATCGCAAAGGCTAATGAGATATGAATTTAAAAAAAGTGAGATCACTGGAACTGGTAGAGATGTGTCCTTTGTTGGACAATCGTAACTATGCCGAATGTTATGGTATATTTAAATCTTAAAAGGACATTTGCAATAGGCTCAAAATGGCATGTGAGTGAGTATACGGCTTTAAAAATATATGTTTCTTTTTAGTTTGTTAATTTAGTTTATTATTATTCAAAAAGCTATGAGTACACTGGACGTATGGCGTATAAAGTCACGAATGCTTTAAAGCCAGGTCCAGCTCTTGAATAGTCGTAAAGTTCATGCTGCTTCACGTGTCTTTCTCTCTTCGGAGGCGCCGGAGCCCGACATTAATCCATCCGATCTCCATCAGCCGGGTATCCGAAAATGTTTTTCTCAACAATAAAAAGTCCAAATCTTGTTACCTTTTGATTGAATGTTTCACGAGTAAGGCTGTTTCAGAAAACTCACGTAATGAAAAAGGATTTAAAAAAGGACATACCTGTGTATCCAGGAGGGCAATCACACTCGTAGGTCTCAATAGAGGTGAGCCGACACGTGGCTCCATTAAGGCAAGGCGCAGAGTCGCATGCTGCTGGTACTCTGATCTCGCATAACGAAGCGCTGAACCCCAAGGGACAATCACAGGCGAAAGACGGGGGGCCGCCGCCGACTCCGGGTCTGACCCGACAAGTACCGCCATTCTGGCATCTCGAGCTCGACTCGCTATGACAAGGGTTTAGGTGTTGGCAGAATTCACCGGCGTATCTTGTGGTGCAGCTGAAACAAAAGACAATCATTTCAATTTCATTCAATTAAATTAACGATTAATCTGTAAATTGTAATTATTTGCTCTAAAAAATGCAATATAAATACTATGTTACTATTACTAGCGAGAAAGACGAAAGCGTAATTGTAATTAACGCAGCGTCTAATCTCGTCTTTTCGCATTAAAAGTGTACAATTTCTAAAAATATTCGAAATTGAGTTAATATGCGGAATCATTTGGTATCACGAGTATTTTTCTAATAATGTCAAAGAGGGCATTGTTTAGTTTTAGTTTTTTTTTTAGTTTATTTATGTTTTGACTACTATTAACAAAATTAAAACATAATTTTATCTTACTTTAAAAGACAGATAATGTAACTGGTACAAAATAAAAAATAGATTTTACAAAGATTAAAAATAATCACATGTTAAACCTTTAAAACACTCTCCGGTAAAATTAGTAAGTTTAGAGATTATATAGTTTTAATGCGATATATGCGGCATGATGCAGCGTCTAGTATAAGTTTATAGTATGCATATCTAAGCTAAATTATTCAATGAGCCGAGTATCTGAAATAAATATACATATGTATGCACCGATTTCCGTAGCAGATGCGCCTCGAGTGGCGGACGTCAACAATAAATAAAGCAGATACGTCGCGACACGACATGCGCCCGCGCCTAGAAAATCGCTTTCGTACTACATGTGAAGCGCTAGACGCTTAGGTAGTTCTATTTTTTTTAATCACGTGGACCGTAAAAGTTTTATAGGGACTAGTGATCCCGCAGTAGTCGAAATTCGACTTAAACCAATTCAAATTCTATGTTTAAACATTATTATGGTTCTATTGTCAAATACTATTATACTCATATAATATAATCACAGATTTCGCCAAAACTACACTATACATAAATACTAATAAAGACAAACAATATTCGTCTCTATTCTCAATTTGACCACAGACTTTAAATACTAACAAAAGTTTGACAATTGACAATAAACAAAGAGTATATTTATATAATATATATGTGTTGTGTCAAATACATGGTAGTGTGTGTAATGTTTTCTTTATTGAATTAATGTATCTTTTATGCATTATTAAAAAAAAACATTAACGTTGTGCACTTCTTCTCTATATCTATACTAATATTATAAAGAGGAAAGATTTGTTTGTTTGTTTGTTTCGAATAGGCTCCGAAACTACTGGACCGATTTGAAAAATTCTTTTTCCATTAGAAGCCGACATTGTCCCTGATGAACATAGGCTACTTTTTTTAAATTTATTTTATTTTATTTTTTTGGTTTCATGTGTGTTTTAATGTTTCCGAAGCGAAGCGAGGGCGGGTCGCTAGTTCTCTATAAGTGTGGAAAATTTCATACTCCTCCGTCCGTGCAATTTTCGTAAAAAGGGATACAAAGTTTTTGCTTCACGTATTAATATATAGATATTATTTTAAAAAATTTCGTGTACAGCAGAAATCAGACAGACCCAGGACGACAAAAGATTTTAAATGAAAATCACATTTCATCATATTCCTCTTTGCAGAAAACAGGTTGGATGAGGTCGCGATTGTGATTATTCTGTTTTTTTTTGTTGGCTACCTAATTACCATTAGCTTCGAGGGATTATTCTGAAATCTAAAATATTCAGTAAGCATGATTTACGATTATTATTAATGGTAACGTATTAACCCATTCTCTTGCACACACACACATGTTTTTCAGAAGTTTTATTACAAGAATTGCGTATTAAATCATCATCAACGTTTTGAAGCGCGGATACATCGTGCACTTAGGATATTGATTTACATATCCGCTGTATCGTTTTGATTATCGTGTTTCTTTAAAATTTATAGTCGAATCTCAATATAGTATGTTTTACGTACATTTCTATAGATTTTATCGATCGATAGATAAATTCTGCCCACGTACAAAATCGAGCTGGTCATGTAATATTTGAATGTTGAATGATTTGTCTATAATTGTAGGTTAAGAGACTGGAGTGTGTATATGAAAATTTATAGACGAATTCGTGATTAACGAACAACATCCATTCTTTTTATATAAGAAATATTTATGTTTTGTTTATTTGTTTCACGTTTTAACTACACAACTAATCATTATTAAATATTACACAGTGGTTGTCCGAATAGACAAAAAGGGAGATCAGAGGTAATACTTAAAAAAAAACGGACTATCATCAGCCTATAGCAGTCCACTGCTGGATATAGGCATCTCCAATTGTTCGCCACTGAGCACGATCCTCCTTAATATTTAGATTATGTAGGCTACTAGAAAAGCAATCGAATGTGATCTAACGGTTGAAAGTAAATATGAACATGTCATAAAGTGTCTTCGATTTTGGTCTTCAACTTTACCCTCGTTCGAGGTTCTTATCAGAATCATATCTTCAACTACGGAATCTCCGTCACCGCCTATGGTGCCGAGATCTTGTATCAAACTAAACATAATACCCGCCCACGTACGCTAAACTATCTTAGTTAAACGAAGTAAATTCTATTTATTACCAACGACGGTAACACACCAGGCGTTTGTGGGAAAATGAACAACGCCACATCACGTCCTATCGGAACGTATTCATGATAATTTCAGTTTAACATCCATAAAATCATATTGGTTTTTGATTATACATTCATTAGGCAGTGTTTATTTTAATTCATTAAGGTGTCTCGTATTAATATTTCACATCGAAACGTTATCTTTATAAATATTATTTTCATCAGAGTCTATACGACGTATACTGATGTTGGATAGGTTAGATAAGTGGTATGACATATTAAATTCCAATAAGGTTCTGTTTAAAAAACAATAAAATATGAAATTAAGACAAATGAAAAAGATAAGAAAACTTTTGGTTTATCCAGAGACATTTAACACGCTAGTTTTGTGAGGCTAACATCATCAAGTGTATTTGCAATTCCAAATTACCGTCTATTGAGAAATAGACTCATAACAACTCTAAAAATGTATTCAATTTTAAAACTAGTTTTGTTGCTAAACTATTTGTTGATTTGTGATGGCCCTAGTAAGCGACCGGCGTGAAATATTAATTATAGTAATACATATTATTAATATCAATTACAAATATTATTAATAACTAGCTGACCCGGCAGACTTCGTAGTGCCTCAATCGATCAATAAAAGACCTAAACATTTGTATAAAATAAACTTAAAACAAACATAAGGAATCCGTCCGACGGTGGACACATCAAAGAAAAAACAAAATTGTTATTTTTATTTAATTCCGAGCATTTTCATATTTATCTATCTTTTAAACCTTCTCTGGACTTCCACAAATAATTCAAGACCAAAATTAGCCAAATCGGTCCAGCCGTTCTCGAGTTTTAGCAAGACTGACGAACACCAATTCATTTTTATATATATAGATAGATAGATAGCCAAAATAGTAAATTTGCATGTCCTAACCATACGATATACATACATACTATACCCTATACAATATTTACGAAGGTCATTACTTCTGTAACTACTTTGTCATTATGCTGATTCACGCTACTTACTAATTTCAACGTATGGACCATTTTTTTTATCAAAGAACGTTCTAAAAGCCTCTAAAAATCTTGTTATTAAATCCCTAGTTCAACAAACAGTTTCTTACATGCTATCTGCATACATTTATCACTCCGAAAAATTCTTCGGGGCGATGTTCATTCTGTAAATATTTACTAAAGTGAATTTCAAAGAATCACTTGCAGATACGACGCAACATCCCATTGTAAGAATACCAACATTAAACTTGAAGGGAACCTGTATGTTCCGAGACGTGGGTGGAATCACGAAGCCTGTTTCACCCACGCACTGACCCCAGAGAGGGTGAAGTCTTACCAGGATGATGTGTTGCGAAAGTTCGTCGTTCTTGACTTTATCAAAATGTGAGAAGCGTTTATTGCTCTCTGTTTATTTCTGGTCACAACTATAGATGGATTTCAATATCGTATTGAACTATCTATTAAAACTAGTGTTCGCGAAATTATCTAAATTACGAGCATGATAACTGGCACATTGAGAGATTTGGATTCATTTTGTATATTACATAGTCTCTTGTGTTCCATTATTGAAAACTCGAAAGCTAATTGAGCTAGCCAATAAAAATAACTGAGGCTAACGATCTATAGCATGCTTATAATAAATCGCAAATCAAAAGACGAATCTTAGCAAAAACAACGTTGTTATTGTCATTGAAACATAAACAATTGAATTGACCAATAAAGAATACCTTCGTGATCGGTTAATTCTCACTAATTAAGCCCCAACAAAGTTTAGTCCACTCGCAAAAAGATGATACACGAAAGATTGTCTATAAAAATTATAACCGGTCGTTGAACAAAGCCTCCGAGGGATAGCCATTTGGCTAAATCTTCATTAAAGAACTTACGGGAAATATATTATCAATTATTTATAACCATAAATCAGACATAGTGCATTAAAAGTTTATATTTTTAAAGTTAGTATTTTTAAATGTAACAGTCTCACTCACATGTCACTATTTAATCAAGAGCATTCAAACATGGATAACACCTAGCATATACAACTAGAAATATTATTCCAAAAAAAATATTGAAAAGAATACAACATTTCAAAAATGTTAATGGTTATACTATTGGTAATGGGTAAAATTTACATTGGCGGACTTAAATGCCTAAGGCATTCTTTATCAGTCAGCCAAAATGTAATGCAGAGTAAATAATGGTAAAAAATAATTGTAGGTGCAATAAAATCTATATTAAATTACAAGTACATATACATATAATAGTTTATACAGTATTCAGTATTATACATAGTATTTTAAATAGATATAATAAGAACTACAAAAGTATAAGGTACACAATAGCTAATAGAACAAAAGCCAACCTAATTCGTTATTACAGAAACGATAGTCGGAACCATTAATTATACTGGGGACACCGGACGCCATGTCGCTGTAGGCGCAATGTTGCCAGCAATAAATAAATAGTGTTGCGTGCTTGTTACTGTTAGTCTGTTATTCAATAGGGCTTGTGAACTTTTAAAGAGTAAAGTGCACTGAGATGTGATAGGTCGAGTCTGCCAAGCAATGTATACTGCGGTAGAGAAATTGGATCTTTTCTTAAATTTTGTACTTTTATATCTATCTCGCTATAGGTCTTGTTTTATAAAATTTTATAAAGTTAAACTTACTGTACTGGAGATATACTGACTATATTTTTGTTTATGAAGAATTGTTTTCCAAAATTAATAATTTTAGTGTTTTTTTTTTACTCTCTGGTACGATTTAAATCCAACTAACAAAGTACACATAGGCACTGAATTTCTCGCCAGATCTTCTCAATAGTTCGCGATTTACTATACTGGAAATATACTAACCATATTTTTGTTTATGAAGAATTGTTTTCCAAAATAAATAATTTTATTATTAAAAAATTTAAAATAATGTTCTTTTTGTTTTTTTTTTCTATTTAAATCCAATTAACAAAGTACACATAGACAATGAATTTCTCGCCGGATCTTCTTAGTAGGTCGCTATTCCGACCAGGCAGTAGATTCAACGAAGCACTGCTCTTGCTAGGATCAGTGTCAACAATTCTCTCAAGTTAAGCCAGGGATCACCTACCGCTCCGTAAGTAGTCATAATAGCTAGCGACGATTAGGTAAGGAAAAAATAAAGTAGTCGAATACCAAAAAAGGTCTCAAATACAATTAAAGTGTAGGTGATAAAAAAGCCAGATATTATGCTCTTCACACAATCTTCATTAGACTTACGAGGAGGATAGCGAGATAACGTACCTAACCCACACCTATATTTAGTGATACCCATCTTTGGAATGTGAAATTATTTGATTTCGACGTTTTGTTAATCACTGCAGTTAAGGAGACGAACTCACGGCCAGTTGCAAAGTGATTAACGGAGCTATTGACAACGTGGATAGTGTGGAAAGCATCGAGAGTGAAATCTGAATTATTTTGTAATTTGGGTGTCTTGGATGGCTCATACGAGGCTTGATCATGATTCGCGTCATGCGGACTCACAACACGCCCTAGCGCCAATAAGATTTATAGCACATATTGAATATAATGCAAATCGAGTAGATACAACGCGTGTGTCACCTACATTCCTATTACATTTTGTGAATGTCTAATAAGACGTCATACGACAAATATTCGGAACGTCCTATTTGTTCACTGAATTAATTTTGAGCGGTTTTATTGAATACTATTTCAACAATTTCTGTTTAGAAAAAAATTATAAATATACTAAACCTATCTTATTAGTGATTTTGTCTCAGCTTAGTAGTACGATATTAGTGTGCATAATTTAATGTTTTAGATCTACTTGAAGTATCCACCAAGTTCTTTTTAATTTTTTCAAAGTTATCTCTGTTCCCTGATAACGACGTACCTGTCGTGTATTGTATTGTAGCAGAAATAATACACTGTATTTTATTGAAAGTTTCACTATAGAAAACAGTTATATTCTCTGTAAATTTGAGGAAGATTTAAGGTTTTGATCCAATCATTGTTAGTTTGCATTATTATTTAGTATCACAGGATGCTACTCAAACTTACCAAAAATTATAATTTTTAACTCAGTCAGAATTACAAAATTTTCTTAATAAACTGTAAAACACAGCATTTCCGTTTCCCATTTCGCGGCGAACCGTTACTTGGCTGTCGAGAAAAAGTGTTTAACCGCGAGATTCCTGCTGTTTTTGCCTGTGAGAACAGCTACGCTCCAACCAGTTCGGTTCTAGACATTACTAAGTTAACTATGGGCATGCTCATTTCTGGGCTGAAAAAAGGGATTCCTCATTTGTAGAAGACAGATAAATTCTTATGTCCACAATATTCCCACCTCAGTTGAAGAATGAATTAATTTATTTAACTGAAAATTTACAGATTATCTAAATAAAATGAAACTAATACTATTTTATATAAACAATATTTTGTGGTAGCTATGAGTTCATCAAATGTGTAATGTGATATTTAACTGTCTGGGTTTCGAAGTCAATGTCAAGTGTAATGAAATCTAAAATAGATGATTTTGCATTGTCTTGCCAAAGAAAACATTTGTCTCTAATTATTTTTAGTTATGTTATCAATGTGAAGCATAAATAAATTGATTAAAAAAAGTTTCGTCAACTATATTCTCACTTTCTCATTGTCAATAAATACACTTATAATCTAAATTAATTCAGAAAGATAAACGTATTGTTCATTATCATCATAATGATTCTCCTGCCCTTTTTCCAGTCACCTCGGGTCGGCGCAACAGGCTTTCTCTTTCCATACTCTTCTATTATATACCATTTCTTGACTCACTCCTCTCTTATACATATCGTTTTTCATGCAATCCATCCATTTTTTCTTAAATCTATCTCTATATATACCTATACGTATTGTTCCTTAATATTTAATAAATATCCGAAAACCAAAAGCTCATATGTGACTGTGTGACTTAATATAAGTAAGCTTTGGGAGGCCACAAATAACACAAAACAGTAGCCGCAAGTCATGGGTCACACGCTGACCGGTCCAGACGCGTTCTTGTTACCTTGGCTATATTTCCAATCCTTTGACTATGGCTTTGTATGCAAACTATGTTTCATGTGTCTTATTTGTTATCAAGATTTACTGTTATGTTCGAACATTAATATCAGAAGCAAAAATAATTCCGTATCTTGTTCAACGTTATATCTTCTTCTTTTTCTCCACCTTATCCCACTAGGTGGGGTCGGCACAACTAATTTTTCTCTTGCATTCTCTTCTATCAGCCGTCATCTCAACACTCACTCCTCTCTCTCTCTCATATCGTCATTCACACACTCCATCCATGTCTTCTTTGGTCGACCTCTTCCCCCTCTACCTTGCACTACCATTTCCATATATATCGATCAACTCAATCAACTCAATCATCTTGTTCAACGTTATATAATACTGATAAATTTCTTTAAGTCAACAATAGGATCGCAGTAACGAGTTTTCTTGTAGAATGGAGTAGCTAATTACTTTAAAAAAAATCCATATTTTTCACCGAACAATTTCTTTAAGACCCTATGTGCCGGAGCGCAGCGTGTTCATAAACACGTAACTTTGAGATACCACCGAGGGCTTGCATTACGTCAATTACTACGGTCGTGGGCGCTTTTATCTCGCGGTGTCACATCGTATTATCTGCAAGATTTACTCGACCCGACCAGGCTGACCGTACCGCAGCCTTTTGTTTTCAAGAACCTTAATTGCGGGGTTTTTCGAATCTTCTTATATGTAGCTTTTCGTTCAGGAAATTTATGAACATTGGTCGTGTAGTTTTGAAGAAGATTATTTCTATTAAGATATTATTTAATATGAAGTTCGTCTTTGGGATTGTGTAAGTAATGATCAAACCTTTGGGAATTTAGTACTAATAGTTCATAGCGATCTCTTTTATAACGCTAAGACATCGATTTGAAGTCTTAATTGTGTTAAGTTGAAAGTAAGGAAGGAAAATAGCGCCAACCCGTCCAAGAACCCAAGAGTCCAAGCCCAAGAATCTATTTACTCTAGAATGATGGTTGGTAGCATAAAAATGTAAAGGACACTAAACAACAGTTCTATATCTATAATTTATTCTGATAAATAGTCGGATAAGATAAATGTGTAAGATTTTGATTTTTATTGTTATTTTTTTTTTCTATTCTGCCTAAAAAAGTAAAACATAAAGCCGCTTTGACTATATTTTTCTTGTTTATAATAAACCTTATCTTAAGTTCATGTTATTATCAAAACCTTTCTTCACAGATATTTCTTTAGTTAAATTGAATTGTTTACCAAATATTTCTTCTTGTTAACTTTATATTATACCAAGTTTGACCCTTGTTAACTTCATGATCGCAAAAAAAACCGTCCTATCGACTCGACCCGCCGCTCGTCAATGAATTTTTATGAAGCAAAAACCCCTTTCGTGACAAGGTCGCTGTCACATTTCGTACGAATAAACCAATGTGATCTAATTAAGAAAGCGACACACGACCTATCCCAATCCCATCCCGATCAATTGACAATCATAGCCAAGCAGGTACCTAAGTAACGATGTGCACCGAATTTAGCTAGTTGCGCCGTGATTGGAGTGAGTGGCCAAGCGCTCGGATGTAATTTGCGGGGGGCGTGTCGTGCGGTAGCCGCGTCGGTGGGGCGTCGTGGTACCGGTACATAATGATCGCGATACACTCGCCTACTGTGGTCCTCCGCGCGAAAGTAATCGAAGAGGTCGAAAAATATTTATCGCACTCGCAGCCAAGCGGCGTAGACTCCTCCTGCGCGATTTTCAAGGCTTTCACGTACTTCCAATTTGATAGTTTATGTGTAGGTAACGAGAAATGTGTTCACTAGCTCTCAGGATCCGTAGTACATTATGTTGTTATTAATCCGGACGACAATTACCTTATTTACTAAAATGAAGGCAAAGAACACAAAGGCTTTGATTCATTTTAATACTTTTTTTTTATTGTTTGATGAGTAGAATCGAAACGATGGCTAATATATTATTATTATTATTATTTTATTGCCCTTGTAGGCAGACGAGCATACGGCCCACCTGATGGTGAGTGGTTACCGTCTCCCATGGACTTCAGCAATGCCAGGGGCAGAGCCAAGCCGCCGCTGCCTACCGTTTAATACTCTCCACAAGCCTCGTTTGAAGAAGGACATGTCATAGCGCTCGGGAAACACCGTGGAGGGGAGCTCATTCTATAGCCGGATGGTACGTGGCAAAAAAGACCTCTGGAAACGCACTGTGGATGACCGCAGTGGCTCCAGGTAGTATGGATGAACTCTACTCCTCTACTATTAATAAACAATCGACGAATTTAGATTGTTGTTGTAAGCCCGTTTTAATGATTTACGACGAATCTGCGAAGTTTTTCGCAATTAAGTTTTGAGCTAGATCATAGTACTATTAATAGAAACATTAAAAACCAAAAATTAAACAAAAAAAAGAACGTCTTTCTTAAAAACACAATTAAAAATCATCATTTACAACAATAATAACGCCAATATGAAAAATTCGTACCGATTCAATCGTTTTCGGCGACCGGTTATTTTTTGGCGTTCACAAGGCCATCGACCTCTATGACCCGCGGCTTTAATTTACGACATAATTCCCCACAAGTTGCTATGGACCTACGAAAGTATTTTTTGGTAAAATTTTCCACAAATATTTTTTTGGATTTTTTTATTATATCTATAAATGCTCTTTGTCGACCTCAAAGCGTGCCTTCGAAGTCTACGGACTTGCTTCACTGCTAATCTATATTAAAACCTAGAAACAGCAGTACAATCAGTTACTTATCTGCTTAGTGTTGTTTGTTTGTGTCATTATCATTTATAATTTCCATACTGTTGATTTATTATAAGTATATTAGTATGTAAGTATGTATATTGGTATATAAATCAAATAGTTATTTCATATTATATGTAAACGGTATATATCTAATTATTGTATGTATATATTTTCTATTATAATGTATTATACGTACGTACTATACTGTTATATTTTCCAGAATTTCTCTAAATTAACCGGTTGTCTGGAAGAGATCGCTTTTAGCGATAAGATCGTCTACTGTACAAATCTATCTGCTTTTTGACTGTTTTTTAATCTAAATTGTGTTTTAGTGTGCAATAAAGTGTATTCTCTCTCTTCAATAAATTTCACGAAAAGCTACCTTTTTTTTTCAACATAGTTAATATGCAGATTAACGAATAAGATAGGTAGTAGATTCACCAAAGCACTGCTCTTGCTAGGGCTAGTGCTAACAATTCTCTCAGGTTGAGCCCGTGAGCTCACCTACGGGTCCGCGTGAAGTTGGAATAGCCTTTTAAGTCTGAACTTCAATACAAAAAACAGACTTTAAGATTAGGCATTAAAGTTGTTTTTTTAAATGCCTATAGGTACGTACATAGTTTTGTCCAACATCCAAATGACTAAACCGGTGTGCACACAAAAAAGTCAAATAATGCACAATACACAGCGCAATGTGCGCACGCGTCCGCCACGCCCGTTCCCACGCAAACACACACATGCACACGCCCGAACTGAAGCTAAACTAGTGTGCGTACACGCCCTGTCTGCGTCCCGCGTTACCATAGAATTTTACATTAGACAGCTAACGTATTTTTGAAGTATATTTGGGAATTTGACGCATTATTGTGCGTATCGGATATTTGAGACTTCCACTCCCCCACACAATATGTAACAATTTCCTCCAAACCCTAGTTACTAGGGAGCAGTTAGGTAACATCATTCCTGCCTACAACCAATTGCGTAAGAGCATATTATAGAGAAATCGCAAAATTAATTTAAACGCGATTTAAAATCTCGTACCAAATATTACGGTAAGTAATATTTTCATAAGCCTCAGGAAAACCACAATCATCACAAGAACTTGGCATTCACGTTCAAAACGCTTTATAACCTTCAGAAATGAATCGTGGAGTGATATATTTCGACCTTGTCTTATAGTCATTGATATTTGGGCGAAAGAGTCCTATCGAAACTGAGAATCGGTCGGGACAAGGCCGTTTTGCCGAAGCGCAGATGTTGCGAACGCGAATTATTATCGGAGCATCTGCTCTTTTAGCGCCCATAACGGTTTTTAATTCTCGTGTACGATGACGATCGAAATGCGTTGATTGAATTGTAAAAGAGCCGTGTTTTTATTATTAAGGACACGAAAACGTTTTGTAGACTAGTTGGTATTCGATTAAACCAAAGTATGGGAAATATAAAAATTTTAAATGGTAGGCAGCGGCTTGGCTCTGCCCCTGGCATTGCTGACGTCCATGAGCGACGGTAACCACTCACCATCAGGTGGGCCGTATGCTCGTCTGCCTATACGGCAATTTTTTTTTTATTGCTTAGATGGGTGGACGAGCTCACAGCCCACCTGGTGTTAAGTGGTTACTGGAGCCCATAGACATCTACAGCGTAAATGCGCCACCCACCATCAAGCCATATATGTATATATAAATCACTTTGTTTATTAGCCCTTGGTGCTAGTTTTCAATTTGATCATACATACCTCTTGAAGCTGGCACGTAGAATGAAATAGATGCATGTCAAGTTAATAAGAGCGCGTTAAGTTAGAAATTTTCCATTAAGCTTATTGAAAAATTGATATGGGCACAGAATCGAACTTTGTTCCTCATGCAAGCAACGTATGGTAATGGCGAGCAACAATTACGTAATAATAAAATCCTAAATTAAAAACTATTGTAAAAAGAAGGTTTCTAAATAGAACGCATCTATAGAGATTAATAATTAAATGATTAAAAAAAATGGTTTGAGTCTATATTTTTTTTCCTACCTATGCTGATAGCCTTGAGAGGCTATTTCAGCTTCACCCTAACGTGTGTAGGTGAGCTCACGGGGCTCGAACCGGAATGTTGCTAACACTGACCCTAGCAAGAGTAGTGCTTCGCAGAATCTACCACCGGATCGGAAACGCGACCCACTGAGAAGATCCGGCGAGAAACTCAGTGGGCTGTGTCTATGGGTTAATTCGCTCGTCGAGCCCTTCGTCGCAAGCGACGGGTTCGACGAGGACGGTGACCGGTGCTTGTGGTGCCTAAAAGCACTGTTGAGGAAGATACACGCTTCGACTTTTTTGTATATAGATTATTTTTAACGTCTCGGAAATAAATAGCGCATTGTTACGTTAATAATGTTACATAATATATTAAGCGATGAAAACGTTCGGGGATACATCTGCGTTTTTATTCTATGTCAGCCCGCAGAGCCGCATCCGCCGAACTCTGCACATCGGATGACACGGCCGTCTAAAACCAAGGTGAAACACGACATTGTCGAATGCTCCGAGATAGATTAACAATAGTACAGTATTAATTGTAAGCGACAAGGGCGACGGTGAAAGTGCATAAGGGACAGAACTGAATCGTAATCGTTATTACATTTTTATTATTGCTTAGATGGATGGACGAGCCCACAGCCCACCTGGTGTTAAGTGGTTACTGAAGCCCATAGACATCTACAACGTAAATGCGCCACCCACCTCGAGATATAAGTTCTAAGGTCTCAGTATAGTTACAACGGCTACCCCACCCTTCGAACCGAAACGCATTACTGCTTCACGGCAGAAATAGACTAGTTGGTGGTACCTACCCGTGCGGACTCACAAGAGGTCCAGTAAAAAATGATACCAAATCACACTGGTGGTAGGACCTTATGTGAGTCCGCACGGGTAGGTACCACCACCCCGCCTATTTCCGCCGTGAAGCAGTAATGCGTTTCGGTTCGAAGGGTGGGGTAGCCGTTGTAACTATACTGAGACCTTAGAACTTATATCTCGAGGTGGGTGGCGCATTTACGTTGTAGATGTCTATGGGCTCCAGTAACCACTTAACACCAGGTGGGCTGTGAGCTCGTCCATCCATCTAAGCAATAAAAAAAATAAAATAAAAAAAAAAACCATCTAAATGCCTTCATAAAAATGTCCTTAGGCATTGTAAGGCATGATAGAAACTAACAAATCCGGCAAAATATGGCCATTGAAAATCAAAAGAAAACCACCATTGGTCTCCCAGTCTGACAGACCAGGCCTCTTCGACAGAACGAAGGCATCGCTGAAGAAGGTTGTTGAAATGTCCAGCATTCTAAACTCAACGAACTATATTAATTAAATTTTCGGTTATCTATACGTGTATGTATGAGTGAGAATATATATACCAACCATAAAAAAATATATTACATCTATTTCAGAAATTAAGGTGTCATCATATCATTAAAAAATAGATTGATTGATACTATCGACGAACTCTTTGGATTTATTATAACACAATCAAAATGAACTATATATAATTTCGTTAAAAATATTTCAAATATTTGATCCTATAAAAATTCCAACATTTAAATTTTTATGTGATTATATAAATAGATATATAATTTTAATATAAATATTTCCATACACGGCCTATAAAGTTCGAAATCCAAGCGGAATTAAATGATATTTAGCGGTTTGAATTACGATCACATAATATTTTTAGATATGTATCTTTCAAGCGCGAATGTATTTTAGAATAGATTTTCTCTTATCTAAAATGCCTTTAGTGTTCAATTTCTATTAAATATCTTTCACAGTCCATAAAGCTACTTTTAGAATCAAATCAACTAAACTACTAAGCAATTAAGTCGAGTTTACTACAAAATAGATAATTTCATATTATATTACACAAAACTTCAACTAGACGAGGCGTATAAGAGACTAAAAATCAATGCCGATAAAAACCACAACTAAAATTCCTCAAACATGGACCGATATTTTTTAACGCAATATTAGGCATTTAATAATAGACCTAGCATGATCTATTTACGCCAACGGACTTATATAAAATTACTAGAATGACATCAGTGAAACGATACGATATTATAAACCACGAACCATCAAACAAGCTAAAGTTACATTTCGTTTTTATTGGACCAGTCCTAGAGTTCATTGTTCTCATCGGATACGGAACATATGTATAGTTCGTGGGATTATAAATTAAAAAAAAAAAAGATGCTTAATCCGTTATATAAAACTTGGATTTGGTGGCGCGCTGTAAATTTGTTCACGTGTGAAATACTATAAATGTGTATGAATAATAATTTCATTAGCATCTTTAGTTTACACATTAAGTAATGCTCGACATTTATAGCCTACTGAGTTTCTCGTCGGATCTTCTCAGTGGGTCACGTTTCCGATCCGGTGGTAGATTCTGCGAAGCACTGTACTTGCTAGGGTTAGTGTTAGCAACGACGTCAGGGGTTTGAGCCCCGTGAGCTTAGCTACTTATTAGGGTTACGCTGAAATGGTATCTCAAGACCAGCTTAGGTAGGAAAAAAATCGACATTTAAAAGTCTCAAGCAATACGACACGCTAATGCCAAATGCAAAATTCTCTCTGCTGTGAGAGTTACGGAACATACCCACACTTGACCACTGAAATTTGAAGCCGAAAAATCTCATTTTGCACAGTAAAGAGTTTGGCCAATTATAATCACGTTAGGAGGCGCCCGATCTTTTTGTCAGTTGTTTGTTTTATTTCAAATTGTAAAGCATAGACAGGTAATTAATTATCTATGAATCTTCAAACATTTTTTACTAGATTCATCATCAAATGTATTTTTCTACTTACTACGTCGATAGAGTAACAACGGCTTGAGCGAATTTAAATTACTTTTAATTAGAAGACTGTGGGGTTTCACTTTGGACAAACACCCTCTCACGGAATTCGCGGTTTTAAAATAAATATCCAATCTTTTGTTTATGAGTCAATCACAACGGAACTTTCTTTTAGAGGTTCTGGCATCAGAACCTTTATTGAACTGATGAATCAAATTATTTAAATAGAACAATAACTACGAAATTAATTAAAAATCAAGGAAATTTTCATAGAAAAGATAGTCGTCATCTAATTTTTATAAAGACATAATATATGTATGTAGGTATGAAAACACATTCTCAGATCCCAAACATCAGCTTATCAAAAGTAGATCGTTCATTCATTCCCTTTCGACTGTACCCTATTGTAAGGAATATTCGAGGCTTTTAAGAAATGATTATCTGTATTCGGATATCGGGTTACCATACACGTGCATACGACCCCTTATGAGGTTCAAATATGCTTTCACGCATCATTATATTGCTATGTAGTTCGAGCTTGTTGTGCCGTGATTATGTCTGGAGAAATACACATTTGGACACTAAATTAAGCCGTGCAATGATGTCTCTACTCCAATTAAATACTAGGTTAAGCCGTGCAATCATTACTCTACTCCAATCTATACTAATATTATAAAGCTGAAGAGTTTTTTGGTTTGTTTGAACGCGCTAATCTCAGGAACTACTGGTCCGATTTGAAAAATTCTTTCAGTGTTAGCCCATTTATTGAAGCCATAGGCCAAGCC
This sequence comes from Bombyx mandarina, assembly GCF_003987935.1. The sequence goes on along the minus strand of NW_021011507.1, from coordinate 1,357,884 downwards.
ATAGGCTATATTACATCCAAAAGCCAAATCCAGCCAAAGCCATAGGCTATATTACATCACGCTAAGACCAATACGAGCGGAGCACTAATAACCTCCTCTTGTTAAGTCGGTTAAAAAGCGTGATTTTGGTATCTTAAATAGCTCCTTAACGTTCTATTATTCAAAAATATTTTCACTTTCTACTCAAATGAAGAGGCGGGTAAAATTTAGCGTTATGCCAAGGTAACTATTCCACGTGGACGAAGTCGCGGGCAAAAGCTAGTAAAGTATAATTTACTATGTATCACGGTTTTACCATTACAAAGATTTTCTGTATCCGAATAATCTAATCAATAAAAAGCCACATGAATCATTCAAACGAAAAGTGGTGGTATCTCAAATTGCCGATTTATTATCAATGCATCGAGTTCTTAAAATAAAGTGATTCGATAAATTAGCTTTCAATAAATTAGCTTTCAATAAAGTAGATTTCAATAAATTACTTTACGAAAATTGTGGGCTGAAAGTGCTGTGAGTTGTTCCGCGGCACACGGGAATTGCGCCCAGACTCGCTCCGGTAGGTCTGATAGACGTCAGATTATAGATAAAACCAACACTTGAGCATTGATTTCAGTTTAAAGCATCAAGATCGTGGTATTGATAAATCTAACGCTTCTAAAGATGTTACAGAGCCGATTTATCGTGGAAAAGAAGTATTCACAGTTACAAAATATGTAGATGAATCTACAGGATAAAATAACAGGAATAGATTCCGAAATAATTGTCGATGATAAAACTGAATGAGATTAAAAAATTTGGGTTGGTTAAATGGATAATTTGGATTTTAATATTGGTCTTAACAATACTATATATTTTTTTATCGCTCCGATTTTATAGGAACTCGTAACGCCACAAGTTCTTGAAGTCAGACATCACATGCCAGCAATTACAAGGTAAAGTCAATAGTGTGCTATCGATCGTGTTAATGGTGTGACAAACGTATGTGCTTGCTCCGGTCGCGGCGGCTCTCAGTTTGCTGCGCCCATAAATCTAAAAGCCGGCCCGAAAGGACTCACAACCCTGCATTAAAGCCAGACATGATTGCCCCGGGCGCTCGGCGAACAAAACGAATGCTTAGCAACGAACGCGGCTCGTATCTGCGCGACTTCATTCTTTTCTTTTTTGTTAAAGTCTTTTAGGGCTGCGTGTGATAAGTTCAACGGTTCGGAATCGTCAAGGTCAAAATCTATCACGATGGCCGAATAGTAGCATGTTAGTTCAGTCGAAGACGTGAACGTGCCTCGTCGGATTGTAAACAAGCCTTATGAACGTTTTGCGCATACGAATTGGCGGGGAAACACGCGTGTCTCTGAGATTGTCAGTTTTTTACCAAAATCAGATTCCATAAAATTCCCGATAGATTCACCGTATATTTATCGCGCTGTCCAGATAATATCGCGTATTACGAATTCATTAATTCAACACAATACGCACACAGCAATAACGGCATTTTTTTATTGCTTAGATGGGTAGACAAGTTCACAGTCCACCTGGTGTCAAATGGTTACTGGAGTCCATAGATATCTACGACGTAAATGTAGCCACCCACCTTGAGATATAAGTTCTAAGGTCTCAGTATAGTTACAACGGCTGCCCTTCTCTTCAAACCGAAACGCATTACTGCTTCACGGCAGAAATAGGCAGGGCGGTGGTGCCTACCCGTGCGGACTCACAAGAGGTCCTACCACCAGTAAAAACCACCGCATTGTTTTCAAACAACTCGCACACAAATGAATTACGGCAAAAAAAAAATTAGTCTCTCGAGTCTCGAAGGCCATAAATAAACGGCGTCAACTCGTAAACATTAAGAGAGCACGACCGTCTTTAACAAAAGAACAGAATGTAAATCTAGTGACATCCGGGTGTGAGTTCATACCGTCAACTGCGGATTCAATATGGAAACATCCACGGTCGCCGCTTAATCTCATACCGGATCAATGATTGTTCTGGCGAGCACGCCCGGGTCAGGTCACCTTGCTAAACGGCGCAACAATACGAATAACCAACATGTAAAAAAATACATACACACAATTCAATGGTCGATGCATTGAAACTGGTTCTATACGGATCCTGTAATCGACTTTAGTCAATTCCAGACGTGACTCATGCTAACGAAACGAGGCTAAATCAATATGTTTCTATTAGAGTTGATAGCGTTTTGCCAAAGCGATTTTTTTAAGTGCTAGTTTAATTTGAGTTTGGTCAGCTAGCAAAAACTAGACGCTTTGTGATTTTCAAATTTAAAACTTAAACGTTTCTCAGAAAACGATTGTCTTAAACATGAATATACTTTTGTGTGAACGCAAAAATTTGTTAAATGACGATTTTTACATACCAATTTATAGATTACTAGCGGCCCGCTCCAGCTCCGCTCGTGTCTCTAACAAAAATTTCAACGATATTTGACGTCGATTTATTTTTTTAAATACAAGAACACTTATTACGGCATAACTATAATAGTTAGACATATGCTGTCGCGACACTTTTTGTAAATAATAATGTGTTCTACAAAGTCGTAGTAAATTATTTTATTCTATCACCAATAGTTTCCGCAGGGCACGCGATGTAAAGAGTATTTTAGGTAATTTTTTTACACCTTGGGTTACATCATTGGAGTTTTAGTAAGGATCCCTAATTTTTTTCAAAAAAGATTATAGCCTATGTCACTCGAGAATAGTGTAGCTTCCATGCCGTGAAAGAATTTTTCAAATCGGTTCAGTAGTTTCGGAGCCTATTCAATACAAACAAACAAACAAATCTTTCCTCTTTATAATATTAGTATAGAAAACAATAGTAAATGTTAAAATTATCATAAAGAATTTGTCGTCGACTTTAATTGACGTTGGAATTCTCTTTTCACTAAGAAGTATGAATTTTAGAGTTCGAAACATCTTAAATTAATAAATATATAAAAATACAAATATAAAACAATTCAGTCTTATATTAGTCAACAAATTTTCTTTCTTTTTCATTGTGGACAGCCTCATCAATAAAACCTTTGAAGCCAGTTGGTTTTTTTTGCCAATTTAAATAGAAAGATAAGAGATGAAATGCTATTCATATCTTGCGGTATAAAGTTCTTCTTCTTAATCGTTTCACTTTTGACCGAGTGGTTGCCATCGTTTTGTAGCGTTGGAGGGATCAGATCTCACGCATCTTACAACGCCCCGCCCTCTTTCCTTGCTCGAGGCCATACTGCTGCACTCGTTTAAGCGACCTCTGACTGGAGTTCTGATTTCGTTAGTCCATCGCATTGGAGACGTCACGCGCGGTTTTGTGCGCTATACCCTTCCCTGCACGAGGAAGCGATGAACTAACTGGTTATCGTCGTGGAACTTGTGAGAAAGGTTTTTTATTGCTTTGTTGGGTGGACGAGCTCATGGTCAACCTGGTATTAAGTGTTACCGGAGTCCATAGACATCTATAACGTAAATGCGCCACCCACCTTGAGATATAAATTCTAAGGGCCACCTTGAGACGTAAGTTGTAAGGTCTCAGTTTTAACAGTACAAAAGCTGCCCCGCCTTTCAAACAGAAACCCATTATGCTTCACGGCAGGTGGTACCTACGCGTGCGGACTCACAAGACTTCCTACCACCAGCATTATCTGAGACAGTGCTGTAGAAAATAGACACCGCCGAGTTCTAGAAGTAACGGGACGTTCGTGCTTTATTCTCTAGCACCAAATCTCCAGACCATCTACTGTATTTCTTTCTACTTCTCGCCTAGTAGCGTATAAATTTTAAGATCGTGTCTGATCGTTTCGTGGTCTTAATTATGTTCTTATTTCTTTGTACTTTCTTCAGCCTGTCTATCGCAGTCCTCGTGAACATTGCTCTTGAGTTGTTAAGTCCCCTTCGGAGGCGCTCGGGCAGCTGTTAGCGAATCCCACCCTTCCTGGCTGAGCCTTTGCTCGCCCACCTGTCCTGGTGAAACTGGAAAGGCCTCCGGGCCACCAGTAATCTTTCAATCATAAAAAAACAATCCTCGTGACAGACATGTGCGCTTTAATTTCGTCTATGCATCCGCCATTGTTTGAGATGAAAGCCCCAAAATATGTCCAGTATTGGACTAAGTCGCAGCAATCATCACCTTAGTCTTACTGCGAGTAATCATTACACCAAAAACACAAGGCCTACTCATTCCATCCTCAACACCAGCTCCACCAATGTTGGTATCATCAGCGTATCGCAAGCTTGCAATCCTATATTTCCCAATCGCTACACCATCTGCCTAGTCCTTTAAAATGATGCGCATTATAAGTCCGGTGCTCGCATTGAAGAGCGTAACATACGGTAACTTGGAGCGCCCCAGCACTTGGCGTCAAGTGCTGAGGCGCTCATATTTTGGCATATTTGGCTTGAAACTCATATTTTTATTAAATGAACGATATCAATGGAAAATTCCGCTGGGCTTCGAAAACTACGTGAGAACGTATGACGTTTGGGTGCCGTCTGAGCCGCGCGCCTTTCTCATCGCTGCTCTAGATCTTTCATCGTGGTCGCGCCGTTCAGCCATTATATGCAAATTGTGACGCCATTTGGACCAAGTCCTGGCCGTAAGCGATAGCGGATACTAGCATCCAAAATGCGAAATCTATATATATATAAAAATGAATTGCTGTTCGTTAGTCTCGCTAAAACTCGAGAGCGGCTGGACCGATTTGGCTAATTTTGGTCTTGAATTTTATTTGTCGAAGTCCAGAGAAGGTTTAAAAGGTAAATAAATATGAAAATTCTCCGAATTAAATAAAGTTTAGGTCTTTTATTTATCGATTGAGGCACTACGAAGTCTGCCGGGTCAGCTAGTAATAAATATAATTGATTTTTTCTTATCTATCGCGTTTCTATGTCAATTCCAATTTCCAAGTCTCTCCTCCAAATATATAAATCTACAGTGGTTTTTACGGATGTTCCGTTGTAACTACTGAACCATGCATCCGATTGACTTGAAACTTGGTATCCATGTAGAAAATACATGTACTTAATGAATAGGCTAATATTTAAATGAGTGTTGGACTCCCTAATAATAATAATGACAATAAATAAGCGAAGCGAGCGAGTACGGCTAGTCATCAATAAAACACGGAAAGGACAGTTTTAAATTACTAAATAATCAGTAATTACTGCTATGTAATAAAGTTCAGGTAACGTTTGACAAAAAGGGAACTTTATTGCGTGTCCACACATCTGCTTCAAAGCAGTCATGCGTCCCAATTCGAAGGGTGGAACAACCGTTACACATACAGCTCAGACAGCCTCGAGTCGCTCACATTCAAGCGGAATTTACGTGTTGTCTATGGGCCCCAACAACCACTTAATACCAGGGTCAGGGTCAGTCAGTCAATAAGTTTAGCTGCTCAATAAAAATTATGTTATATAGTTTCGATTTTTTAAGACTAACGTTTACTTTGAGACGTTGTAGTTATGGTGGACATTTCTTTTCATAAAGACCTACATATAATCATAACAGACTTGAGGTAACGCACTGTTAACTCCACTAAAGATTGCCAAGAAAAGCTTTCATGCTTAGAACGTAAATATAGGTCTTGGAATGTGACAATGCAAAAACCTTTTGTTCTTCCACTGACGCCCAAAATGCAGACCTAAAGATTATTGCATAAACGAGTGATCGGGTTCTAATCAGTTACATACCCGAAGGCATGAGGCCATTCTCAATAATGTTGTAGAATGACTGGCATACCCTTCAAACTAGAACGCCTAACTTTGCTGCGAAATGCACTAGGTACCTATGCTAGCAGGCGCTAAGTATTATGATCAGACTTGACATGATATGACAGCAACTGTTTCTGCAGCGAATCTACTAAGCGTTTCAAGGGTTAGGCAAACGCTATTAAGACATACCGTGTCTCCATTTCTTATCTATCTGGTACCCTATTTGCACATCGTCGAGCGAAAGTCGACCACATCAAAAGTGCTATAAAAATTAAATTAACATGGCTAATGTAGTCGTTATTGAACTAAGGAACCGTTAATTTAAAAACATTATTAGCATTTCGCATAATTCTTCGTAATATTAAATGCATATTCAACCAGAATAGGGCAGCATTTGCATTCGTTAGACTGAATCGAACCTGTTCTTCTTGTGTTAATGATAACGCTTTAACGGAAAAGCCGTGGGACGTGCATTGAACTGATTCCTGCCTTATTACATTAAGGTACGCAATAGAAATTTCACAAAATTAAACTTGCAAATTAACATTTGAAATGTAACTCAATTATCTTTGTCGATTCGTAATCGGGACAGAGAACTATTGATGTTGTTTTAACTAATCGAATTGCAGTTAAATATAACATGTCCTTCTTCAAACGAGGCTTGTGGAGAGTATTAAGCGGTAGGCAGCGGCTTGGCTCTGCCCCTGGCATTGCTGAAGTCCATGGGCGACAGTCCATGGGCGACGGTAACCACTCACCATCAGGTGGGCCGTATGCTCGTCTGCCTACAAGGGCAATAATTTTTTTTTTCTTTCTGTTTTTGTGGTTTAACACAAAAAATGTCGTTAACATTAGAGACTTAGATTTCCCGTCTCAATATGAGTGGCGGCAGTGACGATATGGTGTCTATGGGTTTCGGTTACCTCTATACGCCAAGAATTCGGTGAACTCATTCAGCAGTCTACACAATAAAAAACGGTACCTTGATACACCGACCCAAGTCTCAATTTTTTTATTTTTTTCATAAGTGATTTAGCTATATTATAAAAGTTTACGCTCATGACATTATAATTGTGATGTCAATAAGCTACAATGACATTGCCGGTATCCTTTGAATGTAAAGACAAAAACAAACAATACAAACAGACAAAGATTTCCAAACAATTTAATACGGTACAATGCAATTTCAGTTTCACCTGGGGGCTTGTGGGAAAGGCTTGGTCCGAGAGCTCTCGGTCTGCGTTCCCTCTATGATTGGATTGAGCTGCCCGAGGCAAACGCAGCCTTGTCGTAAAAAGACGGCCAACATAACATTACAGGAGTGGAATGCAAACGGAAAACTATATACTTAAATAGCAGTAACCCAGCAAAACATTTCTCGCGTGACTCCTTTTTGGCGTCTTATCGTAAGTCAATGGAATATTAAAACTGGATTTAAACAAATTCGACTTAGAGTATATTATGTTACTACTTTCTGAACGGCTAGTCTTCATCAGAGCTTTCCCCGTTACCAAAATGAAACTGCTTCTTTTTGCATATGAGAGGCCAATACAAAAAAAAAAAAAACCTGTGAAATATCTTGTACTTTGTTCTTTTATTAGCGTAAACGAGCAGCCAATTCCGTAGTTCAAATGACGTTAAGCGATCTCAGGGTACGTAGGATTACACTGATAAATTTTTCTTCGTTGGACTTCGTAATACCTCTAGACCAGGGGCTCTCAAACTTATTTTGTCTACTGCCCACTTTGAGAATAAATTATTTTTTACCGCTCCCATTTTTTCACCTACTATACCATTATAGCGAGAGCTCTGTCGGTGTCTAAGAGTCCTCCTAGATGAACTACCCTACACAACGCCCCCATTTTTTTCTGGGTCTCTTACCACCCCTCTTTAGGCCTGCAGCGCCCACAAGGGGGCGTTATCGCCCACTTTGGGAAAGGCTGCTCTGCGAAGATGATATCATCCCGATATTGATTATCAAATTTGCATACCACCATTGCTACCCGCTTATGGCCACTCTCTCCCTACACAGACCACAGGCTCTCTAAATACCCACCACAGAGCGGTCTTTTCGAATCAAAGATCGCCCTAGCGTCCAATAAAAAAATACTTGACGTCGTGTCGAGTAACTTATTTTGCTACAAAGTTGCTTTGTAATGGTAAAAAAATATTAAAATCAGTAGCAGAAAGCGTTGTCAATCCACAGTGACCTCCTGAACTTACAAGCTGTCAGTGTTAATGTTAATGATAAACGCGTTGCGCTTCCATCATTATTTTACCGTTCGAATAATAAAATCGTATTTAAATATATGTGATAGAACCCGAATATCTTTATATACATATATATTTCTTCTGTGCGTGTTTGTCACTGAACTCCTAAACGGCTGGACCGATTTTAATGAAATTTTCTGTGTACCTTCAGGTGGATTCGAGAATGGTTTAGATTAAATCAGCCACGTAGATGGCGCTGCAGTCGGTATATAGGTTATTTATCTTTCCTAGAAATAATTTATATGGAAAAACAATGTTTGCCGAGCCAGCTAGTATATTTTATATAATATAAGTAATGATCAATCATGACTTATACGTATGAAATAATAATTACAAGGAAGTTAACAGATATTAAAGAAATTTCATCATTGATTTTTAGGCCGAGACCAGGTTTACCTTTGAGCGAAATAACAGAATTAGGAATTTCTTAGGTCGTAAAACAATTTGACATGCCTGTGGCAATCTTGTCAGTGTTGATAGCAAGGTCGACGATTGAATTTAAAATCGATCGCCAGTCTCCCAGTATCATCTTATATAATAATTAAAAAAACTACGTATTTAAATTGCAAATGGATTTTATCTTTCGTAGAATTTCAGACATGTTTATCTAGTGAAAAAAAAAAGAATAATATCATACTTAACCCATGAACGTTTTATGAACTGCGGACATTCATTAGATTTGTGTGGAAAGTAATTAATTTTGTTTTTTTTTTATCCTACCAAAGCTGGTAGCCTTGAGAGGCTATTCCAGCGTAACCTTAACTAGTAGGTGAGCTCACGGGGCTCAAACCTGACGACGTTGCTAACACGAATCCTAGCAAGAGCCGTGCTTCGCAGAATCTACCACCGGATCGGAAACGCGACCCACTGAGAAGATCCGGCGAGAAACTCAGTGGGCTGTGTCTGTTGTAGAAGATTAATGAGCTATCGAAAAAAAAAGTCTAAAATGTATTTAGCGTGATCGTAGGCAAATTATAGACGCATTTATGCGCATATGAGATACGTAGATGCACATGCATATTTATGATTTGTTCCGTGTATGTTAATAGGGAAATGAATTGTAAATTGTGTGCTACTTGATTCAATCGATGATATGCAATTAGAGAATTGTAAACAAATATTAAATTGTCTTGATTGGGAAAGCTTATATGTGTCTTCTATGAGAAAATAGTAAGGGCTGTTGAACACCTTTTTTTCAATTCCCCGAGTAGGCAGACGAGCTTACGGCCCACCTGTTGGTAAGTGGTTACCGTCGCTCATGGACTTCAGCAATGCCAGGGGCAGAGCCAAGTCGCTGCCTAGCGCTAAACAACTGCACGCTTAATGAAAAACAACACAGACATCAATGTCTAAAATTGGATTCGCAAATTCCTAAGGACTCCAAAAACCATTTCAATTTCCATTTTTACTGGTGGTAGGAACTCTTGTGAGCCCGCGCGGGTAGGTACCACCAACCTGCCTACTTCTACCGTAAAGCAGTAATGCGTTTCGGCTTGAAGGGTGGGGCAGCCGTTGTAACTATACTTGAGACCTTAGAACTTATATCTCAAGGTGGGTGGCGCATTTGGGTTGTAGATGTCTGTGGGCTCCAGTAACCACTTAATACCAGGTGGGCTGTGAGCTCGTCCACCCAACTAAGCAATAAAAAAAAAAAAAAAACATTAAGTGATCAGTGACGTCATCATCATAATCTAGATGTACGTAACCCCGAAACCACGTACCCCCCCCCCCGCGCACCCAGTTTTGGTTTCTGTACTTTCAAAAGCACGCGTTTCTGAGCACGACGCTACACGATCGAGCGAATGCCGAGGTCGTGGGCGGCACACGTACCGATGCCATCAAAGATAATGGTGTAATAAGACGACCGATCGCCGTCTAGGTGCAAGGAGTTATCAATTTCGATGGCCACACGATTCCGAGTGATTGTTTTTCGGCGTTGAACTTTGATGAAACGGTTTAAAAAACGAGATGGTTATCGAAATGTGTTTTGCAAGTATACTTTAACTGCAGGTATATTAAAAGATACCATGTATATTTAGATTTCTTCCTATCAGATAACGACTTTAAAATTTCATTCTAAATTTGAATGTCGAGATAAAATTGTTTTAAAATCTTCATTCCATTTAGATATACAGATTTAATCACTATTTATTCGAGAAATACACTATAAGTAGTTTTAACGTAGATATTTGATCAGATTGATTAAAGAAATCCATAAATATAGTCAACTTAGCACTAGATCAATGTACAAAAACTGTGGCAGATCAAAGACGGATCGGCATTGACCTTATCTGCACGGGCGCATTACAAATCGATTTGAAACCAATAAGACGTCGGATGCTGGACAAATACAGCGGTCGTTGACCGGCAGAGCTGAACGATTTGCATACCTAGCGATTGCATCACAAGACACCATACCTCTGAACTTTTTGTATGATATGCCTCGGATCTTACATATTGGTATCGGTAAACTACAGAGATTTGTGACTGGAGTTTTTCCAGTTGTTAATTATTTTTTTATTGCCCTTGTATGCAGACGAGCATACGGCCCACCTGATGGTGGTGAGACCAATGCCAGGGGCAAAGCCAAGCCGCTGCCTACCGTAAAATACATCATGAAAAATTGTTAGACTGACAACATAAAATATTTTGGGAATATACGACGAAAGGAAAGATCTTCCACCGAGCAGGTGATATTGCTCGGTAGACCGACGGTCCGGATGTTGTTGTTCGGAACTTGTATATATGCGCTTTATCTTGAAAATGTCGTAAGCGAGATTCAGGCATCTGTCAATTATCTTGCGTTGTATGATGGCTACCCGCCACAATATCATCGCATTAGAGTAACTATGCCATATTCCCTCGGAATCTTCAATTAAAAGATATTTAATTCAAATATTTATTTATATGTAAATACATTATAATAAACACCTCATTTAAATAGACTGATGTAGTCTTGTGGAAAATACCAAAAAAATATTTCCGAAATTTAAATGTACAAGCCATTATATCATACCAGTTTTTACCATCCACGGAACATAACAACCAACAGAACAAATAAAAACAAACAAATTAACAATAAATTATAACGATAACATAACCTTAACTTGTACAATTTAATAAAATTCAAGAATAATTTTATACAGAGCTCTGATAGAATACAAAACGAGCAAGATCTGAATACTAAAATAATAAATTTTCAGTTAAAAGATCCTGCTTGCTTTGGGTTGTAAGAATGATTCACCAAATAACATGCTCGGGATAGTTTAGGTGAGTGAAGTCCACACGCCCACTCTTCAAACTGGCATGCACTCAGTCAAAAAGGATAGCCGCGTGATAGGAATAAGACGAATGGATTCGTTTTGAATTAGAATTTTTAAAGAAATTTCGTGGGCATTTCGGAATCTCATCATGACTTACAAGCTCTTGTGATTTGAATCGAACGTCTTCACATAAAAAGTGATAATTGGTTGATTATAAAATTTGAACAATAAAGTTTCCTCTTGATATCTTTATTGCATTGCATTGTAGGGACTATCTACATTGTAGGGTCTGTACGACAATTAACTGCAGTAAAGAAAGCGACCTACTTTTTTCCATATAAATGTATAAATCTATATACCTAGGTATTATACTAAATACTACCTATTATACTAAATTTAAACTACTTACAAACAGTCCCTAATATTTAACTAATAATAATAAATACCGTCTAAATTTAAGTTCAAATATCAAAACTATTATACAGCATTTCTTTAAATTTTGACAAAATATAAAAAAATCTTTAAAAAAAATATCTCAATGTTTTTACAGCATAATTGCTTGAATTTTTTTCTAAGATTCTATGTGTTAACTTTAGAGAGTTATGAAATAATCCCGTCATATTATAAAAGACCAAAGATCACACACCATAAAGTCCCGTGGCTTCATTTATCTTTTAGGAGAGCAATTTGTGCATCAAACAGGTTTTCATCGGCAATAAACGCTTCTAATGGATCAACATTAATAAAAGCGGCGTACAAAAAACTAACGATATTCAAACTTTATAGCACGGCCGCGATAAGTCACGACGACTCCGATATATTCTGACAACAATAAAATATCTAGATTTTACGACATTGAATTTTTAAAACGCTTTTATTAGCTTGATCTGTACGTACCTCTCTATCCATGCAAAGGATCATCGAATCATCGTCATCAATCAAATCGAAATTCTAGACCGATGACAATACATTTTTTTTATATCTGACCAGGAAAATGAATGTAAAATAGAACTGTTTTTTTTTTTATTCTGCTCGCTAATTTAATAATACTGAAAATTTTAGTTGAATCAGAAGATCATACTAACGTTAATAATCATTTGATTTGATCGCATTGATTTTCAAGATCTGAAAAGATACTTCTTGCTTAATGTATGATACTAAATCATTTACTCCCATGGAACACGCTCTGCGGATTAAGGAATTACTCATTCCCAATTACCCAATACTAGAGCTACTGCTACATTTCAACAGAAACTTTTTACTTAATTGACTATAAATTTGTCTGTCTTTGAAGGTAATAAGAATAACGTATAATAGATTGGATTTACGTCTATGGTAACTACTTGTCGAAGTATTATCAGTGTCAATCCTATTGGTCAATAAAAATCTTCAAACGGCTGTAGATAACCCACATACATTCGGAGATATATGGTCACAAAAGTCACATTTACACCATTAACTACAGTTACAACACTTAAAGCGATTCTGAGATATAGTTAAGTGAAATTATTTTGGTTTATCAAGCTACTGCATGAAATTACATTTCCATAATTATCTACCAATGAACCAATGGGGTTTTGTATTGAAATCTAACTGGCATCTCATTGGCGTATGTTTCCTTCACGCTGTCCTGGATCTCAGATTACATTTAAAACCCGATTTATCTTTTTTTGTTCATTAAATACAATTGCTGGAGCTTATTCAAATGAAATGGGCAATCGGTCGTCGGCACCGTATTAAGGCTTTATGAATATTTGTAACCCAAGTTGAAGGAGAACAGCGGATCGAACTGAACCTCCATGGCTTAGTCACTTCAATGCTACACTACCGCCTGTATATTATGACTTGCACCACATCATACAAGTGTTGGTTTACCGAAACTCATTTTCATTATTAACATTCACTTTGGGTACTTGTTTTAGAAGTGGACGATATGGTGAATACATAATTACCATTGGATATATTCTCTAAATTGGATGAAACCTTTTTAATATCTTACACGTGGGCCTTTTATCTACAAACTGTTTCTGTGTCGTGTTTGCTATGGGAATAATTAAGAATTGAGTAGCAGCTAATAAATTTCAATTTAACAGTTAGTTTAAGTTCTAAATCGTTTTGATAATTCTTTAAAATTATAGTGTGTTCTTTTTCAAGTTCGAGTCCTTGGAATGGGATTGGTTACGTTGTATGGGTTCAATGACACGCACTTATTATAAGTATTTGTACGGTATACCAGAACTATTATCGTTAACCAGCAGCAATAATATCTAGGAGATCTCATCACAATACTCGATGTCAGGTTGATATCGAGACGAAGTGCGATCAATGGACTCGGATGAACTTCATCAAAAAAAGCATGAAGAATTTTTTTAAATAAACATTCATCGGAATCGATTTGAGACTTCATCTCGAAGTGTTTACTTAGTAACAGTCCGTTTTGAATAAATCGATTTCTGATTTCAGTCATATCTACTACGACAGTGACTCTTATCAATGCGAAGATAAAATCCAAAATGCTTTGAAAATTTTCGACGAACTATTACAAGCACAATAGTGCAACAATAACCAAACGAAGAACAGTTCTATCTGCAGCGGATTTGAGTTCGCTTTTGAATGACCGTTGAACACAAAATGCGTAAATCTGTGACATCCGCTGTGACAACCGGTGAGTTGAATTTTGGATCACCATAATATGAAAACGATAACAGAACGTTAAAACAGGAAACTGAAATGATTTGACTTTCACATTAACCTTGTCTCTTGAGAAAGTAATTTGATGCTTAAAATTCTTGACGATTAAGAAGCTGTTTAAAATGTCGATGATCGAATCCGATCGAATCGAAAGAAGGATTCTGATGATGAAACCAGAGTTACTGATTGGTAACGACTTATAAATGAGATTGAGCGGAAATGTACGTGTTGTCTAGTTTAAATTTAGTGCGTTTATATTTCAAGAGGCTACTAGTTCCAAGAAGTGATATATTATAATATATCTTAGGTCTTAATATCACTTTTATCGGCTTTTATCGGAATTCCGTTCTTTCTTGTACTAGATGGGTCCACTAACGCAGAGGTCGGCTAAATGTAGCTCCGGAGCCGCATGCGGCTCTTTGAACTCTTGAGTGTGGCTCTGGCACAAGTATCCTACGGCTTGCCCGGTCTCTAATATTATCCGGCTGTCGACGAAAAAGCCGGTTATTAATATGTACGGTCACTTAATATCAGCAGCCCTGACTGATATCGATTATTATATATATTAATCGAAGCAGTACACAATATAGCATTTATTTTATGATTTGCAATAATAAATGTTTAATTAACAAACAGATTTGGCTCTCAAAAATTTTAAAGTCATTTTAATTTGCATATTTGGCTCTGGCTAATAAGTTTGCCGACCACTGCACTTCACAGGTGAGGAGTACCTTGTAATATGACATTAAATTATGATGAGAAGAAGTCCCGCGTGGGATACTAAATAGAAACCAATGCTTAATAAAACATTTTTTACTTCTCTCGGTAACTTTGTTAAAGTAATATTTACAGAACCTATCTTAAAAGGATTTGCCCAGTAGCTTGTCTTTTAAAAGCATTTCGTGAGTACACTGCACAAATCTTATGCCTAACATTAACAGTAATAGCCGGTTGTAAGGCACTGAGATGTCAGAATATGTTACAAACTTTACGAGTGTTTCATTTATGTGTTTCAGTAAAACTTAGATGTGACGTTTTGCTATTAACTCGGAACTATTATTAGGAGCAGTAAATACTCGAAGATGTTGAAGTCGTGGTATTGTTAGGTCTAATAGTACTACTTTACGCTTTCATTTAAATTGATGGCTCCGTTGTTGTAAACTTTGAAACTTAACTTAGGAACAAACACAAGCTTGTTGTGCCGATGAGTAGGTTACATAAGATACGAAATTCATTCGGGTGTTTGTCTGTGCGCCTGTACAACAAAATCCCACAAGATGTTCAGAACCTACATAGGTTTAAAAAAACTATTAAATAACATCTGTGCAATAAAACTTACTATAAAGTCAATGATTATCTAGATGATTGCACAAAGTGGGAATGAGTTGCTCGCTCCGGGCATTTCAATATTGTAGTAATTGTTAAGTTATAATACTCATTGTAAAAAATTCATATTTAAAAAAAAATCTAATATTAAAAAATAAATAAATAATAATTTCATATTTAAAAAAAAAAAAAACTTGCCCGCTGAGTTTCTTGCCAATTCTTCTCAGGACGGAGGCTAGTTCTTGTGAATTGGCGGTAGTTCTTTTGACGTTCAACAAGTATGTACTTTCATTTATGTTGAATAAAAATTTTTTGATTTGATTTGATTTGAAACAAAACGAAGAGACTGCTACATCTCCAGTTAAAGTTGCAATATTTAACAGAAAAATATAAATTTTCATCAAAGTACTTTTTAATGCATTACACAGCATTTTTTTACATAAGTCTGAAATATTTCGTGTTGGCCTACGTGAATCTTTAAATTAGTGCTTCAATGTAAACTTTTATAGTTAAACTAGCGACCCGCCCTCGCTTCGCTTCGGAAACTGTAATTTATTATTGATTTCTCCACTATTTAATGGATGTTATTATACATATAAACCTTCCTCTTCAATCATTCTATCTATTAAAAAAAAACGCATGACAATCCGTTACGTAGTTTTAAATATTTAAGCATACATAGGGATATAGGGACAGAGAAAGCGACTTTGTTTTATACTATGTAGTGATAAAACACTATTTATTACCTTAGCCAATATCGATTAAAAAAAATAAGCACTTTGATCCAACATTTTATTTTAGATCTTGGCTACCAACCGATCCAAACGTAGAAGTAATCATTGAAGAAAATAATTTATATCGCAATAAATAACATATCTGTTCTCATAATGATCTCATGATGATTTTACGGTTCCAGTCCTCGGAGCTGCACGCTGAATGATACACCACTAATTACCTATACTTAAGAGCCGCGATACATTACAAATGCGGCGATCATTTAACCGGGCCCAACGTTAAGTACCACTAAATGTCACTCCATATATTCGTTAGAGCCTATAGTCATCCACAATGTTTCCTTTGACTGTAAGTTTTGTTTCCATGCCACGTTAATTGACCTCACTTATCATCCAATCGTTAATTCGTTCCCTTCCGTTTTGTTTTTTAACGTCTCGATCAAATTTCACATTTGTTGGACAAACTTTCTCATCAAGACCATGAACTTGATAGAGGGAATGACGCGTTTCATTTATAAATGATTTATTTTTGGTACGTTTTAATTTTATAGCTATCAAAGATTTTGAAATCGTTTTCCTATTTCTCTAACACTTTTTTAGATATAATAAATACTTTGAAAATTTATAGCAAATTCAATAAAAATAAGCACTAAAATAAGGTAGATACGATCATCGATTGCTATACAATTGGTTCAGTCATAAAATGATAACACTTCCTGCACAACGTTAAGTACATCACGAAGCAATGAATTAATCTACTCGGTAATAACAAAGCTATGGATATTTATAACGGCTATAATCTAATCCAACTAGATCTCAACACTTGAATGCAATCAGTGTTGGACGTCCGCTCAGTGAAATGCGTTTACCATTAAACCGATACTTTATGGATGCAAATATCCTCGGTCTCGCCACACTATTATAAAATCTATAGGGCCCGAGCCAATCCTAATCAACGCATTTCTGTTTTATGATCCACGCAAAAGATGTTTACTCTTCCTGTTGAAAAGAAGAAATAGAGATATAAAAAAAAATTGTTTGACTAATATGCAAAATGTAGTTGATTGGTGGGTAGGTATAGCAAATGTTCTATAGATGAAATGAGATGAGAGATTTGATTTAGATAAAAATGTATGGAAAGGAGCATAAGGCTAAGGTGCATAAGCAATTAGTGCATTAATGAATGACACAAGAGATACAAATAAAAACGTGCACCTTGGTACGTTACGAGTATCTTGTAAAAGTATGTTTATTTCCACCATGGTTACACTGCAATCTCTTAGAAGAACCTTTAATTAATTTAGAACCTTAAATTAAAGATTAATTCAAGAACCTTTGAATTAAGAGTACGTACGTATTTCTTCTTATAAAATGTGTTATACATATGTAGTTAACAATAAAATTCTTCGACTTTAAACGAGTCGCTTAAATGTCTAAGCTTTATCGTGTTATAAATTGTATACTTTTGGCAGGATACCTTCATATATTCAGTATTTCTAGCAGATAATTGACAATTATTTCCGAATTGATTGCCTTGGCTGAGTTTGTTACCGTGATTAATCGTCGATAGTTGATGTGATGGCGATTCGGAATTTCAAATAAGTCTTAATTGGAATCTGGCGAAACGATGTATGTAACTTTTGAGTTGCCTTAACTGGATTGTTGTTGAAATATTGTATTCGTTTTTACAATAATTTTATATAAATAAAATAATTAATTCAATCAAGTGAAATTTCAAGTGTCAAGTGAAATTTGCCGCGCCCAAAATACAGTTTATGTTCAACAATCAGGAACTGTTGGACATAATCTTTTATCTCTCAAAAGGTAATACTTTATCATTATTTTATTTGTATAGCCTTGCTCGGTTTCTTCTACTAACGCTTAAACTCGTATCTCAAATGAGCCTGGATCTCAATTGAGCAGATCAATAAAAGTAGTTCCACAGATACATACAATCACAGCGCGATGACAAATTCAAATTTAAAAATGATCGTGCGTAAACAAAGAAAAAGCAAGTGTAAACAGAGAAGAAGCGGTTTTGTTACGCTTCAAGCATCGTAATCTAAAAGCTGAATTAGTTAGTTTTTTGCCGCGGGCTCGAGTCGGGAATGTGGATCGGTCACGTCTCAAAATTGGACCGGCGTTAGTCAAGTAATCAGAAAGAAACAGACCTGACCACAGAACGAAAAAGACGAAGAATAGAAGCGGAGAAAAAAAAAACGATTCTAATAATTACAATATCACCAATCACAATTAATCTAGCTGTATTGATGCTATAAAGAAGCAAACGAATATTAATATCCCATATACCTATAAGGCAAAGATCTTATGAGCAGAAATTTGTCGGTATAGAAAAAAAATAAGAGGTCAACGACTCCTGAACTTCGGTGTCATGCAATTTGTGTAAATTGAGGCTTTATGATGCGATGACTGACAAATGACGAAATGTGAAGACTCGAACATGAAGTTTCTATTGAGGGTCAGAGTTCAAAAGTTTTTATTGAAGGCAGATACAGAACTTGTATTAAATAACAATAGAGATGCCGATGTACATATTATGAATGACAACGAAGCGTTGACACCTCATGTTAGTGGTGGAGCACGTGTTATTGATAAAATTGTTATAGAAATGGCGTTCATTGTGAATACAATGGCCTGTTCGAAGGCTCATGAATATACTTTTCGAAACCTCATTATTGTTCGAATGACAGAATATTTTAGAGCAATCGCAAGAACTATTGTCAATGCGGATTGAAGGGGGAAAATGAAACACATTTTTAAAACGACAAGTGTTGTGTGTTTTACCGTCTAAATAGTACCCAATAAAATTTAAGTAAGATATCAAATGATTTTACGACACAGTCAATTTACAGAAAATTAGTTAAATATATACTCGTAATACAAAAAAAAAGACTAACACATACATTTTCACCAAATAAACAACATTAGATACTCGTCTATAGTCACAATCTCATTTTAAACATTGAATAATGATCGTGCCTTATTATGAGCGAAGCAACAACTAGGAGAATATTTTGCAATACGATCTCTGATGGTTCTGATTGTTTTGATTCTAAATAGATAATTTATAACGTTGCATATCATCTTATCTCAAAAGTATCAATAACTAGACAAAGCTTTGATTTATGGCTGTGAAATTATTAGTAGGTGCCGAGCTTTGTTATCGGCAAACTGACACTAGTGGTAAGAAGTCGTGGGGCCCGGACGGATAAGTGCCGACATACTGCACATATCTGTAGTTTAGAAGTGTCTGTCTCAAAACTGACACTAGTGGTAAGAAGTCGTGGGGCCCGGACGGATAAGTACCAACATACTGCACATATCTGTAGTTTAGAAGTGTCTGTCTCAAGGCATGTGGCGGCATTCACGTTGCGATGTCAATGAGCTCCAGTAACTACTAGCACATAATGGGGCCACGACCTGAGGAGTTTAACTCAAGCACTCTAACGTACTGTATGAAAACTGTTCCACAGAACTTCAGTTCTATGGAGCTGCCGTTCTACGGAACCTATGTGTGATAAGCCGACGGGTTTGGTCCAAGAGGAAATTCCGGGACACCAGCGGTGGCACCGCCTTGGGCGGCAAGCTGGCGTACCGTGAAAATTGACGCAGAGTCGTCAATTATAATCTTGACGACAACGCTGGCCGAATATCCTTGGTGAGAGCTGCGTGTCCGGTTATAATTTTGACCACAGAATATCCTACCTTGCCCGGGTTGCTTTGGGCGGGGATCGGACCTCAGGCTAGAGTTCCAAGGGGTTGTTTTGTGGGTGGCCCTTTAACATCTTCCACTATCTAATCCCACATATTCCGTCAACCCCCTAGAAGCGGGAACATGTAGATAGATCGGGCCTAAGCCCAAGAAAATAACGAAAAAGTAACAACTAGCACGAAATGGACCGTGAGTTCATCTAATTAATGCAACCAATGCAGGCCAGACCAATATGCAGCCAACAGAACATCTCGCAAAGTAACGACATTTAAAATTACTGGATCCAGACTCAAGTTTATCGAGAGGTCCGTTCAGTAAATAATTCTATTCGACTGTTACTTCATGTAAATAAAGCTGTTATCACGTATCACGTTTCGTATGTGCAAATACAATAACGAGACATGCACGAGGAACTACACATCCGTCATGCGCGGTCGTGATGGTGCGCTGCCATTATTTCATTAGACGAATAATTGATAGTCCCAAATGCTGCAACATTTAGATTGATAGCTCATGTTACGCGTCCGATTTTAGAGGCGGCTCACTGGCGCTGGTCCTGTGGGTGGTATACATGAAATGCAACATTAGAACGAAGTTTGATTTACAAACGCAACCTAAATATCTCGCAGTGAATGAGTGATTAAACGTATCGATTCATCATTTCGTAACAATCGTTTATTGTTGGCGAGAAGTTCAAGAAGATCATTAGCGTTTACCGAATGAGGTATTGAGCGGTCGTTAGTGTTACATTTTTTTAAAGGCGATATTTAACCTTCCGGACGCATGCGTAATCGAAAATTAATATGCATGGGAGTGTGGTTCATTATTAATGACCGGACAGACTTCTGCAGTGTTATCTTTGAAACGATTATTCTGATATCGATTCTGCGGATCGATTGCAACCGTCCGTCATTTATACGTACGTATCTAAAATCATTAGTATAATTTAATCAGTACCGTGCGGTCAAAATTCAACTGTTAACATTTACTGGTGGTAGGACCTCATGTGAGTCAGCGCGGGTAGGTACGACCACCCTGTCTATTTCTGCCGTGACGCAATAATGCGTTGAAGGGTGGGGCAGCCGTTTTAACTATACTGGAGACCTTAGAACTTATATCTCAAAGTGGGTGGCGCATTTACGTCGTAGATGGGCTCCAGTAACCACTTAACACCAGGTGGGGTGTGAGCTCGTCCACCCATCTAAGCAATAAAAGAAAAGAAAAAAATAATAATTTGGCGACTGAAATTAAAAGCAAAACTATGAATATTGAAGAGGTACACATAAACAAGTCAATTTCGGAAACTGGTTGGTCACGAACACATTCTGAAACGCAGCAAAAGCTTCGTTAATTAAAATTTGAAAACAGAAACGAGATCTCATAGAACACGTTAAGGTTGATGACAAGCAATTAATAAAAAAAAACTAGTTAGTTGCTAAGCATTAGTAAAAGGACTCAAAAAAAAAATATTGCGGTTTTTAAACTAATCCAGACGTTTTCAGGAGACCTGAGAACAATGAACAGATACAAATAATCTGAATAAATTTTATCACAATTCTTCTGTTACGACTATTTAAAAATGTACCTCTATGTTTGATGGTTAAAATGTTTTTTTTTATATTTCAGGTAGCTACAAAACAATATTAGTCACAGTAGGAATTTGCAATTAAAAATCATAAATCCTAGTAATAGATGCAGGAGCCGATCTTATGTCTTGATTGCAGAAAAAAATTGTTTTTCCACTTGTTCGTTTTCTACAACTTGTCGTAGCGAGTTTATCATATTTTTTATTTTAATCGAATCAACAAAAACCATAATTCGCCTAAATGCTTCATCGTAATCTACTTTATATTACATTTAAGTACACATGCTTTTATAGGTTTTATAATAAAATATTGTATAAAATTTATAATTACATATAAATTCGAATCGTGTTTATTATCTCAATATATTTGTTTATTTAGTGTATAATATAATTTTCTAGTCCATAATGTACGTCTCAGTTGTATCTTCGTGAACAAACCCATGTGCTCTTACAGTTAGGAAGACTATTAAGACACAGCCGCCCTCGGTTATCTGTGGCGGCTACAAGCAGACGTGCCTCACGTCATCGAGATAGACGCAACCGCAGGTGTATCTTCACGTATGACCGACAAACATTACTATTCCTTAGCATTTGACACTTATTTTCAGAACACAAAAGTTCATTATCCTTTGTAGCTTTAGGCAGTCGAAAACGGGTCTCAAATATAGTTGAGTACAGCTTAAAGTTTTTACTACATGCATTTCTGTGGTAATCAAGATATATAGTACGATAAAAATATGTAAAACAAAGGTAATATTATACTCGTCGGACGATGTGTCAACCCCTGTAACCGGTTTCCATGCGGGAACCGAAGATTTTTCTTAGAAACAGTTGAGATGCAACATCTTAAGTGTAATCTAGCATTACATAGATCTTAAAATGGCATCGTACGTCGAAAACCATTCTTAGTGATTATATTATTCTTGGGGCTAATATAAAAAAATTATGAAAGCAGTTTGCAAATGTATGGACGCATGAGGAGTAAGTAACTGGGTGTATGGATTAGGGTTTCAAGATTTAGACCGCCGTTCGAATTGGTCGTTCACATTGTAAAGTCAATGGGCTTTAAAGCTCTTTAAAATCATATGGGCAGCAAGCTCCTCTGTTTGTTATCTTTATTGATATTTTGTCGAATCACGGTAGTACATTTAAGAAAAACCTATACGCTTCAAATTGCGAATATTATTTTTTTCTACCTAAGGTTTCTACCTAGCCTTGAAAGGCTATGTCAGCGTAACCTAACTAGGTGAGCTCACGGGGCTCAAACCTGACGACGCTGCTAACACTAACCCTAGCAAGAGCAGTGCTTCGCAGAATCTACCACCGGATCGGAAACAACCCACTGAGAAGATCCCGCGAGAAACTCAGTGGGCTGTGTCTATGGGAGAGAATCTCCTCCTTTGAATCTTTTCAAAAGCAGTTGAAATGGTGCCGAATAAATATTTTAAGTAAGGAATTTAATTAAATGAAGACGATCAATAAAAACGACATGCCATAGTAAATCTGCAGTCAATGTTAGCATTCCAATCCACTAACAATAACTTTGTATGTAACATCCAACTTCTAACGTTAGTTGATTTTATCAAAATTAAAACACCCTTAAAGTTTAAATAAACTATAAATACTGTACTGCAGATCCATAATGTAACAAGAACAGTTGGATCGTTAGCGACAATGCGATGTGATACAGATATCATTGAGGTAAGGCGATTACCGTGCCTCAATACAAACGAACGCTATATATGGAGGAAGGGTTCATTAGGGCTCGTCTGCCTCAAGTGGCCGTCAGCTCTTGATGAAGGCTACGAAGGTTTCAGTTATATTTCAAATACTTTGTATTAGAAACGATTTTGTTCCAAAACGCTAGAGCGATACATCATTGTTTTTCCGGCAAACCAAATCTAGACCGGTATCGTATGGATCACCCTAAATGGGCAACAATTTCACGCACAAGTTTTTGCTAAATGTTAAGGCCGAAGTGTGACAAACGGTTTCTAGCCAAAAGTATCAGGTATACAATATTTGGTAGCCACAGAGTTCAATAAATGAGGCAACAATTTTACGCAAAACTCTTTTCTTCGCTGAAGTTAATTTGACAAATAGATGTATGTGCAGTCCTATATGCTTCAGTTTACAAAGGATGAGGGAATGTAACTGCTCTAGAATCGGTGTCTTTATTAATAAAATCTCGAACGAGCCATCTCAGAAACCTTAACCCGAGGTTAATCCGAACGTTTCGTTGTGATTTAAAATTCAAATGAACATAATTTAAGACTTTTCGTGTGAATAAATTATATAACGATTTTATAGTTGGCTCTATAATTGATATAAATCTCGTGATGCCGTATCGGAAAATGATTAAAGGCTTGTCATACGACACCACTAACAATAAAACGATCAAAAAGTAGTCAACAAAGAGGTTAATTAAATTAAAATTATCGCTGTGTCTGAAGAATATAATTGATGTAACTTTTAAATTATTTAAAAAGAAACACAACATCGCATTTTTAAGACCGATGACAACAAAGGACGTCACATGTTGGGAAATAATATTGTTAGTTCCTCGTTTATTTTGACTTCGAATTATGTTATACGTAATGAAGTTTTGTGCACCTGGGATTTGCGCTGCAGTAACAAGAAATGGGAAATGAAAGTTGTCCGTTTTCCTATTCTGACAAGAAACGTAACTAAACTTCCTTCGCGTATGTATTAACAAAAACATCAAGACAAAGAAAAATAAAACAAATAATAAGAAGGAAATAAAACATGAGTCGTAAAAAATTATCATTGCTAATCTCGAAATGGGACCGCGAATTAAACAACCAAAAAATCCTTCTCCGAACATCTGCCAGAAGAGTTTTCGATATAAATAATGCTTACTTTAGGGCATGTCGATGGTATAAAAACGAATGCAAAAAGTTGGGTCCGTGCTGAGGCCGCGAGCCGACGAAATAGGCCATCGGAATGCAGCTGCGTCGAAGCATCAGCCAATTTAAAAGATTTGAATGTTGAATGTTTTGATCAAGATTTATGGAAATATTTCTGGGCTTAACTTTATAATTTTAAAGTTAAGCCACTTTTTTTTTTATTACTTAGATGGTTGGACGAGCTCACAGCCCACCTGGTGTTAAGTGGTTACTGGAGCCCATGGACATCTACAACGTAAATGCGCCACCCACCTTGAGATATAAGTTCTAAGATCTCAGTATAGTTACAAAGGCTGCCCCACCCTTCAAACCGAAACGCATTACTGCTTCACGGCAGAAATAGGCAGGGCGGTGGTACCTACCCGCGCGGACTCACAGAGGTCCTACCACCAGTAAGTACGTTTGCTAGGAAACGACGCCGGTGTTATTTTAAATGGTCATCTAGATTATCCTGGTTTTAATAAAATTTTGCGAATACTAGATGCAGCAAACGCATCAGCCCCAATAGGCTTTTCTCTGCAAATTCACATAAATAAGTGAAACAATTCCTCTCGCTCGATCCTAAACTTTAGCTTATCGCTGTCTATTCCAAAAGGGGCATTAAAGTTACCAATTTACACTCATACAGACTAGCTGCAACAGTGTGTGGCGGTTAAGCTCGCGACAGAAGCGATTGTATCGCGTTATTTATTGCATAAGCCCGAGCCAATACCTCTGGGCCTTGTTATTATTCATTGGAGTGAATATAAAGGATTTCGAAGTACTCCATAATGACAGTCCACTAAACTGCGGATAGTGAACGGTTTTGGTACTGGATCAGATTTTATGAATTCTTAAGATAGTTCATTCAGGCCGGATATTCTGGAAATGGGTACAGAATAATAAAGATCGATTATGAAAGATAAGTCTAATGGAAGACGGTGATTTAAATAATCGGAAATCTCTCTTAAAAATGTCAAGACGTAAATGATTACTACTAAAGTGCCAAAAGAATTGTAATCGCAGTCATCAGTGCGGACTGAACAATAAGATCAAAATGATTATTTAATAGCATCGAAATAAAACAAAGTGAAAACCGACACACGATCACGTATGGTCGGTCCGACCCGCCGCCATTGTTTCAGATTCGCCCAAACTGACCGGTTTTGTTATAATAGCTCAAATGATGAAGCGCCAAGCTAAAGTCCAATGAACCCTAACATATCAGTCTTTGTACAACAATTCTGACACCGGACTATAATTAAATATGTATTAACATTATTGCACAGCTTTTATGGTATGGTATTGTGCAACCGTACGGGTGGGTATCACCACCCTGCCTATTTCAACCGGGAAGCGAGCATTTGTTGCAGCTGGAAAGGTAAAATGGGGGTTATTCCAATACAAACTTTGACATGATGTCAAGATGAACTCCAGCAAAAACCTATGGTGCCTATGGCGCTCCGGTAATCAAGTGCCCTTCTACGTATCGACTTTATTTAACAAGTAAACAAAAGAGAAACATCCCATGCCCAAAGCGAACGAAATAGTGTGAAAACTTATTTTTTTATGAGCAATTTCTTGTGTTGCTATCGAACCTGAGCTATACTCGAAATTTATAAATACAGAAAATCATTTTAAACTCAATCGTAATACCTTTCCCTTAATAAAAATACAAGAAAGCGAATTAATGAATATGTATTAAAAAGACAGAAGAATTAATTAATAAAAACTAGTAATTTTAGAGGCAACGATTTCTGAACAGTCTCCGGTTTATTTGATAGGAAGATTTTAGACTTTGGTAACGGAAATACTGTATCTTGTTTACAAAAAAATTAAGAATTTATAATTTTAACAAAACATTATAAAATCAAACATAATATTTAAATATCACAAAGAGCTTAGAGATAAATTTAAAACGATTCTATATAGTAATTAAATTTACAACGACGGTGGTGTGCCTTTAATAATTGCTTTTTCGTCCAAAGCGGACAGTGATGTAAGTTCGGAACATTTGAACATAGCAATTCTGTCTCTAAATGCTTTGAGAAGGCCCCGATAACATGGAAAACCTTTTGAAGGCATGCAAATCAGTGAATCTGATTCGAGTTTTTGGAGATTACAAATTCTTCAATGACACTAAAAAGTTGACGCGTTATTTAATCAGTAAAGAATTATGCAAATGAAAATTAATGTACTTGATTCAAGTATACTCAAATCACCGTAGTAACTACAACTTGATTACTTTCGATAATTCCCGTAACGTTTTGTATGTGAGTCGACTATTATCAAAGCCGGCAATCTGACTTTTGGACAATGATTGGTAAATCAGAAAAACGAATTATTGACTTTGTATTCCATTGGCAGTCACAAAACTCTTCGGAACGACATCTTAGATAAATAACAGGTTAACTATTAACCTTTATTTAATGCAGGTTTTGAACCGTATTCTTTGAAGGAGACGATTATATTCAAATCAATCTGAATTGACATATCAATAAATTTTTTTTGTCCAAATGCACAGATTGCCACCTTTGATAATAGACGACTCATGTGTAGGTTTATCGTGTTGTCTTTTTTTAATACGCTTTTATTAGCTTCAGACGTATGTATGTCTGTAACGGAATCATTGAACATGATTTTGACCATCTTCAAAACGTCGGATTAACTCGAAATTTGGTATACTTATTAAGGACCGATGACCGAAGGACCGGTGAAAAATTAAAATATATTTTAATAAATTTGAATAAAAAAATTTATTTTCTATTTTTTAGTTACATTTTCTATAAAAGCGTATTTTGTTAGTTTTTTAAGCTATTATTTATTTTTCATTTTTTAGTTGAATTTTTAATTTTTTCATAACATTTTTTTCAATTTTTTTTTAATATTCAATTGTCATCGGTTTTAATAAGTATAAGAAATTTCGAGTTAATGCGACGTTTTGGAGGAGGTCATTTTGTGACGGCTTCAAGTACAATGTATAGCACCTATTGAGCGGAACAACTAACAAACTAATTTCGTTTCTCACGGTCGCCGGCGTCATCACGACACGATTTTGAGGAAGTGACCGCCATTATCTTCTCAAGTAAGTCAAACAAGCCGAAGAATATAACTTCTTTAGGGTTCTGTGCGTTATTTAAAAAAAATATACTTCAATCGTTTTACGGTAGAACGGATCCTAATTCGTGGGTCACGATGAGCATAATCTAACGGAGTGGTCGGTCAATGTCTGAAAACTGTAAGATTTTCTCAAAACGTCATTGACTTTTATGGATTATTTACAGATATTTTCGGCTTTGGAATAAGCTCCTCTCTACGGTGTTTCCCAAGCGCATCTTCAAACGAGGCTTATGGTAAGTACTTAACGGAAGTTAGCGGCTTGGCTCTGCCTCTAGATTGCTGCCGTCAATAGTAACCACTCACCATCAGTTGGGCCGTATGCTCGTCTGCCTAAAGGAGCAATAAAAAAAAATATCGCTCACTCAAATATACTGTTAATTTCTCTAATTTAACAACATATTTCGGGCCATGCAAAGTCCTATTCGGATTTTATTAACTCTGAAAACCGGCGCAATTATTTCCAAAACTTGCAGTATTGCTTCTTGAACGGAACCAAAGGTAAATTCCTGCTTCACACAAATCAAGAACGATCCATTTACATCATAGACGTAACAAGGTAGCCAGACGCAGGCTACAATTTTACTCATGCACTTATTACAAAACCCCATATCCTTTTATTATAAAGACATTTCTTAGATAATGGAGATTCATCGACGGACGTCAGGAAAGGTCGCTTTCGAGCAGAAAAAGGAAAAAATAATAATTTAATGGTAGCATTATAATTACATGACGAACAGTGAGTTATCGATAATTAATAGATTATAATTCAGTAGCATACATTTTAAAAGGAGCCTGAATGGAAATTTGGAAGACGGATGAATTCAATTGCTTCAATAATCGATTATATTACCGATTTATATATATTAAGGCAAGTTTTTATCTGTCTTGCAGTAAGGTGAATCGCCGAACATACTGGTTAAAATATTTAAAAGCGTGATGTCAACTTTGAATGTATTATTTATCCATTAACTAGAGTAATTTACAGAGGTCATTAATATGACGATTTAGATTATTTAAGATGCATTGCTAAGACAACTTGAATCTCAATTGTTGGAACGAAGTTCCTTATCGCGCGTTGTGAAAGGGGGCTAGACGGAAAAAATTCTTACGAAAAGATGTCACGACACTTTTTGCTATAAATTCTTACGAAAAGTTGTCACGACACTTTTTGCTATAGTAAGCTATTGTAAGCTGTGCGGCGTCGCATGTTTCTCTGTCTGTCTGTCTGTCTCTCTCTCTCTTTCTTCATACCTCGAATAGAACTTTAAATTAATATTTTTATAATTGGGAACTTCGTTCCTATCCGGTGTCCCACGACACCACACAATTGTTTTTTACTATTAGGATCAGTGGCAAGCAGTATTGATATCTATCTGATTTGATGAGCCATTATACCAATGCAATAAAGACTAGACCTTATAATAAGTTTCAGGTTAGACAGGGACGCTCTTGCTATTTATCTCTAAAATTAAAATTATTTGAGCTCACGTGCTCAACCTGAGATCATTTTGTAACACTGGCCCTAGCAAGATATATGAACTAAAACACTATGTTAGCAGAAATTCTTCGACATTATCAGTAAAATATCGAGCAAGCGCAAAGGTTTACCGGATTTGGTCCTGTTTTCAACACCTGTTACAGAACTCTTCTTTTCACTTTGTCTCACCATGATCGTCATAAATATTAATGCTTTAGTACTCACAGGTGACTTTACACCGATAAACATATTCCTTAAACAGCGAGCAAGTCGTTAACCGACATTCTGCCAAAATATGTAATGAATTTTAAACCATTCTTGGGCAACCGTCCTTGTTGTTTAGCTATTCACCAGACTTTGTCTCTTTAGTTACGCAAGCTACCGTGAGAAATCCTGGGCTCGAATCCTTCGCTAATACTGACCACGTTACTGTGGAGATAAATCAATTTTAAGACGACGTTAAAATGGAAATTCCGCATCTTGATAATATCTCATTTAAGCTATCACATAATTAAGATGTATTTAAGCTATTCAAAATTCAGAATTGCAGTCTATCTATATTCCTGTGATGAATCATTTCAATAATGGATGCGAAAAAGTTATTTTAGCGATAAAATCGTCCATAACAAATTTATATATTCTGTTTGGAATCGCAATAGAGTAAACTTTAGTTCTTTAATCAAATAAAATTAATCAAATAAAAAAAAATATAACATGTACTTTAAGGTTAGGAATATTATGTTCTTTTTTTTTAAATCAATTTTTACAACAAATAAAATGACTGGTCGACATTCGACAGTTCATAATATCGTGATGTGAATAAAAAATACAAATACGACTTTAAAAATCAAGCTTATTAAGTCATTCCGAAGCGTCCCTAAGTTTTTATTATTGAAGTAATTTTGAGTTAATCTTTACTTTAATAGTTTTTTTTTTAAATGACTTTGAAGCATTTGATAGGCAAATATTAATCTTAAAAAATGGACGCTAATATTTTAACTGTAGATACAAAACATAGATAGGTCTTGTATGAATGGTACATTCCGCTGCCCGATCCATTAATTCAACTGTTACAATTCAATGCTCCTCCGCTCTGATTAATAGAACAAGAGACGTTTTAAATTGACGCTGAAATTCAATGGTCCGGTCATGATGAAGATTAGTCATCGCTCTGGTTGCGCCGTCGGCGTTTCAACACAGAGCATCATTCAAATAACGTTTTCGTGAGTGTAGATACGTGTACGAACCAGGGGTCGAAGGTATACATGATTCTTGGAATCTAAGGCACTTTTGGAACATGCTACAAGACATCGTGTCGTAACTATTCAGAACGGCTACGTTAATTCCCAAAGAACTTAAATCGAAGTAAACGAGTTATGAATGTGTAACTGTAATCAAATATATATGTATACACAAAAGTGTTGCTTTCTTATAAAAAGTGAAAATCTATCGAATTTGATATTACAATAAATTCACAGAAATAACATATTGAGTAATCCAAAACTAATTCAAAGACGTTTTATTTTTCAAATTAAAATAACCTTTACGTGTGACCCTTAACAGATTACTGATGGCAGGACCTCTTGTGAGTCCGCAGGTAGGGTAGGTACCACCACCCCGCC
Source organism: Bombyx mandarina (assembly GCF_003987935.1). The sequence continues at coordinate 1,327,442 of NW_021011507.1, read as the reverse complement.
TATTTCTGCCGTGAAGCAGTAATGCGTTTCGATTTGAAGGGTGGGGCAGCCGTTGTAACTATACTGAGATTTAGAACTTACATCTCTAGGTGGGTGGCGCATTTACGTTGTAAATGTCTATGGGCTTCCAGTAACCACTTAACAACAAGTGGGCTGTGAGCTCGTCCACCCATCTAAGCAATAAAAGATATAAAGCTCAAATCGTTAACGTCGAAGATGAACGGAGAATGATTCGAATCTCACTAAAATCAATGGGTATAGGATCGTATCCATCCGTAGCCATCATAAAATAGCACCAACAATCAACAATAGACCGCCGCGAGTACCGTAAACCAAATCAGAGGGTATTTGCCTACAAATAAATATACGAGAGAACTCTATCACGAGTATAAGACAATTGAATAAGGCTATAAGTTTACCGGTGTGTAATTAGAGAGCAGCGGGTGTTGTAATCACAGAGTTTTAAATTATAGACAATATTGGACACTTAACAAAGAGTATCTATTAAAAGTCATGCATTTTTTTTATTGCCCTTGTAGGCAGACGAGCATACGGCCCACCTGATGGTGAGTGGTTACCGTCGCCCATGGACTTCAGCAATGCCAGGGGCAGAGCCAAGCCGCTGCCTACCGCTTAATACTCTCCACAAGCCTCGTTTGAAGACGAACATGTCATAGCGCTCGGGAGCTCATTCCATAGCCGGATGGTACGAGGCAAAAAAAACCTAAATAATGAATATGCACATATTTTTTAATAACTAAAGTCATAGTTAAGCACTTTATTGTTATTAAGGAATTAATTGCGTCCGTGTGTCAAAATTGTCTTAAGTTTGCAAAGTATATATCTCATCTAAAGATATCTTATCAGAGGGATCATCATCATGACCGTCATTATGGTATCATCGATGGCGCATGTACTAGATGCAGTTGAAGTACTTCAAGAGCGCTGATATGTGATCAATTAAATAGATTTACAGCGGAATTTAGTTCAGTGATTGGGTGATTTTATACGCGGTTCTTCAAGATACCTCCGTGAGCTGTTACAGATACACTGACAACAATATTAGTTATTTTTCCTCCTACCTATTCGCTTGTAGCCTAGAGGCTATTACAGCTATGCCCAGACAGGTAATATTAGTTCGAGTCATACAATGACCATTTGCCATATTACCCACAACAGTTTTTAGTAATATTCTTTCACTCTCCATTAAATTTTCTTCTATTAATTGCCATAGCGAAATCCAATCGAGGGATTATTCGAACATAAAAGCCACAAAACAATGTACCTACCCGACGATTTTATTAAACAACAAAACAAAAAAAACATTTCCCGAAACAAAAATGATTTAATGCTTTAAAATACGTTTTAAATTTGAGGCATGAAAAGAAATCTCGAAAATAATTTCTTTGTACGTGATACGCTTTTGTGCTTTTGCTGTGGGCGTAATTCTATAGACGTAATTGTCTTCTCTCAAAATTGATTTTAAAGGGCTCCGGTAATCTTTTGTCTTGTGAATGATATTAAGGTATAATGTTTAGGTAAATGTGGACGTGGTTTTGAGATGAAAATATAAATTGTCTTGGAATCGAATGTAGACTTAAAATGTTATTGCAATAGACGATTATCCGAGATTGATTTGGAATAGGTAATATGATCCGTGGATGCTCCATGGATTCGTAATTTTAGGTATTGTATTGTTATGGCATACATATTTTCCTTATTAGCAAGCACCAGATAACGAAGGTCTTTGGTTTATATTTATGTTTTTTTTTTTCAAAGAAATAAAATCGAACTAAATTCTATCAAATAACAAGTGTACTCAAATCTCACATGCCCAGACTATCGATTTTTTGGAAATTGGGCACTGGCAAAGAAACTTAATTACGCAATACGTAACTGAAAATATGCAAATGAAAAACGCACCAGACGGACTCTGCGATAAAATAAAAAAACCTGTGTACTTATGTTTGTCTTTGGAAGAACTAACATTTTAAATTAAATTACTTTTTAAATCCAGGGCACTTCATAGTGAATCAACACGTTGTTTCCCATCGGCGAATGCCTTGGAGTTTTTGTGTTTGTGATCGTAATGTTACGGACAACAAACTTTCAAAGGGCTCGATGTCCACACGTGGCTCGGATGAGGGTAGCAAATCGTTTCCATTGTACCTCCCATCATCCCTTCTGATATTAATCTGCGACGTCCGTTCGGGGACATTCATTTATTGATTTCGCTCCGACATTTATTTTGTATTGTTGAATCGCGCGGAGGTATTAAATTATATTCATCATTCGAATATTAGTTATAAGACGCAAAATGTTATAGTACAGAAAAATCAGAAAAGGCTCGAGATATCAACATTTGAAAACCTGTGCAGATAATTGCTTAAAGATTCAAAAATTTGCGCAAATTTATCATAGTAGGAATGGGATTTTATCCATTAAATATATTCAATTTTTTTCTATCCATACATATCAAAGTAATTCAATAGGAACTATGACTGTCAATAAGACTGTCAACTGTCTTTGTTTATTTCCAAAATATAATATTTATTGGTTTAAATAACGAATTTGATATATGAGTGAGTGGCCAAGTTAAGTACCTTAAATAAACTGTTAGCAGAACGTTCACACTTGGGTATAGGAGATCTCGTGGATAAGTGGATGACATCAGTGGAATACATGCGGCCGCCCACCTTCGTTTAGCGAAGTACAAAGTAGAAATGTGTTGATAATTTCTTAAATAATACCTACACTATGCTGTACTATACTTTATTAGTGCACTAGGTTAAACCGATTTTGGCTATTTTTATAGAGACGTTTTTGTATAGCTAGGTTTTTATTTTTTATTGCTTAGATAGGTGGACGAGCTCACGGCCCACCTGGTGTTAAGTGGTTACTGGAGGCCATAGACATCTATAATGTATATGAGCCACCCACCTTGAGATATGAGTTGTAAGGTCTCAGTATAGTTACAACGGCTGCCCCACCCTTCAAACCGAAGCGCATTACTGCCTTCACGGCAGAAATAGGCGGTGTGGTGGTACCCACCCGTGCGGACTCACAAGAGGTCCTACCACCAGTAAGAATGTTATTGTATAGCTAGATTTGTGATGACCGAATAGATTCTCAAACGGATATTATTAATTATAGTTCGCTGCGTTGAGTTCATTCTTGTTGTTGTTTATGTTGTGATCGCCATGGAAATATGTCAGTTATTATAATGGAAAATGAAAATTTTATCAGATAGGTGTAAACTTAGATGTAGATCAGTTGAAAAGCATCATCAATGAGGTTAAGATTGAAGAAGCTGATGGAGCGTGTTGTGAGGGACGAATCCGATCCATGGCTTTATTTAGTTTTGTTACTATAGTCTAAATTAATGCTCTTCTACTCATCTATAAATACCAATAAACACAAAATGAGGAATATACGGTGGTTACCGGAGCCCATAGACATCTACAACGTAAATGCGCCACCCACCTTGAGATATAAGTTCTAAGGTCTTAGTATAGTTACAACGGCTGCCCCGCCCTTCAAACCGAAACACATTACTGCTTCACGGCAGAAATAGGCAGGGTGGTCGTACCTATACTTGTGGACTCACAAGACTACCACCAGTAAAACTCATAATCAATGTGTTTGTATTCGAAAACTAGTTTTAAAATACTATTTTACTTTTAATTAAGACACATTAAAACCTGTACAATTAGTTTACTAACAAGTATTCTCTTTGTTCGTCTAACTAAATAACAATCTTACAAATAAAGAATAAATACTTGCATGAATCACTTTAAACACATACATACATATGTGATACATACATTTACAGATTTCTTAGAATAATCTGAACCTAAGCTTTGCGATTTACGTGACTGACAACCGGTATTCCATGAATATTCATACTGTATGCAAACGGTGCATAGCAGACACGGTGATGATGCCTAGGTCAAAGGTTCTATAGCAAAAAAAAACATTTTTTTTATTGCTTAAATGGGTGGACGAGCTCACAGCCCACCTGGTGTTAAGTGTTTATTGGAATCCATAGACATCTACAACGTGTATTGCGCCACCCAGCTTGAGATATAAGTTCTAAGGTCTCAGTATAGTTACAGCGGCTGCCCCACCCTTCAAACCGAAACGTGTTACTGCTTCATGGCATAAATACGCGGGGTGGTGGTACTTACACGTGCGAAATCACATCCATTACCACCAGTAATGTTACTGTTTTGTTTTAAAACTTCATCATTCGTCTACTGATGATGTATTAGATTGAAAAATATACAAAATGCTTAAATCTTCACAATGACAGACACGTGTCGTTGCGTATTATTCTTCCTAAAACCTGACTTGAGGGAAGACCTTCGCTAGCAATTTTGCACAGCAAAAGTCAACCCTACGTACGTACGGAGGGCGCATCAATTATTTTCATAAACAAAACTATACCACCTCAATTCAATCGAGGGGTGAACGTTACATCTGGTGATATATCCACACACATGCACCCTATCCGTATACATGCAGATAGAACTATACAAAAATTTTTTGAATACGCCGTTTATTTGTGTCTTAGTGAGCAGTGATTTGACTGTGTCCCTGGTTTCGCCAATCCCACGAGCAGAGATAAGTATTTCGCAATAGATAGGCCCGCTCGTAATGCTATTATGGCTTGTAACGGCCCGCTTGTTTTCGCTGTAAACTAACTAGAATGGACAGGATATTGGGCCAGAGTCATAAAATTAATTATATTTTCAAGTTTATTTTTTCACCTACCTATTCGCTGGGAGCTTAAAAGGCTATTCCAGCTACGCGCGGACGGGTAGGTGAGCTCACGGGCTCAACCTGAGAGAATTTGCTAACACTAGCCCTAGCAAGAGGAGTGCTTCGCAGAATCTATCATCGAATCGGAATCGCGTCCCACTGAGAAGATTGAGAGCTGAGATTTTCAACATTGCAGTTCATACGTATGAAATTTCCCAAGTTAAACGGACGTGTTAAGTTGGTGAATATTACTTAGGAAGATTTCGCTCCACAAATAAATACGATAAGACGTTATATAATTTAGATAATCTTCGATAACTTCTTTCATGTCTCGTCATCTGATTTTGAGCAATCTTAAAGTTTTGAAGTCTCTAAGCTAATCAGGGCTTTAAATAGATAAGTCAAATAACTTTAATCAATTAGAGAACTTCATTAGAATGAACGTACCAGAGATAATTACCGTATCAGGTAAAACTATAAGACCCTACTCCTCCGTGCGTCGATAATCCTCAATGTGCAGATCCTGACGGGGCCTCATGAGACTTTCTTGGGAAAACACACATGGTGGGTTCCCGTGTCCCTCCACGACCGTACTTTTGGAAGAGATTTAGTTCTCCGAGGCCGCTGAAGGCTTATATGGGGCCGGCTAATTAACCGCCACCAAATATTCGGCGTTGACTGTTTTACGGTGGAAAGATCAAACGTCATTTAAAGTATCGGACTTCAGCCTCATGTCTCAAGGTGAACGGCTGCGGTACGTAGTGCTGTCTATGGACTATGATGACCAGGTAGGCCAAGAGACTATCTACCCATCTAAAGCAATAGTAAAAAAGTGACGCTATTACGTCATATTATAATTCGAAAAACCATGGTAATAGACTAAGTGATTAAAACATTTTTAACACGTATAAAAACTTCACAGTCACACATGCCTAAGTATAACACGGCACAAATTATAAACGTCCTTTAGGGTCGCTATAAAGGGGGAATGTAAATGAAATAACGGTTACTTCGATAAATATGGCATGCGACTTCTCAATAATGACTATTACAACAGATATGCGGTGAGAGGATTTTTCTCGCCACATGAAGAAACGGGTATGCGAATTGAATATGCCAAATGAACGCTCAATATATTTTTAGTGGTTTACCCAAATCAACGTTTGCAGCCACATTTGATGCTGGCACTTTAGTGTAAGGTTTTTTATAAAATTACTATAATATAATATTAGTCATGTTAAAATTATACAATTTTCTGATTGACATATGGCAATACCATTGGTGAAAGCAATGGCATTAGTGGGGACGAGACATAATAAAAAAAAAAGGCGGTAGTCGGAAAAAAAGACGTGTAACCTGTACAGAGTACATACCTAAAAATGTTACAAGTGGAGTTACAAAAAAAAAGTGATACAGAATCAAGTGAACTACTGCAATCTGTGTATTTATTTCCTGACTGTTGGTAATGAAGTTTGCATTAGTATGTGCAACAGTTGAAGCGCGATTCTTTTTTACGCCGGCTCCACACGTTGGCCCCACCATAGGCCCCAACGGCACTCGCCCAACGTGTGGATCTAGAAAATAGCATTGGCCCCAGCGTTCGAGCGATCGTTGGTAGTTGGCCGTCGAGTGTCGATATTGTCAAAGGAATCTGTGCCAACGTTCGCAATTCGTCCAGTATCCATATGTTGGCGTTTTGCTCAGTCCTGTTGCAACATCGAGTGTGTCGCGATGTGATCCATCATCTCCTTTGACGTGGCTTTTTCTATTTTTTTTCAATGACTAATATATAAATTATACGCACTCAGTATTGTAAAAGGGCTTAGAGCAATTTCAATTTCGGTATCGCACATCTTCACGTTGACTCTAAAGGAAAGGAACAGCCAACGTGTGGAACCGGTGTTAGTGGTGGTAGGGCGTCTTGGGAGCCGGCACGTATAGATGCTAACCTCTGTCTATCTCTGCCATGAAGCAACAACGCATTTCGGTTTGAAGAAGTAGCGAAGTAGTGCAGCCATCGTATAAACTCGAGCTTAGGACTAATGTCTCAAGATGGGTAGCTGTATTCATGATTACGTGGTTGATGTCTATGCGCCGTCCACCCATATCATAAATAAATAAATATTGATTTTTATACATGTAGTAATCGCGGAACGTGGCCTAGTTTCACTAGTAAATAAGAAATAACAAACGGCTCGTCAATTAAAATTACGATAGAACAGTGCTAGCGGAAAACTTTCAATTAAGTTGTATGAGTAATTAAAATAAACGTTGTTTTTTTTTGCGAAACAGTTAAATGTTCGGTACCTGTCCTTATACAGCCTCAGATCGCCAGACTGATAACAAGCGGGTTTATTTCAGATTTATTTGACTTGACCTATTGCGCTAGCCATAAAGGTATGTGCACAATAATCTTGATTTTTTTTTACTTTAGGGCCGTATGGCTCCAGCGCCCTTTGTCTCGCGTGTCGCAGTGAGAGTTAAGAAAAATGTAGTTTTTATTCAGAGCACATAAAACGCACGCTGCGCTTGTGTATTAAAATCTCAAATTATAATTTAATGTAATATGATGGATCTCTCCATAAATAATTCCCTTATTTGCATAAGTCTTCAATGTTACTATTGAATAATTACAAAGTTTACCTATTGTTAAATTGATTGCTGTGCAAAAAAATATATTTATCTAGAGGTTCTGATCCGGGATTCTAAAATACGGATATGAAATTGAATAAAAACGATCAATGCGAACACTAGACCTAACTTAATGCCGCTGCTACTTAAAATACTATCTGCATATTAATACGTGAAACAAAAAGTTGTACCCCTCTTTACGAAAATTGCGCTGACGGAGGATTATGAAATTTTCCACACTTATAGAGAGTACAGAGGAAGTCCAGAACGTTAAGTTTTTTTTTAATTATGCATAAAAATACATTAAATCAATAAATCAAAACATTACATAGTACACACAGTACCGTGTATTTGACACACACACGCATGCATACTATTTTTTTATTGTCAAAATTTGTCAAACTTTTCTTATTGCGTATAGTCTGTGGTCAAACTGAGAATAAATTAATTATTGTCGATTTTCGACTACCGTGGGAGCATTAGTTCGAATAAAAGCTAGATCAAACCATAAAAGTAGTCCTAAATTATATTATAATACTTATTGGAATAGCCATTAAACTAATAGCGTACTTACTTGCAGTAATATTCGCCTCTTGGTGACGATGCACAGGTACCACCGTTCTTACACGGCGACGGTGAACATGAGACGAAACCTATAACAAAAAGTAAAACATTATTAAATATTAGTAACTAGCTGACCCGGCAGACTTCGTAGTGCCTCAATCGATAAATAAAAGACACATCAAGGGGACACATCAAAGGAAAAACAAAATTGTTTGTTTTTATATAATTCCGAGCTTTTATATATTTTCTCACCTTTTAAACCTTCCCTGGACTTCCACGAATAATTCAAGATCAAAGTTAGCCAAATCGGTCCAGCCATTCTCGAGTTTTAACGAGATTAACGAACAGCAATTCATTTTTATAAAAGACTAGCGACCCGCCCTCGCTTAGCTTCGGAAACATTAAAACACACATGAAACCAAAAAAATAAAATAAAAATAAATTTAAAAAAAGTAGCCTATGTTCATCAGGGACAATGTCGGCTTCTAATGGAAAAATAATTTTTCAAATCGGTCCAGTAGTTTCGGAGCCTATTCGAAACAAACAAACAAACAAATCTTTCCTCTTTATAACATTAGTATAGATAGAAGATTATAGATAGATTACTATAATTTTTCTCCATATTTTTAAAAAGCACTCGGGCATTTTGCTTCTTTTTTGGTTCGGTAAATCCACATTAAGGCATGAGGTTCAAGTTTGTATAACGACTGCCCCGTCTTACGAACTAGAACGTCTGAAATTCATGAATAGATTGCAGTAAAAATAGGCAGAATTTTGGTACATACACGAGTGAGCTTAGATCCAAATAATGTACCACTTTTTTTCTGGTAATATCAAGTTGAAATCGAAAATAAGCCATATTAAAATATCCAACGAAAGATTTGAAACATCGGCCACTATCGAATCTGGCAAGTAAAGCAAGTATCATTATTGTTTACTACTAGAATAATCTTGCATGATTATTACCATAAGAGCAATGAGTGTTTATCTTTAAATAAGTTGCTTCTCATTTAAAGCATAAATTTATAACAACTTAGGAATTTATTCCACAACTGAGTCGTTGATTCTGGATATATTTAATTGGAAACTGCTTGCACAAGGCTTATATTACCATAATTGAGTTTATTTTTTGGTTAGTAAACATTTCAAAATATCATCAATCATTCAAGATAATTGTTTCTTCCGACAAAAAAACATTGACACAGTTTTAAGCGTATTTCTTTCAAGACTTTGTTAAATAGTCTTCCAAAGGTGAACTAAAAGATGGATGGTAATTACCTTACCATTGTTTTTACACGAGCTTGAAGAAGTAAAACGGATATTTTGTTTCGACTTTTCTTTTGAATTTAACTTTGTATGCACGCACCATATAATTGTTATAATACGTTAGCACTTGTTTTGACATAGCAGTACTAAGTACCTCAAGCGTCTCTTAGACTAATAATTATTATAAGCTCCAGACGTACTTATAATTATAATAATAATATGCTTTCGACTGTTTTAAATGTAACATTTGGATTATATTTAATTCAGTTATTTTTTTACAACTACCCAAGACCTACCTACCCCTAAGATTATATAAATTTGTAAATTATATTTCTATACGTAGACTCCGCAGTAAAATTCATCATTTACCTTGATATAGGGTGAATCTCGATAATATAGTAAGAATTGATTAGATTATTTGTCATTGATAATGCATGATATTCGATTTTGGGGTATAATTTTTGAAATCTCCCGCCAACTTGCCCGGTACCCGTGCAATCAATTGAATGCGACACTAGGGCTACGCGTTGCCGCAGTTTGTGCAACGCTTAGAAAAACTGAGGCCTGAAATCATTAGCAGTTGGCGGTAATAACTGTTTTATTCGTTTTATCCTACCTATTCTAGTAACCTCGATGGGCTATACTAGATTCACAGAACGAGTAGGTAAGGTCACGGGGCTCTAACCTAAGGACGTTGCTAACACTATAGCCCTAGCAACAGCTGTGCCTCGCAGAATCTACCACCGGATCGAAAACGAGACCCCCTGAGAAGATCCGGCGAGAAACTCAGTGGGCTGTGTCTGTGGGTTAATTTTCTCGCCGAACCCTTCATCGCAAGCGACGCGACGGGTTCGAGAACGATGACCGGTGCTTGAGGTTGGCGGTGAGTCCGTAATTTTTTAAAATTTTAAAATTCAATAAAACTCTCCTATCGTTCGTTCACACGAAATCTAGCCACTATGAGCGGACCTTTACATCTAAGATTACAATTTATAACGATATGCGTCAACCGAAAAATATGAACATTTAGAATGATTATCCATCACGTTGCCATAACGAGCGAATTGGGACACAGTCGTTGTTTGTTACATTAAATTATTTATGGACTGTGTTGCAATCGAGCTACAATTAAATCTTGTGACTTAATATTTACTTAATAGCCCAATATGTTTAAGTAATTAATGTTCTTTTTTGTTTATAATTACTATGTTTGTTTATAAGTATTAGATTTCCAGACGTATATCGAAATTGACACATCAATTGTTCACGCACACACAATTTTGAACAAATTGAAGCTATGACAAAATTGTCAAGAAATACTTTTGAATCTTCAAGCGATTATTTGTAGAAATTACATTTGATTCTAACATTAAATGGAAATCATGATTGCGCGAGTATTCATAGCGCTTACTTATCTTCTTGGTCTCACAAAACTTTATTTCATTATCTCATTCTCGTGGTAAGAAAATGTTAACTATGAGCGTAGAAGGATATAGAGGAAGAGGTAGACCTAAGAAGAAATGGATGGATTGCGTGAAAGACGATATGTGTAAGAGGGGAGTGAGCGAAGAAATGGTATATGATAGAGGAGTACGGAAGGAGAAGACATGTTGCGCCGAACCCAGGTAACTGGAAGAAGGGCAGGATAATGATGAATGATGATTTTCGTACACAAATCTATAAGAGATTTAAAATTGCCAGACTAAAAATTCCCCAAAAAAAAAAAGAAAACATTTCATCTGATACAAAATAAAACAATATAATTATCGTTCACGTGTCGTCAACAACGCACAACAGGAATCGAGATGTGATCTCAACGAATCGATCAATCAGTACCGAGAACACACAAAACGTTATAGATTTTTATCGATAAACGGATGAGAGTGTCGCGGAAATAAAATCGATAATGAGGAAGCTTATTTATAACAGTCTAATTTATTTGTATATATCTTTATAATTAATTCCGAGAATCGCTAAATTAAATGACAATTTTAGGAAGTGGCCTAATGGAATAGAGCTCGAATTTATTATGGAAACGTCTAGTTTTACTTTTGGTAGAAGTGCACCATCACCCTTTTTTTATGATTGAAAGATTACTGGTGGCCCGAAGGCCTTTCCAGTTTCACCAGGACAGGTGGGCGAGCAAAGGCTCGAAGGCAGGAGGGGTGGGATTTGCTAACAACTGCACGAGCACCTCCGAAGGAGACCTAACAACTCAAGAGCGATTGCTTCACGAATGAGTCTACTACCGGATCGGAATCGACGACCCGCTGAGAAGATCCGGCGAGAAACTCAGCGGGCTGATGCATGGGTTAGGTTGCAGGTCGACCTCTTTGTCGATTTCGACGAGTACAGTTACCAGGGTCCCTAAGCCTGCTCCTAGTATTAGAGCTGAAGGCGTCTAATGCAAAGGTTATTGGATCTGATGGATCCGTAAGGACGTGTCTAGGGCGTCGACGGTGACTGGCTCCTGCATGATCAGGATTCGGGGAGTAGTCAGCGTTGGCAACGATAAGGCGATTATCATGACGACCATCATCCTGTCCAAGTCTGCCGCGAAGCAATAATGCACCCCGATTTGAAGATTGAGAGATTCGTTGTACATTGAAATTTAGACTTTAAAGTCAGGTGTCAAAGTTGGTATCGGCATACAAGTTGTGATATCTATGGTGCTCCGGCAACAATTCATCATCGCCATTCCATTTGCAAATATTAATATGTAATGCAGATTAAAAAAAAAAAAGTTGTTCGAGCTACTTTATCGGTCAACGACCTTATGCGTAGGATGGATGAGATACGCATCGCCAAAACGTAAAGCCGCCGGATAAACATCGTTTGTAAAGTTAAAAGAAATTGATACGCTATCTAAATATAAACACGAAAATACAAATTCTCTCCTCTTCGATTGATATACATTCGTGGGAAAAATGATTTTTACATTAAGTCAATATTTGACAGTCAATTTCAACGATAAGGTGTAAGGAGACGACTGACAAAAAAAATACGGAATAGATTATTAATTAAAACTTCATAAGAGATTCCGGGTGCTAATTATGTATGAAGTTATTATACCTGCTGTGAAAACGAAACTTCAAGTCAAAGAAATTGCAGTATTTTCTAAAATATGGCTTTTTAAAGCTAATCATAGACGTATGCTTTCAAGTGTTCGTGGTTGCGGACGACAAATGTATTTATTATTCGTCGGCTTTTGTAAATTTAATGTTCATTACCGTCAAATCTATATATTAATACGTGAAGCAAGAACTTTGTATCCCTTTTTACGAAAATTGCGCGGACGGAGGAGTATGAAATTTTCCACACTTATAAAGAATATAGAGAAGAAGTGCACAATGTTAATATTTTTTTGAAATAATACATAAAAGATACATTAAATCAATAAAGAAAACATTACACACACTACATACCATGTGTTTGACGCACACACGCATGCATACTATTTGTTGTCTGACTTTTGTTCTTGATGTCTGTTGTCAAATCGAGATTAAATATTGTTTGTCTTTGCGAAGTAGTCTTGGCGAAATTTGTGATTATAGAAGTATAAAATACAGTAAGGAATACCCTACAAAAAGGGTATAAAACCGGCGCGCAGCTCCGTCACCCGCGCATTTGTCGGTGTCGGTTGACATTTGTGAGAGAAGGTAGTCGTGGACATGGTGTGCGTAAGTCATTGTTTTAAGTCTCTGTAAATGTGTGCTTAAAGACAAGATAATATCAAAGTGTTTATTATGTATTCTGGTTGTTTGGTAATTTATGTTGAATTAGTCAATTAATTAGAGTTTGAGAATAACAAAAGTTGTAGTGTGCTAATCATTGTTATTTTTTTTAAATGGTTTTTCTTCTGAATCCTAAATTCAGAATTGGGATAAATAACTCAAAGCCCACAGACAACAGGTGATTCACAACTATCCGCACTATATTTTGTTACTTTCATTATCGTGTTTTTGTGTGCGTATGTGTCTAAATAATGCCGCGAAGTACGTCACGTGGACGTTCTCGGCATCGTCAAAATGGCTCGCGCAATCGAGACGTGTCCCGTTCTCGTGACAATCGTTTACGGGACCGCTACCGCCATAGATTGCATTCGTATTCGCGTGATACTCGCTCGAGTAGCAACGATCGTGTGTTGCACGATAGGTCGCGCGATTCACGCAGCATTTCATATCGATCTAGTCTTCTAGTCGATCACGCAGCGCGTTATATCGTTTGAAACGAAGTCANGAATAATATCTTCAGCTAAGAACGCACTTATTTCAAGGTAATATCGTGCCACTTTTGAAAGGGAAATTTGATAGGGCTTTCTAAATACGTGCACCTCTGACGCCGCCGCCGTCGCAACTAGTCTAGCTGTGGCATACCCCCGCAAGTCACACCGCCCGCCGCGCCTCGCAACGCACCGCAAAACGCACCGCCAGTAGCTGTGGCCAGGCCCTTAGTCGCCTCTGACGTTTGTCGTCATTTGCGTTAGTCGCACCCGGCGTTAGTCGCCTCTGACGTTAGTCGTCATTTGCGTTAGTCGCACCCGGCGTTAGTCGCCTCTGACGTTAGTCGTCATTTGCGTTAGTCGCACCCGGCGTTAGTCGCCTCTGACGTTTGTCGTCATTTGCGTTAGTCGCACCCGGCGTTAGTCGCCTCTGACGTTTGTCGTCATTTGCGTTAGTCGCACCCGGCGTTAGTCGCCTCTGACGTTAGTCGTCATTTGCGTTAGTCGCCCAACAATGGTATGCAGAATGCACGCACTGCTGGCGTGCCGCTGGCTGCGCGCGCTCGCCTGCTACTGACGTGCATACTGCGCGTACTGCTCGCGTGCCGCTGGCTGCGCGCGCTCTCACTTCTGGCGTGCAGACTACACGTGTTGCTCGCGTGCTGCTGCCTGCGCGCGCTCATCTACTTCTGGCGTGCAGACTGCACGTGTTGCTCGCGTGCTGCTGCCTGCGCGCGCTCATCTACTTCTGGCGTGCAGACTGCACGTGTTGCTCGCGTGCTGCTGCCTGCGCGCGCTCATCTACTTCTGGCATGCAGACTGCGCGCACTGCTCGCGTGCCGTAACTGCGCGCGCTCGCCTGCTTCAGATGTGCATACTGCGCGTACTGCTTGCGTGCCGCTGGTTGCGCGCGCTCGCCTGCTTCAGACGTGCATACTGCGCGCACTGCTCGCGTGCCGCTGGCTGCGCGCGCTCGCCTGCTTCAGACGTGCATACTGCGCGTACTGCTCGCGTGCCGCTGGCTGCGCGCGCTCGCCTGCTTCAGACGTGCATACTGCGCGTACTGCTCGCGTGCCGCTGGCTGCGCGCGCTCGCCTGCTTCAGACGTGCATACTGCGCGTACTGCTCGCGTGCCGCTGACTGCGCGCGCTCTCTTACTGCTGGCGTGCATACAGCACGTGTTGCTCGCGTGCCGCTGCCTGCGCGCGCTCGCCTGTTTCTGGCGTGCCTACCGCACGTGCTGCTCGCGTGCACACTGCACGTGATGCTCGCGAGCCGCCGACTCACGGTGCCGTACGACTGGCAGTGACGCAGAGGGCGATGTCGCTCGATCTGCGGCCTGCTGCTTCACTCGTTGGGGACTATGATGCCTTTGGTGAGTAGTTCGTTTGCAGTCCTGCTGAGCTACTTATGCGCTCCGCTTGCGTTTTCAGGATTATCTATCAGGACGGTCGAGCGGGACGCCCGCCACACGTGGTGCAGCCTCACATCGTGGGAGCAGACTGGAGCTGGGACGGCTGCCCTGCCGAACTTTCGGGAGGCGTGGACCTAACAAGATCTTTCGCACGCTTCCGCATCATCGTTACGAGTGGATCCCAGTTATGTGGTCGAGGACGAACCACAGTCAGGAGAGGCCGAGTAAGGAATACCCTACAAAAAGGGTATAAAACCGGCGCGCAGCTCCGTCACCCGCGCATTTGTCGGTGTCGGTTGACATTTGTGAGAGAAGGTAGTCGTGGACATGGTGTGCGTAAGTCATTGTTTTAAGTCTCTGTAAATGTGTGCTTAAAGACAAGATAATATCAAAGTGTTTATTATGTATTCTGGTTGTTTGGTAATTTATGTTGAATTAGTCAATTAATTAGAGTTTGAGAATAACAAAAGTTGTAGTGTGCTAATCATTGTTATTTTTTTTAAATGGTTTTTCTTCTGAATCCTAAATATACAATCATAATAGTGTACAACAAACTTACAATTCCAATTAATTATAGTCGAATTTCGACTACTGCGGGACCTCTAGTTTATATTAAGAAACATTCATTGACTAACATTTAACGGCCGTCTGGTGTAGTGGTAAGTGACATGGTCACTACAAAAGGGGGTTGCGGGTTCGAATCCCGCCAAGAGAAGATATTTTGTATGAATAATATAAAATGTCTTTTCCAGGGTTATGGATGTATATTAAATATGTGTATGTGTATAATAAAAAATTTACATTTATTTCCGTTATCTGGTTCCTGTAACACAAGTTCTTTACGAACTTACCACGGGACCAGTTAACGTGGCGTGATTGTTAGTAAATATTTATTATTTATTATTATTGACTGGAAACAACTAACAGTGAACTTTGGTAGTTTTTTTGTCTTGGGTTTTCATTTTCGGGATCTCAGGTGTTAAATACGAATATAATAAAGGCGAGATTAAAACGAAAAATTTGTTTAAATTATCTTATACAAACTGCTTCACACAAACCCTAACCGAGACACCGCCGCGCCGCGGTCCAAACTCTCTTGAGTCCTACAACCTAGCGTTATGTCATCTTACGAGATATCAGCGTTTCTTGGTGATGTCTATAGGCTCCCATAACCACTTAACGTAAAGGAAACTGTAAAAAACCTTACGGCTGAATAAAAAGCTTATTTCGTTCACGATTTTCTTTTAAAGTGACGTTGTTATGCTTTTTTTTTATTATTGCTTAGATGGGTGGACGAGCTCACAGCCCACCTGATATTAAGTGGTTACTGGAGCCCATAGACATCTACAACGTAAATGCGCCACCCACCTTGAGATATAAGTTCTAAGGTCTCAGTATAGTTACAACGGCTGCCCCGCACTTCAAACCGAAACGCATTACTGCTTCACGGCAGAAATAGGCGGGGCGGTGGTATACTGGTGTGCGGACTCACAAGAGGTCCTACCACCAGTATACTCACAAGAGTTCCTACCACCAGTAAAAAGTAGGTATGAATTTACTAAAAACAATTGGTATTTTCAATGGGATTCGAAGGCAACAACGGTTGCATCACCAGATATGAATAATATACTCAGTCTTACAGTGTTACTGATTCAAAATAATCATTATTTCATTTTATCGTAACCAATGTGAGTTCTTTTCCAAACGAAATTCAGTAGAATGTTCCGGGCACTTTTAAAGCGACTAGTTTCTGTATTCCCGAAGTCAAGGTTTACACAAAAACAGGTCCAGACGAGCGGTTTCACTTTATAAGGTCAGCCATTGTTTTTGCCAACTTAACTAACAAGACTAAAATACAGGGACGAATTCAACAAGAAAAGAATGCTGAAATGTTTAAATATGCCATTGTATTTCCTATATCGCTTGGTGCTCTCAGATATTCATGGATAGCTGAAGTCACCGTAAATTCCAGAACTAAAACTGAGTTAGCAGTTTATTTCCCTTATTTTCCAATTTTAATAAATTATAATTATGAATTCCCCAAAATCTCTAGTTGGTTAGCGAGAGGCTCTCCTAACTTTTATTAAGCCTTAAAAGTAACACAAACTTATAAATTACGTTTTAAATGATAAATGAAATGATGATCATAAATGTTTGTTTGTTTCTTTATTAGTATTCTAAACGTTTGCACATAGTTTATCCAATTGACATGAAAATTGGAACAATTGTCGTGACACTTCAAGAAAGATTTTGAAAATACCGTGAAAGAACGACAAATAATACGCGAGTAGTTTTTTTTTATTGATCTTGTAGGCAGACGGGTATACGGCCCACCTGATGGTGAGTGGTTACCGTCGCCCATGGACTTCAGCAATGCCAGGGGCAGAGCCAAGCCGCTGCCTACCAAAAACAAAGTTTCAACAAAGACAGCGGAGGGAGGTTGGGTTTGTTGGGTTTTTTGGGTAAATAAATATAGGCAACATCTATGATCATAAACATATGTCTATCGCTACCGATTACGATTTCCGGCTACTGTTGTATACTGATTAAAATAGACTTCGAATGCCTTTGAAAAACAACATACAGTATTGGAAGCCATCATTTTTAATATTTCCCAATTTTATTTGGCTGAGTGAATAAATCATATTTGGAATTTGCTGAACAATTACAACATACAACAGAACGTATTATGAGAAATGTCTTCCTTCCGAACGCAGTTGGCGAAGAATATCCCACAAGAAACAATCGATATATAAAGACCAATTATTCGCATTCATTCAACGGTCGAATCGATTTAGCGGCCGTAATATAAGTTCCACACGCGACCACGTGGATTTTTTCATCAAGTAGCCATTGAAATTGGAGCATTACTTTAATTTAGTATAATCTCTAACATGCTAATTGTTTTACGCCACTTAGCAAATGAACGATCGGTCTTAAATCTAACAAAGCTGTCATCTGCATACCGCGATCGAATATTGAAATCAATTGTATTATTGGCTAAAACAAGGTTTTGGAAACTCCAGTAAAATTAAGCGGGAACGGGTATTATTATATCAATGTCCTTTCTCTTCAACATTGGACCAGTTACGCCTCCATCTTACTTGAATTTCCTGCTGTATTTGAGCCAATGTAGGCTAATGATCTAACTTTGATATTGTCAAACTTCATGATAACTATGTTTTTAGATTCAATTGTTATTTCTCCCGATTTGGTATTTTGATTTTTGTTTGTTTATGCCGTCAATTATAATTAATTCATGTCATTCCTATAGTTTACTGCCATTAAAGATGGTCAGTGTCAAAAGCGTCGATAGATGTTCTTTGCTTCATTTAGAGTATTTCTATATATAACTTGTCCAGTCTCTTCTGTTGGCCAACGAGCCATTTAAGAATGAAAAAGAATGTATTCTGCGTACTGGTCGACATCCGGTCGACGGTGGCGATTCGAAAATTAAAATCGACACAACAAAAATAGCCGACTTGACTCAGCAAGGAAGCGATACGTTATCAATCGACCGTGGGAACGTTACCGTTATGATAACAGTTACTGAAAATTTTATTTAAAAAAAAATTGCCTACGAATCAACCTCCGTAACATCCGTGTGAATAATATTTGCATGATGATACTTTATTTACATTTTATTGAAGGGCCTTATCTAAGCCCACTTGAGGATACCTAAAAGCTGTTTCTTATTGATTTCGATGGATAGGCTCATAAATTATATGGCGTTAAGTGGAGTCTAAATTAAACACTAGCCGTATGACATACCTATCTTTGTTTACATTCGCTACGAAAGATTTAGTAATCAAGTTTTGAAAAGTAATGAAAAATGAGTTATTTCAGTGTTCATTTTTTTATTGCTTTGATAGACGGACAAGCTCAGAGGCCGAGTTATTTCAGTGTTAATTTTTTTTATTGCTTTACGGACGAGCTCAAAGGCCACCTGGTAAGTGGTTACTGGAGCTCATAGACATCTACAGCGTAAATGCGTCACCCACCTTGAGATATAAGTTCTAAGGTCTCAGTATAGTCACAACGGCTGCCACAACCTTCAAACCGAAACGCATTAGTGCTTCTCGGCAGAAATAGGCAGGGCGGTGGTACCCACCCGTGCGGGCTTACAAGAGGTCCTACCACCAGTAATTGCGCAAATTAAAATTTTTGCGGGTTTGAAATGAAGGTGCCGTGAAGCAGTAATGCATTTCGGTTTGAAGGGTGGGGCAGCCGTTGTAACTATACTTGAGACCTTAGAACTTGTATCTCAAGGTGGGTGGCGCATTTACGTTGTGGATGGCTATGGGCTCCAGTAACCACTTAACACCAGGTGGGCTGTGAGCTCGTCCACCCATCTAAGCAATAAAAAAAATAAAAAATATATATTTTTACTACACGATGTTATTCCTTTACCGTGGAAGTCAAATGTGAACATTTGTTAAGTAGGTAGGTATTTCATTAGAAAAATTAAAGAAGAGATTCATAATATTATTAACGAGGTACCAAATTAGGGTTTTGTCACTTTTATTAGGCACCACGCTGTTTTGTGTGCCTGCCACCATGCTTGGTTGTTTTGCATTAAAAACGTTGACCGGATGTCGGTCCGGTTTGAAGTAATTACTTTTCTACCAATGCATTTGAGACTACGGCATCTTGCTTCGAGATGGGAAACGATACTCAAGGTTGTGTTACAAGAAACTAAAGCTTTTGCTTGTATTCACAAAGATCGTTAATTGCTGTAGCCTTCGTAGTACCTAGTAGTACATATTAACGCTTCCAAAATTTAGTTTATTTTTTCAGCAAATGTACTCGAGTATACGAAGCGCCAAGTGTTTTTGAAGCTCATTGGACGAACGTGTCATCAAAACCGAGGTAACGAGATTGTTTGAGAAAATTCATAATATTTTAAAGCCGATTTGAGTTTATATGGTACTCGTGTGGACTCAAGTGATCTCTTAAGTCCACACGGGTAGGTACCACCATCCTGCCTATTTCTGCTGTGAAGCAATAATACGTTTCGGTTCGAAGGGTGGGACAGTCGTTTTAACTATACTGAGACCTTAGAACTTATATCTCAAGATGGGTGGCGCATTTACGTTGTAGATGTCTATGAGCTCCAGTAACCAATTAACACGAGGTGGGCTGTGAGATCGTCAACCCATCTAAGCAATAAAAATAAATAAAAATCCATAACAGCTGAATTACCGAACACTAAGCGAAATGTTAAGACCGAAAATGGAAGGAGACTGGTGCCGTCAAAGCGTCTTTCGGCACAGTGAAACCCAGCAAATTCTATAGTTTAGATTGCACTAAATTCAGAGACCGCATAAAAAACACACACGAAAAGTATTTCCACCTCACTGCCTCACAGATACAAGTTCAATCGCCTCGCCTAGAACCCTGCTCCGAGATATTACTGGCCGTGCATCGCGCATCGCCATGCCATCATCCGCCTCCCACGACACTCATATCGAACGCCCATAAAACGTTTTGTTTTATCAAAAACAACCGTTAAATCGATAATGTCAGAAGAGATTGATCAGAACAATGTAATGGATGCTTAACACGCGATAATAAGCGAAATTTCCATTGAGAATCGAATGTTGTGTAAAAACATTCGTATTTTGTTTGTGAATACCGCTAGGTGCGGTTTTGTTTCATTGATTCAGAAGTACGTATATAGGCCTTTTTTATTTTTTGTTTCTTAGATGGGTGGACGAGCCCACCTGGTGTTCAGTGGTTACTGGAGCCCATAGACATCTACAACGTAAATGCGTCACCCACCTTGAAATATAAGTTCTAAGGTCTGAGTATAGTTACAACGGCTGCCCCACCTTTCAAACCGAAACGCATTACTGCTTCACGGCAGAAATAGCAAGGCGGTGGTACCTACCCCGGACTGATATATTTTACAGGCAGAAAAATATCGTATTTGTTTTGCGTAAAACAAATAGATACTTCTTGTATCAAATGGTTTAATAATTCCATGGTCGTCATATTGTGAATTCTACCGTGCACTTCAAGGCATTGGATTAGTGAAAGCGTTTTTCGGTTGGGTGATGCAAATCGAAAACGTCAAATATTGAAAGTGTGAATAAAATTTGATATAATTAGTTCCGATGTGTATTTTTAAGTGACCGTGTCAAAACATAAAGATTACTTTATGCAGTAGTGTATTCATTAGTGAGCAAGCATTATTGATAAGGTAAACTCAGTCAGTTGATGCACGGCACAAGCTAGATAACATTGTTGAATGCACAATAACTGAATGCCTTAACAAATAATTTAAATTACCAATAATTCAAAGATATCAATCACATTTTTATGCAAGATGAATTGGGAATTATTTTGGCTAGATTGGATTTATTAGGAATTTAAAGAAACTTTTGTTCCCGGCTCCTGCCATGGCAAATGAATTGTTACTGTACATAAAAAAGAGTATGTAACATTCACATACTCACATGTAATGAAATAAAAACAATTCGAAAATATTCATAATTAGACGTGCCCAGGATTTCATTTATTTATAAATGAAACACCACATTATTTCATTCAAATTCGATTAGTAATTTTTGGGTGATCGAGTAACAAGAAAAGATAAAAACTTTAAAATTAATATATAATTAGAACAGATCGTAATTTCGATGAAAAAATTGTTTCTACAAAAGTAAAATATTATTAACGCTGAATCCAGTGGAATCATCCTAAAATATTTAAAAAAAAGCTTAAATTTACATTCGCTGACAATCTCTGACGCCTGTTTAACTGGTCCTGAAATAATTACCAGCTAGCTACTTCCTTTAATAAGCATAAATAAACTTGAGAGTATAGAAAAATTTCAAATTAAATACAACTTATTTTTCGTTTGACTGCAATATCTCTCGGCAGACAATGATATGATCAATGTTGTATTATTAATCCAATCTGCACAATGTGGCACTAATTTTAGGGGTTGAACTCGCCCTCGGTATGTGAGTATCGCCTCTCGTATTTTCGAGAAGTTATTTCGTCAATTAGATTTCATGTGTCCCGTCGCTTTAAACACATTACATTTTTTATTATAGCACTGTTATATATTTTTTTTTCAAATAAATATAAACATCACATATTGACACTAGCTCAAAAACTATCTTAGCAAAAGAATCGTGTCGATCAATGTTGCTTCAATTCTGCTGAAAACAAAAACAATATCGTTGGAAAAAGAAAACAAATTTTAAAAAAATGTCCTAGTTAGAATAGTTCAACTAAGGGACCTTTTTACGATTGACACTAAGGATTGGTACAAATATTTTATTGAGATTACTCTTTTTTTTTTCTTCGAAAAATATAATCCATCTAAGTATTTTTAATACAACTCAAAAAAATATATTTCGTACATACAATATCACTGTTTAAAATACATTGATCACACAACACGAATCTACATGAACAAGAGACAAGCCCGATGCGAGATTGCGCAACGCTACTAGGTGACCCGGCCCACGGATCATTGTAATTGAGGATGCAAACGTCACTATTTATTGTAGCATCCGTTAATACGCCGTGATAGATGCTAATCTCGGTCAACCCATTGACTAGAATATTTCGTTCACCTGTTTACGTGATCTTTCTTATAACTTATCTAAACAGTTCTCACAAAGTGGACGTCACCGAAACTTTTGGAAGTAGTGGCTGCAAATATTACCACCACCCGCCCGGCTAGGGTTTGGCTTTGCATAAATTATCCCAAATGGTGAAGCTTTAGTTTTAGTGAGAATCCTAATGCCGCGAAAGGATGTTAGAAAAACTGTAGCTTAAGATTCTATTTCTAGGTGTCAGTATTTACGAAAAGTTTTTTTGGGTACAGTTTATCAATAACTAGAAAAATGATAAAGGTTTAACTCAGTACTAATTTTTAATACTGCAACTTATTGATGATACAAATGTTCGAGACGCGTTTGATAGTACTGTGAAGACTTAATTTAGCTGATTAATTATAATTTGGTCTGTATACACTGAAAATTCCAATACACACAAGAAAGTTAACAAGAGGTCATATAAACCTAAATGCATACATACAAAGTACTTATTTAACAGATCTTCATCATCAATCTCCCGTCATTGTTATCTTAACAATGTTCGTGTGACAAACCTTTTCTGATTGTGCTGAGAAATACTTCTATTGTAGCATAACTGCTTAGTACTGTGATGTATTGATCCATTATACATATAGTACTTTCAAATTTGTCATTCAGAACTTATTATTGTTGAAATTTAGTATGTTAATGTCTTCATAATACTGAGCGCGTTGACTTTCAGTGACTTTTGTTTCCTTGTTTTTACTGGTCGTAGAAGCAGAAGCAGAAACAATCTTTCGAGAATGAAAAGATGAAAATCTAACATTTTTGGTTCATAGTTCAACTTTCACAAAAGAATTATCATAAAAATACAAATGAAAAATTGATGAATTGTTAAATGTAAAAATAGAAGCAAATAAATACTAAATCTGCTACCCTACTAGTGCTTTCAAAATAATATATGCTGAGATTCGATACTTCGTCGATATATTTCGGAAAACGACCTTTGTTCAATATGAAAAAAAAAAAAAAAACGTGACATATTGATCTCAAAGTTTGTGTGTCGCCTGTAATTTGATTGGCTTTCACTTATAAAGCTTAGTGTAAAGAAAGGTCAAATTCGGCCACGCTATCGGAATCACAAATTAGTGTCGTTTTCAACACCACAAACTTCCTGTTAAGCAAATGTTTCCTTAATATTTATTTTAATTTTGAATATTTTATTCTGCTCTCTAACATTTTCGCAACTTCCTTTCGATCACGTTTGATTTAGAACGTCACCATTTCGTTATCGTATTACACAAAAGAAGCCGATGCTCTTAATTAGAAATTATAATTAATCTTGTGTGGATATTGCCTTAATCCTTACATTAGCATGAAAGGTAAATTATTTTCTATAGCCATATCAAAAGTAATACACAAGCTATCACTTCAAAGTGAATTCTTCATTTTAATTCATTAGTTTTACCGTGATATAATTTTAAGAAGACTTGGATTTGTAATGATTCTTAATCTTAAGTATTATCCATTCCTCAAAATAGTCCCACGGCGTTTAATAGGACCTATGTTTATGTTAAAACAGTTGTTGAACTGCAAATACAGAGTCAAATTTTAATAGCTATCATCGTGAGCTGTAACCAGTCGATCGTGATAAAATTCTTCCTCATTTCAGAATACACCAAATTTGAACTTATCACAAATGCCCAAAACCACCTTTCTTAACATCCAATTGTGCTAAGCTCTATAAGGCTTCAGCTAAAATGAGAGCATCGATCCACCATTGTTCCCTCGATAATGGGATGCGGTGGAACCGACTCATCGCCTTTTCGGTAAACCTATTTACATATTACTAATACTGTAAATAGGGATGAGAAATTTTTTGTTTCTCTTAAAAAATCCAGACGTGCTGAATTGTAAATATTTAAAAAAAAATGTCTAGTTGATCTGCCTTGGTGAAACTGGAAAGGCCTCCGGGCCGTCAGTAATCCCTCAATTACAAAAAAAAGTAATGTTGATCTTATCATTAGTATGAATTAAGGTTAAACAATATTTTTTAAATGAGAAATCATTTCAATAAAATGCTACAATGACGAAATTACCAAAACAAAGATTTCTAAATCAATGTGCCTGTGAATCATTGTCATTGTCATTTCAATACCCTACTAGCCATGCTTTACGTTTGAGTAGATGTCTACCCCGTGTGGTCTTACGCCCAGAAATTACAAAGAGTAAAAATGAAGTTAAGCTGGTAAAGGTAATAGGTAAAATAAGATAGACATGACAATGTACGGATAATAAAACAGTCTGTTTCGATTTGAAATATTACTGGAGATGTTAGTGTGCTAGTTACAGTTAATGATAATTGTGTGTCTGGTATTGAATGTTATACCTTGGATCGAAAACTCCATTGTACCATTTAAGGACTTAATATCACGTGGACCGTGAGCCATCTGCCCGTCTGCATAAAAGAGACTGGAGTCGTAAACCCCTAGCTTCTCATAAGAGTCGGATAAACCAACCGATCATTTCTAACATTTTCTAACATAGGATATTTTAATATGATCTATCGATATTGATTATTGGTAATTATGAAACTCATATAGCTTTTACAACTATACTAAAGCCAAAGTTTTCTTTAAAAATGATAGAAGTACTTACTTGTTACATATATTTATGATACAAACTCGCATTATCAACAAAAACTACTGCAGAGAACATTCTTCGTATTAAATGGACATCAATAACTTAAACGGGTTTTAATAAAAACAACAAAATAAACATTTCAATTGAATTTATAGTTAGGACACATTCACATAGGACATGAAGAAATAAGAAAATCTTAAGACCAAACAACTAATCAATCTTGTTTAATGAGACCATTTTTAACTTTCACAGTTACAACAGCCAAATATTGATCACACTTTTTCGCATTATGTAATTTCGATCAAAGATAAAAGATATAGCCATCCACTTGATGGGAAAAGGTCAACTCATATCTAAGAAACTTCGTTATATCTGACGTGATATCGAATTTTAGAAGATATTAGTTTGCCTGACTTTTACGAAGGCCGTTGTTAATTCTCGCTACAGCAACTAGCTTTCCATCATTTGGCCGTTGCAGAATTGGAAGCATGATAAGATTCCTGTGATAAAGGAAACCGCGTAAGCAATACCCGAAAATCTACCGAAAAGATTCAATGAACACAGTGTACCTGCTGAGTCTTGCTGTTGATTGATCGGATCGGATAAGGGACCCTTGGTTTCTTAAGCAAATTCTGAAGACCGCAGTGTGCCTTTATTTGAAGCGCTTATCGCTTTGAAGATATTCGTTAATTCAAAATTATGTAAAAAAACGCAACTACACATCAGTTATAGAAGACGATATTTATTTAAATAAATCTTCGATTTTAAGGTCGATATTATGAACAAATCCTTATGATACATTCGACTCGTAACGAGAACCAGTCGCGGACATTATAATTTTAATTGCCCGGTGAAATCGGACTGTTTCATACAATATCGCCTTAAATGGACCAGTGCACTGCTTTGCTGGTTGAAAGCCTGAAGCCATTTCGAATAATGCAATTATGGCTACAATATTAAAATATTTCAGTCAAGAACACTTAGCTTCTTGAAACATATAATGATGAATTGGAACATTTACTAGTACTAATTACTAATTATCCAATATTAACCTGATATCAATCACAACAAGTGCTCGTCATTCCCTATCAAAAAGCAATAGTCCCAAGCATGACCAGGCTATGATATAAAAATTAGCATAAAATTAAATTGGTGAATTTTAAAATTCTTATAAAATAATAGCTTCAAACATCAGGTGCAACTGTTTAACGAATACATAATACCTACTAACAATCTGGACAAACGTTGGCGAAAGCGTGGGCAGTAGAATATGTTTGGGCCCATTTACAACGGCTCCAGTTCTGACTAATGCTCGTCTAATGAACTGGTGACATTTATACTATTGCATTGAGTGCAGGGCCGCAACGGGCAGGAAATATAACTTTGATATACGAGTATTACATATATATGAAGGGCTGGTATGTATGTATCACCGCCTACAAAACTATAACAATAGATTTATTCCAGATGGACTCCTATTGCCGTGGTAAAATGAGCTGAGCTTTTGCCTTGCTTCAGTACCAATACTTTTATCCGTGCTATATAATTGTCATACGAAACACAGTTCTGAAATATTAAGTGCAGACAATAAGCGCATCGAAATAATCTGATAAAATCATGTAACTCAACACTTGTAGAGTGCTATTTAACTTGACAGTCGACCACCATTCTGCTGAATGAAAATGCAACGATGATGTTAATTTAGATTCAAAATATGTTTCAGACAGTTTGTTAGTTCTTTAGGCATTATTGAAAAATCCATTACCTCAAGCGAAAAACCTGAACGGAATTTGTCATAATTACTTCTGAATACGGCCCCAAGTTCAACAAGTCTAACATAGATGATGCATGGATCTGATAGCGTATGAATCTTCAAATAGGATACGGTATATTACTTGATATATGATGTTGAAAGTATTGGTGCCGAGAATAGCACCATCGTTATCACTACTCGATCGTATTGTAAATGTATAATGTTTAATTTGCATATCTAGTAGTTGTTAGTGTCCAAGGAGGTAGAAATTTACGAACGTATTTTAAAGTCAGTTCAGTGACAATTATAGATATACGCTACAGTTAAAAAAACACCTAAATAGGGAATAATCTACTTAATTGCCTAACTTAGTACAGACTATTTTGATAGTATGTTCGTATAGAAGACATTATTATTGAAACTAAAAAAGAATATTTATGCATGTCCAAATAAAACAAAATACTATAATTTAATAACAAAAAAAAAAGGTCAGCTCATTCTATTTATCTCTATAAAACTGGACTTATTTATAAATATATAATAAAGTGGACGGTTTGCAGTCGACAGAATCAAGCTCAATATACCTTCAACGAGATCATTACTGGATACCGAACCAGTGGGGCCCCTTGTAGCGGTAATCGGGATGTCGTATCGCGCCACAGGAGCTATCTCTCGATACCTGATGTTACGACCCCATACCGCCGCAACTATTTGTCACAAATATGGTACCGACAATAAATCCACTATCTTCAGATACGTGTGGAAATAATACCAATATCTATGGTTCTGCAGAATTACCGCGAGGTAACAGGGTTTCAATTATTCGAGCTAAGACTTGTTACGTATTAACATTTTAAATAACCGAATTAACAGTGTCAGAAAATAATATTCGTTGAGTTGAACGCAATAATTCCCAGCTTACTCTGTCCTACCCAGTATTTTAATGAATCCTGTTATGTAGAGGCAATCTTTAGCTAAGCGTAATAAAGGAACACGACACATGAATACTCTCAGAAGCAGGCATTATTGCCATAATGATAGTAAAGTGGGTCCGTTAAATTGGTGCATAAATCGTTTTGAGTTCGAATAGTACGATTAATCAGATGTGTAGTGTATATTGCTACAACGTATTCAAGATACTGTAATGTTATAATAACAGAGTTTTAAAATGCCAGACGCTAAATAATTGTGTTTGAAAATAAACAGAAATGGACAACACTAGTTAGTGCATTGAATATGCTCTAGAAAGTAACTCAAGGGAAACGGATACTACAAAACTCGAATAATAAAACTGAAAATCAATTAACGATTAACAAAATTATACTATAGGTTATTAAGCACGAACTTAAAGCGTTTTGTGATTAAATATACTCACGGGACATGTAATAGACTTTAATTGGGTACAGATAAAGTAGACATCAAAGGAGCCGCAACTTGTACAAGTTACGTACGAAACACACCAATTGTAATTCGTTTCGCTATATAAAATATCGGGAATTGTATGAGAACAGTAGGTAATAATGTAGCCAGAGCTGTACCGTTAACTGTTATGGGAAAACTGAGTAATACTAGATTTGGTGAGTTGATGGATCATAAATGTATTTTATGAGGATTAACCTGTTTTGTTTGAAACCTCATACTGGTTTTAGGTCATTATTTAATAGGCTTCTGCTGCTAGATCACTAACATAAAGATTTTCTTAGATATATAAAATCTTAACCATTAATTCTGATGAACAGCGTATATCAGCATATCGATTGCAATAACTCAATAATTCTAATCCATTTTAATTCTTAAATATTCAAATCATGGAGCTTTGCTTAATCATCGTCCTGCCGGAACCAGAGCATGTAAATAAAGTAGATTGTTATCCTCAACATAATAGCATGTATGACAAAGCTTGTTGGCGATTCGACCTTCGCTAAAGTAATGATTGTAACACGGCGCATTTTGATCAATTTTCTTGTTTATAATAGAACAATAATTTGCTTTTGATTGGCGGTTTGGTCCACAACAATTAAGTTCGCGTCAAGGTTTATGTTACTTGCGACACATTAACATAAATTGTTTTTTTTTAAATATTGTTAACAGCTAAATTCACATCCAACTCAAAATAAACGTATTGGACGAATAAATAAAATTACAATTGGGAATGGCTACCAAAACATAACTATGGTTCATAGATCAGAATAAGCTTTCAATTGAAAATAAAAATAAATCCTTAGATCCACGTAATCAGTCATTCTACGCCTTCGAAAGCATCTACAGGATTTCCATACCGTAACCGCGGGAAGCCTTTATTGAGAAACATAAAAAAATATTCCAGTAAGGCGCTTATAAGATCGGTATAATTGAATAAGGTCTCCACAGATCGGTCTGACAGTAAATTGGATATTTTATAATGAGCTATTACTTATTAGACACTAAATCAATATTTTCCGTACTTTTAGTCTACTTTTTAAATCTCATCTATTTTTGTTTTGCAGACTTCAAATATTTAATAATTTATGATGTTTACATACCAATTTTGGACTAAGCGAAGTCTAGCTTGGCTTATAGGCTTTAAATGCGTTGAAAATTATATATCTTTTAATAAAAACTGGAAAAATAACTACCCTTTCCATTATATTTTTTACAGATAACTGTTAAAAGTATTGCATCGTCCATATAGGCGAGTATCAATCAACACATGTGATGCTGGGTCGCGCCAGATGTCGTACACTTGAGCCTGCCGAACGCTGACACAACAGAAGGGTGCGGTGGGAACGCACATTCATGTGTTCAACCGAACTGCAGGGCTTAGATCGTGAGATGAACACTGCGGTTTTGTAGCGAGATTTGATGAAAGCCATCGGGTATACCCAACGTTGATTTTCAATTTATTGAGAAAATTCAAAAGTATTAAATAGGACATTGAAGTGTGGGATAAGAATCAAGCAAACTGTTTTTTGCTTAAATACCTCAGAGATTTTGTTTTTTTTTTTTTTTTTTTTTTTTTTTATAACAACTAAGAGGCAAACGAGCAAGACGGGTCACCTGATGGTAAGTGATTCACCGCCGCCCACGGTCACCAGCGTTTACGCCAGTGCGTTGCCTACCCTTCAGATAAGAATATGCTCTTTTCTTGAATAACCCAATGTCGCAGTTGTTGGGGAAGACCGCTGATGGCAANTACGTGTAGTATAATGAAAGTGCCAGTTGCTATTTGGGCCCCGAGGTAGAGGGATAAGGGCGCCGGGACTCTCACTCACCAGTCGAAACGCGGTGGCCTCTAGGAGGCCCCCACTTCACGCTGATTTTCTGTGAGAGGGTAGTGTTTCACCGGTCGATCCTGCCCACCTACGTGCTACAGCGAACTGCAGACTTGGATCTACTACTCTATAAATAAAATAATCGAAGTGCAGAATAAAAAGTCATAAACTACTTAAACTTAATTTACTGATAAAAGAGTTCCATCCATCCATACTCAATAACGTAACAAAAAACACAATACGAAAGAAACGATTCGTTTAATAAATAAACAAACGCCGCATTATAAAAAGTTTTATATAATTAAATTTTAATACCACCAATTTACATACACGAACGGAGAGTGGTATTAATGAAACAAAATCTTTAATTGTTACAGGTCGGGATCGACGTAAATTCTCACGAAGCGCTTAAAATTAACCAAGCCAATTAATTTGAGGTTCTTAACTTGAGAATTAAAAATGTGGTTATTAATTTAACCAAAATTTTATGGCGTCTTTACCAAAATGTTTGGTTTAAAACAAGCATCGGCTCAGCAAGACGTCCACACTATTACAATAAACAAAAGTATCATTCGTATAAATTAAATTGAGTAATTAAGCGTGCATGATTTCAGTTCAACGGCCTCTATTTTTACTAACACATACGAGTTAATAGGAATTTGTGTCAAAAAACGATTATTAAATATCCTTAGAAGATGTCATTAAAGGAATTCGAATTTTGAAATTTAATTAAAATCGTTACTAGTATCTCACTAAATATTATTATGCTAAAATAATAAATATATATTATCCCAAATGTGTTACATGTATCTTAATGTTTAATCCGTATTTTTTTCTGTTGTTACATTTTGAATGCCTTTGGATATAAAAATACAAAGCGACGCTAGACAAAAAGCCGATAGAAAAAATAGACATGAAACACGTGGTCGGATCTGTGGAATTCGGCCATAAGGCATGGTAGTTTTTATGACTTATCGATGGCAACGACGCGCGATGGAAATGCGCCTTCTAAGCTTCCTTCATTTTGAAAAGGTGCTCAAGCTGCTGTATCGAGTACAGTTTTTTTTTTCTTTTTTTTTTTAAACAGTCTCTTTCTGTTCCTATTTCTGGTTTATTGGGACCTGTTGCAATACTTTAACTTATTAATTTTCTTTGATTCACTGGAGGTAATTAGTTCAATGAAATTAAGGAATATTTCTCTTAGTTAATCTCGTTGAATATCAAGCTTGAAAGTTTCAACATTTTAATTAGCGAGCGATATTTTTTTTAAATCCACCCCCATTATCAAATTTATCCTCGGCAAACTATTTTAATACATTTTTTTTGGTAATATCATAAGTCATTATATTAAAATCGATATGCCACCATGATGGTAAACGTTAGCTGACCGGATGAAAGATATGCAATGCGCGAAAGAGACGACGGATAATAAGAAGAATGTTAGAAAGAGAGGTGTACCATTGAAATACGTTAGTTGCAGCTGCCGCTGACGTCACGAGGGGACCCTTCGTGCATGTGCTAAGGGCAAAAATGGTTACTATCCTGTCTTCACAACTTGAATTGTTATTACACATTATTCCAGATGATTTTTTTATAAAAAGATACTGTACCAATTAACTATAAATTTTATTAAATAAAAGACAAATATACCTCAAGTACGGAAAGTTAAAACTCTTTGAATTTCTCATTATTTCACCATAAGTTATTTTAACGGTCGTTAAATTCTATCATATTAAGTGATGAAATCGTTTATTACTGATTTCAATAACAATTTTACTCAAAATGTTGTGTTATTTTGAATCAACATGTGTTATTTTATTATCTGTATTTCATCGCTTTATGCTCGGACAAACCTCCCAAACTATAGTACCAAAGACACTGTAAACAATGAACTAGCTAAAAAGTCCTAAAAGTGTTTTAAGAAAATGTTATCTAACTTAAAACAACAATAGTAAGCTCGCTCGTGCAACATTCTTAGATAAGGGAGAACAATAAATATACTTAATTACTTCCCTTGTTCGATGCGGTTCCAGAATTTTCTAATGCCAATTACGCTGAGAACAATGCATTCCGGTCAGGTGGCAACTCGAGGAGGTTAGAGGTTTAGACCAAGGATAAGCAATTGCAGAATCTTACTGACAACGTGTTAATCTGTAAAAACTATGACAATCTATAATATAATAAAAAGTATGATAATCTGTATTAATCCGACAATCCTCTTACATATTCAATTTATTATCTGAAATAAATTCAAAGATTTGCATATGTTGATAAGTTTAAGGAAGTTCTAAGAAATGACTAGACAATATGAAAAATTTAAAACTATTATCTACAATACCATGAACATTTAAAATTATATTTTGAATCTGACTACTCTTTAATGTAATAAAACAGTGAAGCAAATTCCATTTTGGAGAAGCCCAGATAGTTAAGAAACAAAAATATTGATAAAGGTTTTCATCAACCGACACATAACTTAAGGTTTATTGTATTGCAATGGTCATATTTTATCAATTAAGTTTAAGTATCGCGAGCATTTATAAAGATGGGAACATTAACTAGGGCGGGTGCTACGAAAATTAAAAAAATAGGCTAGCGGGAAAACGGTTAATGGTGCTGCGACTATACTTGAGACCTTAGAAATCATATCTCAAAGTGGGTGGCGCATTTACGTCGTAGATGTCTATGGGCTCCAGTAACCACTTAACACCAGGTGGGTTGTGAGCTCGTCCATCCATATAAGCAATAAAAAAATAAGACTGTGGCTGATAGGAAAACAGCAGAAGCAGATAACAGCTCGAGAATTCATAGAACGCAAACTCCTATCTATTGATTAAAATTATCATTAAATTTTTTTTTTAAATAGTATCAATTTTTTTTAATTTTTTAGTATGAACAATCGAATACAACGCGTGTAATTTGTCTCCTAATGATTCTTTCTTGTCTACCAAATAGTTGTCTGAAAGTTCGCTCTTAGCGATAAGACCACCAATTGTACTTTTTTGTAATTAATGTTTCGCATTTCATTATTATTTTGTGTACAATAAAGCATACTCTCTTTTTCTCTCTCTGTACAGCAGGCAATTAGGCTGCGGCTTGGCTATGACCCTGACATTGCTGACGGTAACCATAACGGTGAGAACCATAAGCCTACTACTAAGTGTCTCATCGGATCTTCTCAGTGGGTCGCGATTTCGATCCGGTGGAAGATTTTGCGAAGCACTGCTTTTGCAAGGGGAAATTATCTCAGGTTAAGCCCGTGAGCTGTGAAAGCAGCTGGAACAGCCCCTTAAGAAACCAGGGTTAGGTAGAGAAAAATATGACATATGATTCACTTCTCTGTCCTCAAGGGCATTTATGTAAGTGTCTTAAATAATTCCTAACCGGCAACATTAAACAAGTCACGCAACTTTACCCGTTCTCAGTCAAATTTTAATTGAGCATTAAATAGTAATTTAGGAGAGAACAAATTTCAAAACTCAGTACGTACGTCACAGCCGAGAGAAATGACAAGCAATTTACAAAGGCCCATTTCTAACGTTAAGCGGTACACTCGATTTAATTATCCCATTAATTAAGACCACGTCTTTATTTACGGTCACACAGGAAAGACGGACAGCTTCTAAACAACTGCGGCTCTTGTAGATAAACGCTAATCGTTTCATACTTATCTGTGGGTTCACACTTATGTTTGTGTCGGCGGGAATTGATCTTAATGGAATTTAGTTTTTATTATATATCGAGGTTAGATCACAATAATGTTCTCGTTGTAGCTTCGGATGACTTTTTCGTATATACCTATATAATGGAATGATATAATGGCTAGGTATAATCCTACTAAGCGGATAATTTTCACCGTGGCCATGGAAATCAGTAATGCCAAGCACTTGCCTTCCGCACAGAAATCTTTTTAAACCACATTTTAGGCTAAAAACACCGTTGGAGTTCACTCAAGAACTGAATTATACACACGTGGCAAAAAAGATTTGCGGTAGGGCACTGTTGACGAGCGTAATATTTCCAGGTAATAAGGACTATGCTCCGGTGACGGTGATGCGTTGGTAAAAAGGAGATTACGGTATCTAGAACAATTGTTTAGGATGCTTCCCATGCAACGTGTCTTCGCCACCCAAACTATTTGACCGAAAGCCAGCGCAACCTAGACACACGGTGTTCTATACTATTCCTTTCAAATCGGAACTGCCTTACCTATTAAGCCACGGATGCTTAAAAAATTTTGGAATTTTTTTTAAACTCAGATTGTCAATAGCCGTACGCAAACAAACTCAGATTATGTATGTACAAGACAACATACATTCATTGACCAACCAGTTACTCCATCGAAATGCAGCAATAGAAAAAAGCGGCTTTGGCGCTGTATTAATTAATCAAACGGACAGATAACACCCGAATCGGATTTGTAGTAGCGGTATTGGGCAAGAACGACGCGCGCTGCTAGTAAAGTAATGATCCAACATTATTCAATGTTGACGAGTTAACAGACGCGTGTACTGAACTTCTCAGTTGTGTAGTCCGTTCTAAGAAATATTTTCAAAACCGATGAGTTCAATGAACGTTTGACAACATTACTTGGGATATGACGGTGTGTTTTCATTGCGAAATATAACTTGCGAACTGTTTTAAACTTTCTGCCGAAATATGGGGAGCTCATGAAATATGAAAATGGCCGAAAACACCGGTTCAGTAATAATAAGTACCAAATATATTTTCCACCATTTTGAGTATGATTGCTACAAAGTAATATGCATTTTGTTGTGAAGCGTGGAAAGTACTTTTATTATGACCAGCAACATCGAGGTTGAGGGTCTTAAAGATCTCGTTAACTTTCATTAGTTTCAGATTGTTTCAATCAACTTTAGCTCTCAGATAAAAGCGAACATTCAGAGTTCTTAGTTCCAAATGCAACAGAGAAATGAGCATCAATATGCGCCAATATGAAACCAATACTGAGGTGAAATCCAATTTTCTTGAAAAGGTCACAAGAATGGATCTCAAGCGCCCTTTCAAGATCCCTCGGGCGATCTCAGAACGGTCCATATAAGTCTGTCTAGAAATAAAGTATTCACGATCTATTTTATTGTATAAATGCGGTCATTTGCACAGTAAGCGGTGCAGTTTGCGAAATACCTAGATTATTTTGAAAGTTTTTAAACGGTACAAGCTATCCAATGTGGTGATCAATCATTGGATAAAGCGAGATTTGATCTAGAACAAATTTAGTTGTAAAGTTCACTTCAAATCTATGAAGAAGTAAAAACCACACACTTGCGACAGGTTTTTTTTTTTTATTGCCCTTGTAGGCAGACGAGCATACGGCCCACCTGATGGTGAGTGGTTACCGTCGCCCATGGACTTCAGCAATGCCAGGGACAGAGCCAAGCCGCTGCCTACCGCTTAATACTCTCCACAAGCCTCGTTTGAAGAAGGACATGTCATAGCGGTCGGGAAACACCGTGGAGGGGAGCTCATTCCATAGCCGGATGGTACGTGGCAAAAAAGACCTCTGGAAACGCACTGTGGATGACCGCAGTGGCTCCAGGTAGTATGGTGATTAAAGTTTAAAATGTAGGGATGAAAGACTATTTACTTTAAGCGACATTTCGCTTAATACGCGACATTTATCTTTTGTAATTAAAGGTCCGTTTTATTTGGTACTAGCGACCCGCCCTCGCTTCGCTTCGGAAACATTAAAAAACACATGAAACCAAAAAAAAAAAAAAAAAAATTGCCTATGTTCATCAGGGACAATGTCGGCTTCTAATGGAAAAAGAATTTTTCAAATCGGTCCAGTAGTTTCGGAGCCTATTCGAAACAAACAAACAAACAAATCTTTCCTCTTTATAATATTAGTATAGATATAGATTCGTATCAACAAGTCGTTGTTTTTAATTGAACTTCAATTATTTTTATTCCATTCAAATAGCCGAGGAAAAGGTTTTTTTTTTTTGTTAAAATATTTTTTCCAAATTTTAAAGTTTAAATGGTTGTCCTGTAAATATTATGCAAAAATATCGCTTTTCACCCCTCGAAATCATCATTTCCTTATGCCATATCGCTATTTTTTTTAAGAACGTTCATATTGTTTTTCTAATTGTTCTCTATTCCATAACCAATCTGTTCTAACCCCACAGCGGAACTTATGATACACAAGTGAAAGTTCCTTAAATGATAAATTCAAACGCCCTAAAAAGTCGCGGCCCAGCCGAAGCATGAATTATCAAAGATGATTATTAAAAATCGTGTTTTTAATCGCGTAAAACATTCAGGTTTGACCGCGGACAATAATCTCCGCGTAAATCATAGACTGGCCCCGACTGGGTCTCACGCGAGGTGAATCATTGTTCCGTGAAAGCGGAAACTGCCTAAATTCTCCATACGTTTTGTGGTACAGGCCGACTGGATTCGAAATCAATTATATTTTTTTTTAAAACGAGATATTTATATGAAATGCGGGATTACGGGATTTAAAACGGGATATTTATTATTTTCCGACCAGAAGAGTTGTTTTTCATTTTTAATTGATTACAGAAATGTTGTAACTATACGAAGATCAAGACTAGTTGAGTATATAATTTTGTTTCAGTTCAAGTAATACTGATCTTTAAAAATGTAGTTCAAGTAATAAGAGGTCGTGCCTTAACCTCTTCAGGGACATGGGTATATATGTGTAAGTATGTTTTTTTGTTATTGTTTATAAATTTAACTCTACGATCCTCCTCGCGTCGTTTTCTTCATTACTGAGGGTCGTGATTTCCCCGCTGCATCAGTTTCTCCTGTACGATTTCCCTCCATCTGCTGCGATCCTTAGCTTCATGAAGGGCATTGTGGAAGTTGATGTCCAGAGAAGATCGTATTTGGTCCGACCATCTCGTAGGATTGCGTCCTCTGGGACGTTTGTCATCTACCTTTCCTGTCACCATCAGCTGTTCAAGATTGTGACCTCCTTTACGAGTAATTTAATATGTCCGAAGAATTCGAAGAACTCTACGATAAATAACCACATAAATGAACTTTTTTTTAATGGATTTTTATTTGTTATTTTTATTGCTTAGGTGGGTGGACGAGCTCACAGCCCACCTGGTGTTAAGTGGTTACTGGAACCCATAGACATCTACAACGTAAATGCGCCACCCAACTTGAGATATAAGTCCTAAGGTCTCAAGTATGGTTACAACGGCTGCCCCACCCTTCAAACCGAAACGCATTAATAATATATATTGTATCCAGGCAATAATAATAAAATGTACTCAAAAACAAAACGAACAATGCAATTTGCATTAACAGCTCAAAAAAAAAATGCAAAAATTTACAGTTTATCGTTGCCCCGATCTCCCGAAAAATCAATCAGTTCAAATTTATGAAAAATAGGTGAGGCAAGTCTCAACGTGTTCTCCTCATTGGTGGATCGTGCGTGGCACCTGCACGCGAGCAGCCGGCGCGAATCTCGGAGGGTGCCAGGCCAAAGCAGGTAAGCGCTTCTCGGGCTTTCTTTGACAAATACAAAAAAAAGTCGATTTCGAACGTAATACATACATATAAACTGGTTCCCGAGCTAGGAAACTGTTGATGCTGAGTGATTTTGTATGTTTGATTAGTTGCGAGACAGATTTTTGTACAATAATAAAATCATATATTACCTTTTTTCACACAGAAAA
The DNA here is from genome assembly GCF_003987935.1 of Bombyx mandarina. The sequence goes on along the minus strand of NW_021011507.1, from coordinate 1,289,708 downwards.
CGCTCTTTTATTTTTAATACCTACGCTTTTATTAGCTTCAGACGTATGTATGCTAGTATGTAACGGAATCTTTGAATATTATTTTTACCCCCTTCAAAACGTCGGATTAACTCGAAATTTTGTATACTTATTAAGGACAGATGACAAATCAATATTAATTTTTTTTAATTGAAATTCAACTAAAACGTGAAAAATAAATAATAGTTTAAAAAAAACAAGAAAAGACGCTTTTATAGAAAATCCAACTAAAAAATAGAAAATAAATTTTATTAAATTTGAATTAAAAATAGTGTAAGAAAAAATGATTTTATTGTAAACCCGTGGGGTGCATCAACAGTAGTTATAAATATTTTATGAACAAATATGAGTAGAAGGGTATTTTTTTAGTTTTTTTAAACTATCATTTTTAAGTAAACAACCGCACCGCGTTCCTGTCATAACAATTTAGTTTATTTCTGTAAATGAGCAGATAATGATGACGCCCACTTGATATCCAATGGTTTCCGAAACTCTTAAACACAACGATTTGAATACCGCCACCCACCTTGACACTAAAATCAAGTTACAAATTGCAATTTCAACGCATTTTTGAACGGAGAAATATTTAAATTAATACGTGAAGCAAAAACTTTGTAACCCTTTTTACGAAAATTGCGCGGACGGAGGAGTATGAAATTTCCCACACTTATAGAGAATATAGCGAAGGAGTGCAGAATGGTATTTTTTTCTTAATATTTTATTAATTAATGATACATTAAATCTATGAAAAAAAACATTACACACACGACCATGTATTTGACACATACACATATGTATACTCTATGTTTATTGTCAAACTTTTGTTGCTCTGTTAGTCTGTGGTCAAATTGAGAATAGGTTATTATGGACTTTTTGGCGGGAACGCGAGGAGTGAAGTTGTGTGATTTGTTTTATTTTGTCTATTTAGTGTTTCTTCAGGTTTAAGTGTGTAATGACGGTGGTTTATTAACTGTTTAATATCTGTGAAAGTGCACAAATGTGGGAAAATGAAACAAAGCCGCGGGACGTAACTTCTCGGGATCCTCCAAAAAGTCCACTGAAAAAATCTCAGTAAATGACCACCATTTTACTGATATTATTTTTCATCCAATATCATCTATTTTCCTTTTGTTTCATCGTTGATTAATGTCTGAAATTAATCATCTTCATTTCATTTCACTCCATATTATCATTTTTCATAAAAATATAAATATAAATAAAAACTAAAATAAGACATGACTTAAAGGTCTTAGTTACCAGGTCATAAAATTCCTTAAAAAAAATAGGTTAATATTGTTTATTTGTCTCTAGTACACATTAAAGCACTATCCTATGCGGAATACAACAAATTATCTTCAACCCAAAACACCGCGGTCAACACTAAAGGATTATGTCACTTCAAACGCCCAAATTAAGGTAATCAACATTCAATTAATAATACAGGTGACAGCCATTACGGGCGTGACGATCGCGTGTCCTCAAAGTTTTCGTGTTTTATTAAAGACGCGGTCGTGGCGAAGGCGTTCGCAGCACAAATCATAAACGAGACAAGTAAAAAAGAAACTTCAAGAATAACTCGAAGATATTAATTACAGTTAGAGACCGACACGATACCGGAGTTATGTAATTAAGTATCGCTTCCAACAAACGCGACGGTGTCGAAATCTTATTTAGTCGTAATTTTCGTAATTACACTGTCGCATTATGATAAATTTTTTGATGTATTGTTCGTATCGACTTTTTGTTATTCGATATTAAAAGTTTCTTTGAATCCCGCACCGATGCCACCCGCTAAGGTGAATTCTAAACTTGTTGACACATTTAATCGTTATCATTTCTCTTATTTACGCCATAAATCTGAATAATGATTAGGGGAACCGATTGATTGAATATACAGATTGGAATGATGTAGAATAGATGTAGATGGGAGCTCACAGGCTCAATATGAGAGAATTGCTAACACTAGCGATAGCAAGAGCAGTGCTTCGCTGAATCTACTACCGGATCAGAATGGCGAACTAATGAGAAGATCCGGCGAGCTTTTACCATCAACCTTTGGAGTGAAGCCTTTGGTGTCTCCAAATACCATGAAATGTTCTTCCTCAAACGGCATTCGAAGAGCTCTCAACGATTAACTTAGATGTGCCGACGTTGACATTGAATCAATGAAATCCACGGAATGCGTATCACAACCAAACAAACGATTCTCTCACGACTTTCCACAATTTGCATTCTCCAAAATAATAAAATCAATTAGCTTTGTTATTAACTACCGCACGAGGTAAACTATCCGAGACGGAAGCCGATCACGCAAACGAATTCCTTTACTTCGGGCCCGTGCACTCGACGAATCATTCGACTACAAGCAAATTCGAGACGATCTCACGCTCCACGAATCACCTTTTAAATCGCAATCTCAGTTACCTATCCGATTCAGTAGCTTTATGTTTAAGTTGTTAAGTCCGCCTACCAGATGTCGAGTACGCACTGCTATTACTTAAGACATGCAAGAGCGAGCGAATCAAAATGATAATTATTGTAATTAATGATTGATTACTGCCTCGTCGTCTCACAATGCGATAGATTTAAATGCACATTTATGTAATTAAACAAAATAATCGCAGTGATCCAAACTCGTAAATGAAGGTTAGTGGATGACAGACAGACAGACAGACAGAAAGACGTTGATGCTTAAATTAATTTTGAAGAGCTGACAGTTACGGCGTTTTAAACATACCGCACAAGCATCTAGGCCGTCGGTCTGCCGATCGAAACCCATCGCTTGGTTCGCCACCGATCCCCACAAGGCTTCAAGCCCCAAGCAAGCAATCACTTCTTGTATTTTTGTCCTCCCTATGCTGATAGCCTTGAGAAGCTATTTTAGATTCGACCTAACGTCTAGGTGAGCTCACGGAGCTCAAATCGGGAATGTTGCTATCACTGGCCCTAGCAAGAGCAGTGCTTCGTAGAATTTACCACCAGACCAGAAACGCGACTCACTGAGAAGATCTGACGAGAAACTCAGTGGGCTCATCCTTGTACCAGATGCGTTTGAATATGTATTACATAATTCCAAAACACCCGAAGCAAACAAGCCTGTTTTTACACGAACATTGACCCGAAATTTGGCCCAAACTACCTTTGGCCACCGGGTCAGTCACTTCCAAAACAAGTACACAGATAAAAACCGCCACGTGTTCCGAAAGTACCTAAAATCTTCTAAACAAAACCCTTGCAGGTAGATTCTTAATACAAGTGCAGCCTACGGAAGTATGCGACTGCATTATTGTTTGGGTAAATGAAGCCAAATGAATGGTAGGAAGCGGTCCACCTGTAAACAGTTACCGTCAAGCGTTTCCGGATGTCATCCTTTGTCTGCGGGGGTGCGATGGCGTCACTTAGTCACTCACTCGTTAAAGCAACACGTGAACAATTTGGCGAGTCGTGAGAAATTATAACAATATAATTACGGTCTTTTAATTAAGTTTATTTTTATAATTAAATTTTATTTGCGATTAGAGGATTTTAATTATAGTTGGTTGTCCGGTGATTAATCTGAAGATGCGCGGTTCTCCGTGCCGATACGTGTGGCAAGCCTGCACTATTCTGCCTATTTCTCTAGTGAAGGATTCGAAGGCCAGGCTCTTAATCTCGTCAACCTCTGATAGCAATAAAATAAACAGTAAGCTTTTTTTTATGTTGACGTGATGAAAGCGATCACATAAACTTTAACAACAATCTTTGAAATGCTGAAAACACGCAATCATTCGCCTACGTGATCTCCCTAAATACACATTTAACGTATTTCATTACCATACGCAAAGAATTAACAAAAAAAAAACAATAGAACTTATAAAATGAAAACTTATTTAGCGCGATTGTAATTTGGAACTCGATGAAACGAAAAAGCGACCCTCAAAACAAAAATTATCTATATGAGTTATAAAGAGAATGAGATGGAATACTATTAAAGGTTTCCTTTATTTTTTCACTAAAGATTAATTATTTTACCTGAATAATTATATACACAAGTTAAGCTTTCAACAGATCAAACTCCCGTGTTATAGCTCTCGGAACATACAAAGACACGAACAATGATACATAGAAATGGAAAAAAGTACTGGCGGTAGGACCTCTTGTGAATCGGCGCGGGTAGGTACCACCACCCTGCCTATTTCTGCCGTGAAGCAGTAATGCGTTTCGGTTTGAAGGGTAGGGCAACCGTTGTAACTATATTTGAGATCTTAGAGCTTATATCCCAAGGTGGGTGGCGCATTTACGTCTTAGATGTATATGGGCTCCAGTAACCACTTAACACCAGGTGGGCTGTGAGCTCGTCCACCCACCTAAGCAATAAAAAAAAGCCAAATAAACTCCAACCAATAACCTTAATCACCTTTTGTGATGATAAATTTTAGCTAGTATTCAGGAAACAAAATACAGATTGTAATTGAAGCCATTTGCACGTTTACCATAAGCGAAATAAAATGTTCATGCGAGGCATAAGTCTACATACCGGTACATTAAAATTTCAAACAAACCTTTATCCTATCGAGATCTGATCGGGAACCACTTTGACACCTCAACTTTTTAGCTGCGAAGCAAAAACAAGCGTTTGGCAAGACAAAAACTGATTGGTCTCGCTCGGATATACGCCGAGGTCATATTTAATAGGTGATTATTCAGGTCAAAGATATATATTTCTTTAATACGGCCTTATTTTTTTTATTGCTTAGATGGGTGGACAAGCTCACAGCCCACCTAATGTTAAGTGGTTACTGGAGCCCATAGACATCTACAACGTAAATGCGCCACCCACCTTGAGATATAAGTTCTAAGGTTCAAGTATAGTTACAACGGCTGCCCCGCCCTTCAAACCGAAACGCTTCACGGCAGAAATAGGCAGGGTGGTGGTGGTACCGTGCGGACTCACAAGAGGTCCTACCACCAGTAAAAATGACCCGTTATTGAAGACAGCAGTAATAGATAGAATGGCGATAACATAAACTATAGGCTCAAACTACGCGTTGGCATAACTAAATGCACGGTTTTTTTATTTATTTGGAACTTATTTATTCAAACCCAGACTTATAGATCTAAAATAAACGAAAATAAAAATACCGCGTGACCGTTAATAATTATTTAAATTTAACTATTGTTACTTTTTATTTTTATCTTTATTATATCCTTTACATTGCCGCATTGCGATGTTCCTAGGTTTTCCGTAATTTAAAAATCTAATGTTTTTCTTAATTATATTTCTTTTGATGCTGTGAATCTGTTTTTATATTTTACCTTTTTATTTTTTTGACAAGATTAGAATCGTTTTTGTTTCGATTTTAGTATTTCATTTTTATAATTTTAATAAATGTAAATTTACATTCTCATTTTGCGGTCAACTTCGGTCGTCAGTGTTTCTTATTCTTGTGAATTTTTTCAGTGGGAATTTCATTTTGTTTTATCGTAGAAAAAGGAACTATTAGTCCGTATGAATATGTCGGAGACGGTCATTAGTTTGGTAGCTAAACGAAACGCAGCACGATTCCCGAGAGATGGCAGCACGATTGCGGTATCGTCGGAACTCGGCTAGCTTCGTGCTACAACAGAGCCTAGCTGATGGAACCGCGTAGACGCCATCACGCTCACCAACCAGCCTTCTTGAAGAGCGGTGCCTCCGCCTTAAGAACTGTCATTCGTTTTCGTTTGCTAACGTCAAGAGAAGATTTCTAATTTTTCTAAGACAACAAACGTGATTGGTGTACTCAATATTTCTCTTAGCTCGATCACCCTATTCGCCCCTACGATGTCTAGACGATGGTGTTAATAATTGTGGCTTCTTCGACAAATATCTATCTATCTATACTTATAAAAATGAATTGCTATTCATTAGTCTCGCTAAAACTCGAGAGCTGCTGGACCGATTTGGCTAATTTTGGTCTTGAATTATTTGTGGAAGTCAAGAGATGGTTTAAAATGTAGATAAATATGAAAATACTCGGAATTAAATAAAAATAACAATTTTGTTTTTCCTTTGATGTGTTCCCCGTCGGACGGATTCCTTTTGTTTGTTTTAAGTTTATTTTATACGAAAGTTTAGGTCTTTTGTTTATCGATTGAGGCACTACGAAGTCTGCCGGGTCAGCTAGTAACATAATTTAATGATAATTGATAGGTCGGTTCACACGCTGTGTCCGTTGCTTCCGGGTGCCTTCACTTGACCGGTTCCAACTTGAAACTCCTTATCTACGGCGGCGCTTCCGCCAGCCCTCAGAGAACGCGTTATTTGGTCAAAAAAATTCACTCTGCTTATTGATAATTATTTTGTTTTGGTTGCATTAAGTTACCCATTTGACACCAAGAAGTAATTGGATATTTAAGATGATAATAAATATTTGTCTTCAAAAGAAGAAGATTAAAAATTGTATTCATATTATGTCATTTGACTGTACTAATTAGATTGCTACAACTAGACAATTCAGTTTTTTTTTTTTGTTTAATCTTCAAAAGTTAGTGGCGATTTCTTTGACAGTTATAGATTATCTGATAATGGAATAAATTAGTCTATACTATATGCAAATGTTTTATTAAAGGAACTATCGGTGACTTTAACCAATTAGGTACGAATTACTGACAACTGTACCGCTAATTCGTTTGTCTTTTCAATTAGATTGAATATCTTTATCTGACCGACCTCTGTTTAAAACATTGTAAAAGACAAATCAGTTTAATGTAAACCCAAAAAAATATATTCTAAGATACAACAAATTTAAATAACTATACAAGTTTCTTTTTCACAATATTTGAAACCAATGTTTGGCAACACGAACGCTCTGTCGCTTATTATTAAAATACACAACATTGAGATGTAGACGCGCAATAAAAAAAAGCGTTCGACACTTGCAGTTTGTGATGGCGGCTTCACGCCTCGATTGCGCCAATTCGTTTCATAATCCAATTATCTTAAGACTATTTGCTCTAAATCTCGATCGCGGACGTGAACATATTGCGGTTACAACAAGCCAAAAGGCCAGTCGACCTGTTAACTGGGTTTTTTATAGAATTATAGTTGGGTGGAAGATGATTAAGTGAACGACTATAGAGTAAGCGAGCGATGCCATACTTTTGAATATATAATTACAGTCATCTCCAAACGGAAGCATTAATAAATTTACGAATATCATATTGAGATGACTTAAACACAAATGAAAATAAAAAACAACGGAAAATAATTTATGCTTAAAAAAATTCTGGAAATTAAAATTTCGATTTGCTAAGTCTTTTAAAATTGAATTTAACACGGTTTTGACAAAAGTTTATTTTTGAATTATTCACGTTGCCTGTTGTTTTTTTTTATTTTTTTTTATTGCTTAGTTGGGTGACGAGCTCACAGCCCACTTGGTGTTAAGTGGTTACTGGAGCCCATGGACATCTACAACGTAAAGGCGCCACCCACCTTGAGATATAAGTTCTAAGATCTCAGTATAGTTACAACGGCTGCCCCACCCTTCAATCCGAAACGCATTACTGCTTCACGGCAAAAATAGGCAAGGCGGTGATACCTACCCGCGCGGACTCACAAGAGGTCCTACCACCAGTGAAAAATGTGTGTGTGAAAAATTACTTAATTAAACGGCTACGAAACATTTCTATTGTCTGAATAAGATTTTATCAGCATTTCACCAACTTAAATATCAGTTATTTTCTTTATTCTGACATCATTATCTTTTTGTTTAAATCCATCGCGACCTGGCATATCGTAAGGCATGTATAACTAATGTTATTACGCTTGTAGTCCGCAAATCGTTGCAACCAGATTGACAGAATGATTATCGGCTTCAACTAGACTGTTGCTATATGTAGGATACTCCAAATAGACTTATTAGCAACCAGTTTCTTTATCGTCTACAGTTTTTTACATATTAAAGATTATTAATTTATTTTCCCATCAAGTTAACGTTTTTACAGAATATTACGCAAGGTACTATAAGTGGATCTTTGGTTTCAGTCTGCATTAAAATTTTAAGTCAATCTAATGTGAAAAATCAAATCGCCACTGAACCACGTAATATAAAATCAATGAAGTAATTACAACTGTCGTAAGCTTTCAATGTTAAAACCCCACAAACATACACAACTGAGTTTCAAGCCGGATCTTCTCAGTGGGTCGCGTTTCCGATCCGGTGGTATATACTGCGAAGCACTGCTCTTGCTAAGGCCAGTGTTAGCAACGTCCTCAGGTTAGAGTCCCGTGAGCTCACCTCCTCATTCTGTTACACTGGCATGGCCCTCTAAGACTATCAGATTACGCAGGAAAAAAAATTAAGTTATTTTTTTTAGATTTATATGTAAAATCAACTACGTCGGAAATTAGGGATAATCAAAATTTCGAATAAATAGCTTTTGAATATTGAATAGAAATATAGATTGTGCTAAAAAAAAACGTTAATATAAAAATATAATTGATAATAACGGCTAATACGAACACAGAAATCGCAAATAATTTTATTGTATATTTTCTAATGTTGATAGCTTCCTGGACACTTCATGTTTTGCGCCCACTAAAATATTCGAACCGGATCGGAAAAGCTTAGTCAAAATGTTTTACATGTATTTTACAAAGCAATATATCTAAAACCGACTTCCAAAAACCGAGACGTAAGAGTAACATTGAGGAATTACTGATTCATCTTCTTTTTAATATTCATAATATTGTGAATAAGGTTTTAGGAGATTATCTTGAAAAATCACAAACACATTTATTGTAATTTCAAAAAGAGAACGTTTACTGAGTAGCTAGGCTACATGTAGGCAGGGTAGCTAGAAGACATTCTCAAACCAATCCCTGTACATTAATGCCCATTGAAGATCCACTGCTTTTTTTTTTGTCCTACCTAGCTGATAGCCTCGAGAGGCTATTTCAGCTAACCTTAACTAGTAGGTGAGCTCACGGGGCTTAAAACTGATGACGTTGCTAACACGAACCCTAGCAAGAGCCGCGCTTCGCAGAATCTACCACCGGATCAGAAACGCCACCCACTGAGAAGATCCGGCGAGAAACTCAGTGGGCTGTGTCTGAGGGTTAATTTACTCGTCGAGCCCTTCTCTCGGGTTCGACGAGAACGATGACCGGCTGATCCACTGCAGGACGATTTATGTTAAATCATGCTTTCAGGTCTATAGGCAACGATACTATTGCAAAGTTTCATGTTTTTTCAAGTAGATCAGAAACATTATCCAACGGCATATGATCGGTGTCGTAATTCTTTGCTCGGCGTTCAACTTTAATGTGTTCTTGATTGCAGCCAGTGAAACCGTTACTATACACCCACAAAATTACGATGACCGTACAAAAACAATGAAAGGTCACAAACAAATCTGTAATAAACAATGGCCGCAATGATTACTATCTTATTTTAATTACATTTGTATGTAGCAGTGTTCGGATTAATTTGGACTTGAACAATGCAGGTTGATTAGGGATACATTTGAATTGATTTCAGGTACGTTGCATAATCAAAATTCGTTTGAATTTAGGCGGAGATATGAATGCAGGATCTATTGTATTCGTTTCCAAAAACAGATGACGCTGTTTATGAGACAATAAAAATCACAACTCTAGATCCATAAAATAAAACATTGGAGTCGTATGTAACTAAAACTCGCGAGGTTGTCTCATTGTGAATTTGAACCTTTTTTTTTTTAAGTGATTTTATGACCTGGTAACTAAAACCTTTAAGTCATGTCTTATTTTAATTTATATTCTTATTTTTATGAAAAATGATAATATGGAGTGAAATGAAGATGATTAATTTCAGACATTAATCAACTGGGATGAAACTAAAGGAAAATAGATGATATTGGAAGAAAAATAATATCAGTAAAATGGTGGTCATTTATTGAGATTTTTTCAGTGGACTTTATAGAGGATCCAGAGAAGTTACGTCCAACGGCTTTGTTTAATTTTCCCACATTTGTGCCCTTTCACAGATATTAAACGGTTAATAAACCACCGTTACTACACATTTAAACCTAAGAATAGACACTAAATAGACAAATTAAAACAAATCACACAACTTCACTCCTCGCCTTCCCCCCAAAAAGTCTTGAATTTGAACTGATGTTATCCCATAGATACAACCCACCGAGTCCCTGGCCAGATCTTCTCGATAGGTTACGATTCCAATCCGGTGGTAGTTCTGCGAAGGACTGCTTTGCTGGGACCAGTGTTAGCAAACTCTCTCAGCTTAAGAACGTAAGACGACCTATCAGCCAGAGAGTAGCTGGAATAGCCCTTCAAGCTACCAGCGAATTATCATTATTTCCTATTACCCTCTGCTAGGGTACCTATTAGTTACCCTACCTATTGCTTACCCTATTATATAGGGCTCGAATCAAATCCTTCCATTTACATCTTTCTCAATATGTGACTAATCCAATGCCACTTCCGCGTAAGGATCTCCTTCTCCATTGGTGTCTGATTGGTGAATAAGTGCCGAAAAAAAAAAGAGAATTGATGGATTTAACAACTTGTGGATTCCGTGCTCCACTATGTGTATGATTTATTTAATATTGAAAAAAATTTAGAAAATGGTCGCAGCCCATACACGACGATTTCATAAAATATAGGTTTACTAAGATATCCCGAATTCAGATTAATACAATTACTTTCGACTTCACTCAAATTCGTCTAGGAGATCGCTTGGATCGTGTAACAAATCGATCTAAGTATAATATAAATAATTGTTCTCTAATACATCATTAAGAGACAAAGCCTCTCTCGAACTTTTGTTACAAGGATTTCAAAGTAATGACTTCTAAAACATGACGCAGAGTGATTAATGACAAAACGCTATTAACTCATACGTCCACGCTTTCACGTTAATGGTCTAAAACAAAAAATATATATACATATATAAATTAATATGGATATATAGACTAGTAGTTTCCTTTCGGGGATCGTATCAAATATGGACCCCTTTCTCATTGACCTCACCGATAGCAGGGTCTTAGTTTTGTGATTAGAAAACTGCTGATTGGTTTTTTAACGCCCACGACTTGTAGACACGAGCTCACAGTTCATCTCGTGTTAAACATTTAAGTGCCATAGACATCGTGAAGGCGGGCACTCTTTAAAATTGTTATTAACTAAATTTTTACTGGTTTAGGACATTTTGTAAGTCCGCGCGGGTAGATACCGCCACCCTGCCTATTTCTGCCGTGAAGCAGTAATGTGTTTCGGTTTGAAGGGTGGGGCAGCCGTTGTAACTATACTTGAGACGTTAGAACTTATATCTCAAGGTGGGTGTCACATTTACGTTGTAGATGTCTATGGGCTCCAGTAACCACTTAACACCAGGTGGGCTGTGAGCTCGTCCAACATTCTAAGCAATAAAAAACAATAAATTTATGAAACTGGATTGGTTTGTAAACAATCCCTGATAAGTGTAAAAATAGCCAACCGGACACAATTATAGTGTACTCTACACCAACATTGGCCACGTGACACTAAATAATCTAAAAAACGACCATCACCAGCGAGTTATTTTAATGAAGTTTGTGAAATTCTTTATTTAAATTTGAAATCAGTAATAAAACTTAATGAATTAGCCCATTTTAGTGTATTTAGATTTTAGTGTGCATTCCGTGGCTATCTATCGGTTATATCACCAGATATGCATGCAACACGTGTAATGAAGTGACGCTCTGGCAATGATTGGGGGCATGTTGAATAATATGTAAGTACAGTAAAAGCTCCTATTGGCGCTTCATTCATTCGCGTTTTTACTAATCGGGGATTAAAAATATGCGACCCAATTCGCGGCTAAAGATATCTTGATTCGCGGATCTAATCGGTACATCGGTACATATGGTAGATAAAAAGGAATCCAATCCATCGAAATATCCTTTGTAAGCGTGATTTTCTATACTCACGGTATCTGTATTCGCGGCATATTTACGAAAAATAGACCCCGGGAATAAATATCTTTTACCGCACCTACTCTCCTGATTTACTTACGTTATATAAATAAATAAATAGTTAATATAAAAATCTACACAAATGTCAAACAATCAAAAAGAAAATTTCACAAGACCAAAATTCCTTTAGTACATAATTGATTTTTAAAGTTATACGAGAACACACATTGTACCGAGTCGATTGTGAACAGTCTTCGAATGACCCGTCGATAAAACCGGTGGGTGTAATCCGACCACAACTAGATTTTATGGTTGACATTAACGGAGTCAGAATTAAATTAGATTCGTTTTACTCAAACAGAAACCAAACATTGACATGCATTACAAATTCATTAGGTGACCCCTAACTATTCAAGCTTTGTAACTATGGCGTACTAAGATAATACATAATACATTTTTGTAACGGTCTAAGAGGACACACCTGAAGAAAAGCGATAACTTAAGAGTAACGATTCCGTCTAGACATAAGTCCTAATTCTAGTTCATCAATGGCCATGTTTCAAATCGAAATGCCTAATTATTTTGGGGCAGGTGGGTACCAGCCAGACTTGGTATAGAATATAGAATTCACTTAAAGAAATCTTAGACCCCCCATAAGCCCCTTCGTTACGGCTCTGTCGAACAATATCGCGACGTCTCACACAATGTGGGACCATCCGAAACATGGAATATTTATGGCATGACCCTCTTCCTAAACCCGTTGCTTTATAATGGCGTTCTAATGTTTGTGAATCTTATGAATTTTGATAAGATAACTTTATGTCGTATCCAATTTTGATACTGATTTCGTTACGTGTTTTTTTCTCTTATAAGGCAGAGCTTACGGAATTTATTTGACAGTTAATAGAATAAGTAGTCATTTCACTGAACTTCGTTTCGATTTATACATATTTTATTTGTTTTTGAAAGGAGATATTTCTAGGAATTATAGTGAGGCAACAGCTTTGATAGTAGGTTGGTGTCTGTGCATGACCGATTTTAATTGTTTCGGAAACACTTATAAAAATACCCAGGATCCAACAGCACCACTTGACAGGAATACACAAGACCAATCCCAATACCAATGTCAATATCAATAAATAGCCATGCGCTTACGAACTCGGTAACTACGAATTCAAGACCCACAAAAAGTTATTTTGCTTTTAACAGACAAACATAAACAGACAACAAAACAATGCATTGAGATATAAAAACCACGGTAGCTCCATTTACGGAGGAAGCACATGCCAAAACATTGACATGAGATTTAATTTAAAAAAAAAAAAACACTTGCAATCATAAAAGCAAACATGATACACGGACATTAAGTAGTCGGACGCCATGTAGGCATTCGATGGCGGACAGTGATCGGTACGTCCGAAGATATAGATAATCCAACGCTTTCGTAAAGAAGGCGTTCGAAACACTACAATTAGGAGGCCAAACTGGTAATTTAATATTGACAGCTAAGAAAATTTAAACTGAAGACGATCAAGAACTACATAGAGCCAAACGCGTTGATGGATAATAAAAATTTAATTGTTTTTCAATTAATTCTCGTTGCACGGACTGAGGCGGTAGCTACCCGTGCGAAATAGTAATTCGCTCTTACGTCATCAAAACGTAAAAGACATAAAAAAATGCATGTCTTTTGATTACATCTCACACCGGATGCTGCCCGATCGCTTAGGTATAAAACAAAAAACCTTTGTTGTCAACTCATTACAATTAGCTGATTAGTGGACGACTAAGGAACGGTTCTCAGTCTCAGTAGACGATAAACACTTATATAATGGCGGTATATGTACGTCCCCGGAAATCAGTCAACAAATCGTTTCACAGAAACACATCGGAGACAAATACGTAATTAATTAACAATATAAATGTTGGGAACGTAGTTTTAATGAAACTATCTAGTATGTCATCATTTCGTGTTCATTTCCATTCAAAAGTATCGAAAGGACACACAGTTTGGAATAGAAATTTTGATGCCATCGAACACGAAGTAACGCATGTTCGGAAATTAGGTAAACGAAATTTTAAATCCATTGGTAAGGTTCATTTTAATCGAGTTTCGGGTGAGCGACTGCTATCAAAGTACCTATATCGGTCAATGAACATTGTGTGGGAGAGCGTCGAGACATCCGATATTCGGAAAAGAGCCCGCAACCCTTCGGCTTAAAAGTTTTAAAGCATCAAACAAACACGTTAATGGTAAAATGATATTTTGACTGCGTGTTCGTAGGTAGGTATACTGATGGAATTTCATTTTCATTTTATAGTATTTAAATATTAAAGTAAACATTTCGATGCGCTTCTGTTCTGTGACATCAAAAATATTATCTATTTTGTATTTCTAACCTTCCTATTTGATTTTTATTCGCTAAATTGCGTTATATATTTACCATTCTCTAAAATACAATGTCATTGGGTTATTAAATCTAAAATATTGTTCAAGGGATTATCTGATACTATTTATTGGAATAATTGACGTTTTTAAATGAAACCTCTCTAAGAAATGTTCATTGCGAGATATTTGTTACAGTTACAGTCTGTAATGATAAAGGCCTATCGTTCTTGTGATCGAAAATGGCTGTGTTATTCTTATTCAATTCATTCGTCATTAAAATACATTTATTTTAAAACATTTTATTTTGCACTTACCACATTCAACTACCTTGACAATCACTATGCAGCTATCTACAGTTCGTATTAGTATCTTAACGCCTATACCAGTTGAATATTACAGAAGATGCTCGCTTTATTTACCAAGATCATCTCTGTACCATGTTCATCGGATGTTCTAACACGTTTTTTTTTCCAGTTTCGAATACCCCTTAGCGAACCGGCTCGGGCGACTATGTTTGGCGTTCGTGACATAGGCGCAAGCCCAGCCTTATTGTTAAAACAAACTGCAGACGGCCCGATAACAACTTATGCATATGCGCACTAAGCAAACATCCCTGTTCTTGAAGTTGGATGAACTCGTGATTCAGGTAGTTTCGTTACGTAATAAATTGAATGGTCTGTTCAGAATGAACTTATTATGAGCTTATTAATAAGGTTAACGAACGGTCTTTTGGTTTATCTAGAATTTTCGAATTGCATGATTGAGTTGCAGAGTTTACGCGCGTTTGGGCTTTTAACAAATTTAATAATCGATACCAGTTATCAGTATAGTAATTTCTTAGGTTTTTTCGTGTCTTAATTGTAATTAAAACCGCTTTTCAAACGCGACAGTGACCACGAAAACTTTAAGCTCGAAATATAGGCAATAGTGCGATGACAATAAAAAAACGAGATATTAGCAAACTGATTTTAATCGGATCATTAGTATTCGAGTAAACATAGACAGAATCGATCATATGAGTCGACTATTATCAAAGCCGGCAATGTGACTTTCGGACAATTATTGGTAAATCAGAAAAACGACTTTGTATTCCATTGGCAGTCACAAAACTCTTCTGAACAACATCTTAGATAAATAACAGGTTAAGTATTAACCTTTATTTAATGCAGGTTTTGAACCGTATTCTTTGAAGGAGACAATTATATTCAAATCAATCTGTATTGACATATCAATAACATTTTTTTGTCCAAATGCACAGATTGCCATCTTTGATAATAGACGACTCATATATAGCAAAGTGTACACATCACTAACAAAACAATGAAGTTTTAAAGAAAATATAAACACAATTCTATTCCTTTTCATTGATTTGGCCCCTAAAGGGTAACAAGTTCTATCGTTATCTTCGTACGACCTAGGCGTGTTTGCTGACAAAACACACACGAGTCTCGCCGTACCTTGATCAAACACGGCCGTCGGACCCCACGGATGCGAGAAGAGGTCGTCGCCTGTGCCCGTAAGGGTGTGGATTGAGGCACTCAGTTAACAACCGAATGTGGTCGAACTCATTCTGATGTTTCATTTTAAAGTCCACACTTTTGTTTCAATGAACAAAACGTTTAACCCTTTTACCAACATTAAACATTTAAAACATCACTACATAGTATAAAACAAAGTCGCTTTCTCCGTTCCTATATCTGTCTGTCCTTATGTATGCTTAAATCTTTAAAACTACGCAACGGATTTTGATGCGGTTTTTTTTGTCTATTAAATAGTGGAGAAATCAATAATAAATTACAGTTTCCGAAGCGAAGCGAGGGCGGATCGCTAGTTTAAACTAAAACTAAAATTAAACGTTTAAACATTTAATCCTTTGCCTGCCCTGTAGGTCACCGATGCCCTACGCGGCGCCCTCTAGTAATTATGTGGATTTCTGTTACTAAGCGCCTGGATTACTTAACTTTGCCTTCTTTTGTTTGTTAATATATGTTTTAGTTTTTAGGTCTTTTAGGAATAGATTCATTCTTAGTATCTTCGGATTCGTCTTTCCCGGAGTCTACTAGATATTCCGGTACCTTAGTAAGAAGATACTTAAATCATATGAAAAAAATCAAAAGCGTCGTAGAAACTTTTTCTAAGTTGATACGTATTTAACACGTATTCACGAATGACTTACATTAATTATATTTACGTAATCACTTTCGGTAGGACGTATCGTTGGTGCCCTCGGGCAGAGGCAACCATCAATTACTTCTGCCGCGAAGTAGTCATCCCTTTCCGTTGGAAGGGTGGAACATCCGACAAAAATATTTTGAATTTAAACAAAATTGATAATATAGCGTTCTAATGTTTCACTTATTCGGATAGAATGCGAATATGTGGAAATTGCGATGTGCCAACATACATATTCAATACACACATTAAAATAATTACAATTACCATTCGATCGATGAACACAATATTGCCAATTAAAAAAAAAACCCAGAACAATAGAAAAACTTTCGCATGAGAAACTAACATTTCTCATACAATATTGTGGTAATGCTGTAAAAACTCCCCAGACTTGAGGCGACGTAAAAAACCTCGAAACAATTACTTAACATAATGCTCCCGCATGTCTTGACATTCTCGAATGATGTGACGGAGAACTATGTGTACCAGTATACATCCTTCAGCCGTTACTTATAATGTATATTAATCGTATGAATCTTTGGTTGTAAGGCAAAGGTCTGTATTGAGGAGAGCATATCATCAGTTGGATAGCGACTGGGACCATATGGACTATAATATAATTGAAGCCGCGAGCGCAAAAGTGGCTTAACCCACAATTTTACGCTGACGGTCTCATATAGGTATGGGACCATATGCACCCTTAATAATTTAAGTCGTGATAAGATTGCGACGATCAAGGCTTAAGTAAGCGGCGGGCTTGATTCTTATTTCAAATGCTGCTCCGTCAAAATCTTCGTCACTGGCAAACCGAAAACGTTTCTCTATCACGCTCTAACGCGAATGCTAGAAGAGAGCGAACGGTCACTTAAGTTTCCGGTAGTATGTGCGGTTCAGTACAAAACGTGCACGTAAACCGGAAAATTGCCGGATGTGCATTAATAATATGCGTCCGAGCTTATTTATACCCAACCGTTAAACGCCCGGAGATTTGTCGCTGCTTTGCAAATACAATTAAAATCACGAGTACAATTATTAAATAAATTACATTAAAAAAACTTCAAATTGTTGAATGAGAGGCACTTTTTTTTCTGGTCAGGAGGAAATCGCCGGACTTCCGCCCTCCACTGGAGACGGCGGACGGAGCATGTCGGAGTCGAACCGACTAAAACCTCCTGTCGCTCAACAACCAACGTCCAAACATCACATGAGACAGAACTCATGAAAAGGCAAATGAAAGAATGAGAGGCACTAGCGCATTAGACAGACGAAACACACAGCCCGGCTAGTGATAAACTGGTCCTAGATCTTAAAAACACCACTAATCTACTGCATTATTAACCACTATCTGTAATCTTTAACCAGAACAAATAAATGCTTCAACCGAAAAGGCAGGAGAGCTGTATACACCATTACGTCTTCGCATTACGCTCCACACGTTCATCTCCCATCAAAAAAAAATTAGTAATTGTCGCAGCAATATAATAAAAAAAATAGATCTTACAATCGCACATTCAGACGTAGAACATCACCCTTCGATTTTGTAAAATAATAAACAAATACAAAGTTTTACGATGCGAACAATTATATTTATGCTGATTTGATTGCTTGGATTCATGCGTCGGGCTTAGAAGCCAATAATTAAGTTGTAAAACATGAACATACCGAGTCACTGACGCTGGTTATCTCCGTAAACTTGAGCTTACACACAGGGTTAATGACTATGTGAAAATTTAGCATGACACATCGGCATACGAAAAAAGTTTCTGTATATTTATTGGTATGTGAGTCGTCTATTATCAAAGGTGGCAATCTGTGCATTTGGACAAAAACATGTTATTGATATGTCAATACAGATTGATTTGAATATAATCGTCTCCTTCAAAGAATACGGCTCAAAACCTGCATTAAATAAAGGTTAATACTTAACCTGTTATCTAAGATGTCGTTCAGAAGAGTTTTGTAACTGCCAATGGAATATAAAGTCAATAATTCGTTTTTCTGATTTACCAATAATTGTCCAAAAGTCACATTGCCGGCTTTGATAATAGTCGACTCATGTAAAGACAAATGAACAGACGGCAAATGTAAAATATCTAACTGTGAAAACAAAATATTTGCGCGAACAAACAACTAGATAAAGACAGAAAGTAATTCTAAAAATCCCAAATTTTTTACTACAATTATACTATGATCCCTTATTAATTTCTAATATACAGACTAACGAGTTTCTACTGTTTTATTAATTTTGATCTTTACAATTTTACCAACATTGAAATGATTTACCTTTTCGAAGCATTTTAATTCTAGAACGAAATTATCGTATTATACCTAAAATGGTAAATGGCGCAGAAAACGGCCCATAATTGAATAGTATGTGTGCTCTGAAGTATTTAACCATATAGGGGAACTGGATTCAATAAAAATCAGAATTACGTGAACGCAATTAAGATTAACACAGATACTCTGATCGCGACGACATAACCTACAGATTTGAAATTGATGTAAGACTTTAGGTACCAAATGATATTCTTTGAGTAAATACGAACTGGGCATTGGAACAGCAGATTCCAAAACTGATTAGTCATTACACATTACAATAGCACTGTCTGCAGTATTAAAAGGCAGAGAGTTGCTTCTTGAGAACCGCTCCGACTACTCAAATATTCAGTGTTCTCAGACAGCGAACGTTACAAATAAGTAAAGGCGTTTCTGAGAACAATTTCTTGTCGCGAACGCTCGATTGAGTGGAAACAGCGTCGAGATGTCTTAGCTGACATGTTATGCAAATTTACCCCTCCGCCCGTTATTATAAAGTTGAAAATAGAAGCGATCAAACGAAATACAGGAGATTAAGTGTTAAATTGTTCATATTGAGTGCATTTAAGTTGAGATTTATGCGTGACAATTGTACGATGAACCCCGCTACGGTCATTCGTCCAGCGGCCCACAATTGATCATTAATTGGGTTTTGTTTACAGAATACGATCGCTTCGGCGCGTCTATGTTTGTACAACATTATGATATACTTTCTCATTAATGTATCAAGTATACTCTTTGTTAGTGAACGCTTCATAGAAATACGTTTTAATGTTGTCTGATGCTTTATTTTGTCGGTCATTTAATTCGTAAAGCACCTAATGAAGTACACGATCCGCTAGGGATTCTCGGCGTAAGATAAGAAGCGTTTTTTATTTTTTTTATTACTTAGATGGGTGGACGAGCTCACAGCCCACCTGGTGTTAAGTGGTTACTGGAACCCATAGACATCCACAACGTAAATGCGCCACCCACCTTGAGATATAAGTTCTAAGGTCTCAGTATAGTTACAACGGCTGCCCCACCCTTCAAACCGAAACGCATTACTGCTTCACGGCAGAAATAGGCAGGGCTGTGGTACCCACCCGCGCGGACTCACAAGAGGTCCTACCACCAGTAAATTGTGAGAAATTCGCATCAAATTTGCATTTAAATTGTCATACACGTAATTGAGACGATCCTTCTTTTTGAGACGCTATTAAAATAACAAATTATTGTTTAACTTAATGCGTTGATAGAGGATTACGAATACAAAACTGTTCTAGCATACAAATAAACGCTAAATGAACATTAATATTGTGCGGTGCTACCAAACTTTCCCTACAAAACTCGACAGACACCTTGTCCATTTCTCTGAGCTGAATATAACACTGTAAATTGATCAATATTCAAAAGTCCCATCGTGGTCCCGACCACAGAAATCGTGGGCATTTGCCTCGAATACTAAACATATACTTGAGGCATTTGTATTCTCTGTGCTAGGTTCGCCAGAACACGCTCCGGGCTATGTATAGAATTAAACTGTTCTTTCTTATCTTGTCCATATCTAGGATGCTTTAATGTTCTGTAATGTATAACGTTCTAGGATTACGTTTGAATTTACGCAATAATGAAAGTTTTATAGGATTTCGGAAATTCGATAAATTTTGAATCGATTTTAACTATAAACAGTTTCGCATAGTTACCAACATTAAAATAAAACGCGAAATCGTGTTTTAGGGTAGAAAAGGATTTTAGATTTAGTTAGGAATTATTTATTTAAATGTTTACAAGGAATTTATTTCGTTAATTTACAAATTTTAATTTGTTTTGATTACTAGTTTCACTCGAAATTATTCTATGATTCTACTATTCCGTAGCGGTTTGCATCTTCCACAGTTGCAAATTAGAATCACGTTTAAAAAAATCTGAAAACAAATAAGTTAGAATATGATATCTAGATAAGCTCTGGAAGTTGTCGAACTTAATAAAATGAAAGCTTAATACCTCGAATCGAATCTATACCAACTTTAATATTGTATTAAATAAGTATTATAGTTATAGTTATACATTTACAGTATGAGCAAGCTAAAAAGAACAATTTACAGGGAACACAGGCTAGACAATAGCCATTATTAAATTACAGCGATCAAAATGTAAGCTACGGGTTCCGAGAAGTAACGACAGAGAACACGGCCAGTTTGGATTTCACAATGGAGTATGGAGACCTCAATACTTCAGTTTGAATTGAACGTTTACAAACGCGGTACAATTAAATGCATTAAATATACGATGCGTTGAATTCACTCCAGTTTTTTTCAAAACGAGTCGTTTCACAAGTCCGCAGTGTGAGAACGGAGGTTACCCGACCGGTTGAGAGCGACAGTGGTCTAACCGTAAGCTCCCCTCGCTGTTATACCACCTCGCGCCGGCCGCGTTACCTGAGGACCGCGCTTTCATAAGCTCGCCAACATTAAAAATCTATAACATTTAGAACTCACCTTCGACGCCCTCGATCCTGGACGCCGCCGACGTCACCAAAAAGACGAATGACAATAATTGAATCCCATAATCCGGTACAAAGTTCCTCGACCACATTTTGTAGCACAACATTCACACATGGATCACACACATTTGTTTCAACTCCTTCTATGTTGTTTATCACAATAAAATCAACACTCACGGAACTAAATGTAAGAACTGACACTTCATTTTGTTTTTGAACTGTTGTTACGTCGAAAACATTCGCTTAATGAACATTTTAGCGGTAAACACGTTCAAAATTAACGTAAAGCCCGGTAGGAACATGCGCAGCCGCGTCCCGCTCGCATCTGACGGCTTTGTCTGTAAATACATGTCACAACGTACGGTAAATCAAAATGGCCGCCAGTGCGTCTGTGTGCGTCTAGGGTCCTTGTTTTGGCACTAAACTTCCAATAATAAACCTTTAAAATCAACTAAAGTAGTAGTTTTAGTAATATCAGTCCTAGTTGTAGTAAAGTTAAGTCATGAATAATTTTGTTTGTCGAGAATAAACCGTGAGAACAAAATTACGCACACATAGGTAGATACGCGAAGGAATGTTGATTCAATGGAGAAATCAAGCGGCACCGCAGCGCCATTTGCGCGCAGGCGACGTCGAGCTTTTGAACTTAGTTTTAATACAACCACACTAGAGATGGCGTTGTTATCAATTTAATTTAAAGCTTTAAATTGATACAGTCGTGTTCAACTTTTTTCTACTCTAGATAAGCAGATGTTCTTTCGGCCCTCATGTTACTGAGTGCTTCATTCAGCCCATAGACAAAGTAACACGAGACATGGTTCGAAGTCTCAACAGCATTGCACAGCAACTGACCTACTCTCCAAACTAGAAGTCAAGTTTTCGCGGCCTTGCAAAAACATTTCAATTTGTTAACCTAAAATATGATTTTAACTTACACCCTGACCGCACACAACACGAGTACGTACAGTTTAATCAATACTTCCGTTGTCAAGTACGATTTCGATTCGAATGTTTTGTAAATACGATATTAAATATATAATTCGATACAATGGGGACGTGTTATGAAAAACATCCATTTGAGATCGAAACTGAGGACCGTCTCACATCTATAAACACGAAAATATACGAAATCAAAAAGAAAATACAGCTGTCAGGTTGGTGCTTGATATTTTACATATTTTCATCTTACCGTCTTAAATTGAAAGGTTGTTTTTTTTTATTGCTTAAATGGGTAGGCTAGCTCACGGCCCATGGTTTTAAGTGGTTACCGCGAAGCCCATAGACCCACCAAAGTTCTGAGGTCTCAGTTTAACAGTACAACGGCTTCCCCACCCTTCAAACCAAAACGCGTTACTGCTTCTCGGCAGAAATGGGCAGAGTGGTGGTACCTACCCGTGCCGACTCACAAGACGTCCTGCCACCAGTAATTACGCAAATTATACTTTTGCAGGTTTGATTTTTATTATACAATGTTATTCCTTCACGGTGGAAGTTAATCGTGAACATTTGTTAAGTACGTATTTCATTGGAAAAGTTAGCAGTTACCACCATTTGAACATCGCTTGATACGAATGCACCGGGCGTCTTATCCTTGAGACCATGACAAGACATTAGACAGTAGATAATATATTGAATTAGAATTACTAATTCATTGAGACTCCCAACTTTATTTGAAGCATTTTGACAGCTTCGGTTTTAAAGTGATTGATCCGGTCTGCAAATAGAGACTGAGTTGAATTTAGTGTGATAATTGTGAAAGATATTTGGTATCCGAGGTCTTGGCACTTTTGAGACACTAGAATATTCTGATTTGATGTTAGTATCAAATACATATTTGTTCACACGTGACTTTCTCCGAGAAGAAATAAAATCGTGAAACGATTTTTTTTATTACCTTTGTAGGCAGACGAGCATACGACCCACCTGATGGTAAGTGGTCACCGTCGCTCATGGACGTCAGCAATGCAATAAATTTTATTGTTATATTTTTAATCTTCTCTTCGTTTAAAAAATAATTAAATAAATAAACAAAGCCAACATTTTCTTCTGTGTTACGGATTTCATGAGTGTGTTACGGATTTCAAAACACGAGCAAGTACTTCCGGTTATATCCCGAAAACCAAATAACAATGTTCAACGGAGGACTCAGCCTATAAAGCGATTATTACTCAAATCGTCTCAATATAGTATAATAGATTTTTGAAAAAATGTTGTTACGTATGTGTTGCATTGTATACGTGAAAGAATGATAGTTCGTAAAGAGATATTATTGTATAGCTCATTAGGCATAATATGTGATAATGTGTCCCTCTGAATCAAAGCATCGAGATATCAATCTTAAGGCTTTACGTGGGCGGTAATTATGTTAAGAGGCGAGACTAAAAGGGACACAAACACGTCCGCTTATCTACAGCAAAAAAAGCAGATTTATGAACGAAATATGGTGGGTTTTTTTTTTGATTTGATTTGATTTGTTTTATTAATGAAATGTTTTCGCTTACATGTTGATTACAGTTTCTCAAAGTTTTGTTTAGTTTTAAGCAAATAATTTCAGACTACGAAACCCGTTTTATACATTTACTAGCGGCCCGCTCCGACTTCGTTAGGGTCATTAATATAAATTTCAAAATAAAAAATTATAATACACACACATTAACTAACCCTTATATTTGCGTCAGGGTACTAAAAATACAAAAATATTATATAAAGGTAGTTTGAACAATTATTTTTATTTTAATGAATTTTTATTTTCATTTAGGTAAGTAATATTTGTTTTTATCTATTTTATTATTATTTTTATATTATTAATTTTCGTAATATTATTACAGTTTTAGTAAGGATCCCTAATTTAAAAAAAAAAGAATATAGCCTATATCACACGGAGATAGTGTAGCTTCCAAACAGTTAAAGAATTTTTCAAATCGGTTCAATAGTTTCGGAGCCTATTCAATACTAACAAACAAACAAATCTTTTCTCTTTATATTAATAGTATAGATTGGCGTATAAAATGTTATAAGTTGAAGATCAACCGATCTCGAGTATTTCTATTTAGTGCCCTAAACCGTTGAATAGTTTATTCAAATCAAACTGATGATGAGTTATTACCAGAGTCCACAGACATCACCTTTTTTTCTTATCGCCGTCTGTCTAAATTTTGACATCTTACTCATATAAAAACTGTCAATTAAACCCACTGTTCCAACTGGAAGACAGAATGGATTTTCAGCAGAAATAGTATCATCAGGTAAAAGCTAAGGATGATCATCTTAAAATCTATAAAGAATATTTTAAGCGGTACTCTCATAAAACACAAAAAATCCTATCTGTTTCTCGCCGGATCTTCTCAGTGGGTCGCGATTCCGATCCGGTGGTAGATTCTGTGAAGCACTGCTCTTGCTAGGGATAGTGTTAGCAAATTCTCTCAGGTTGAGCCCGTGAGCTCACATACCCGTCTGCGCGTAGCTGGAATAGCCTCATAGGCTACCAACGAATAGTTAGGGAGAAATAACAAAAAAAAAAAAAAAACCTCATAAACAAGATACTGATGTAAGCCGCTCATAGCACGCCCACTGGAATCATTGTGCTTAGTGCGAGTTTTTAACCGACTTCAAGACAGGAGGATGTTCTCAATTCGACTGTATTTTTTTTATGTTTGTTACCTCATAACTTTTGACTGGGTGAATCGATTTTGATTATTCTTTTTTTATTAAAAAGCTGACGCTTCCCGTGTGGTCCCATTTCATTTTAGTCCAGTTCTGATAATGGTATCCATGAGAAAACCATTTAAGTCTTAAATTTGCATTAAGTACGTGCGCGACAAATAGATGAATAACTCAATAACTCAATATCACGCCAATCGATTTCGAAGATTATTGTTTTTAGTGTAGGTATATTAATTTGTTTTGGAATATCTTTTTTTTTCTATTTGAAGTCGGTTTTTGTTAAAGCATGTCTATTTACAATTATTTAAGTTCTCGATAGCGTAAAAGTTAACTAAAATTTATATGTAGTTGGAACGTTTGCCTACGTTTGCCGCTAGGGGCGCTGTCCATACAAATTCGAGTTAACTTTTACGCTGTCGAGAACGTTAAAAACTCGCATTAAACACACTGACCACACAAGTCTATCAACGCATTCGTTCAAACACACTGGGCCACTGATAACAGCATGTTGACAGTAGACAATCGACGGAAGCATCGACCGCAAGCCGCCGCTGTAGATAATTAGACATATTTATAATTAATTATCATGGGTATTGAATGTGTGGTCAAATAAAATAAAAAAATATATATAAAACAAAAAATACTAAAGTTAACTTCACAACTGCCGTTCCTGATCCCGCGTGCCGAATGGTAAGCAGTCGACGTCGCCCAAAACACGTTATTTCGGATCCTCCCGATCCACTAAAGGTGCTTTTAGGTACCTCAAGCACCGATCGTCTTTCTCGTCGAACCCGTCGCTTGCGACGAAGGGCCCGGCGAGTAAATTAACCCACACACACAGCCCACTGAGTTTCTCGCCGAATTTTCTCAGTGGGTCGCGTTTCCGATCCGGTGGTAGATTCTGCAAAGCACGGCTCTTGCTAGGGATCGTGCTAACAACGTCGTTAGGTTTGTGTTCCGCGAGCTCACCTTCTAGTTGAGGTTACGCTAAAATAGTCTCTAAAGACAATCGGCTTAGGTAGGATTTAAAAAAATATATTTTCATTGTTATGAGACATAAGACGTTTTTTTTTAACTTATTTGCTACGATGTACAGACGTGGGATGTTAAATGGTCATAGAGTCCATGAGCAATCTACCATAAATGCCGCCCAAACGCCGCCTTATAACTTTGGTGACCGACTCAGTGGTGCATTAGTTAGCACCCCTCACTGTGGCGCCCAAGGTCGTAGGTTCGATTCCCACATCGGGCAAACATTCTTGTGATCAACAGATTTGTTTGCTCTTTATCTGGGTGCTTATTATCTATATACATATGTATATACAGAGATTCCTAATTTGGGGTCGGATGACAGTGCGTGATTTGTTCCCAGATTTTATTATAGTTTATTTTTATTTATAATCATAATTGAATTAAGAATTCGGTATCAAGTATTAGGAAAAATAAGAAAGGGTTAAAATCGAATTGACAGAGGGCCAAAGGAAATCTAATTACGAAGAAAACGAAGCCGAGAAACAGCAGAACAATGATCTAATAGAGGCGCTGAAGAGGGAGATAAAGTCACGTGTCGCCGAACTGATACAAGCTAGATCAGCTATAGGAGAAGACGAAGTACATGTCAAGAAGTACTTGAATGACATCTGTCCTATTGGAGACAAAACAGCGGATCAGGTAAGATTTTCAAGAACGTTTATGTTGATAGCATCTATAGCCATAGCTCACAACGCAAATACAGCTCCAAAGACACTAGGTTTAAATCTTAGATTCAGTGTAATAATAGATATTCGCTTCAATAGTCAGGTATGCTTCTCCGTGACAGAAATATATACAACGGTTGTACCTATAACTCTTCTACCGGTACTCAAAATGAGAATCACGGAAAGTTGTAATATTCTGCGCAATCATTTTTTTTTAATTATTCTATAGACCCTCCAGTCCCATTTACCTCGCGCGCCTTGTCCTCGTAAGAGGTTTGACCCCCGTCCAAAAAAAAAAGTCAGGTTTTTTTATTGTCCTTGTAGGCAGGGTGGGTCTTATAGGCCCACCTAATGGTGTACGGTTACCGTCCCTAATAGACGTCAGCAATGCCAATGGCAGTGTCAAACCGCCGCCTATCGCTAAATAATTTCCTGCAAGCACTAAAATAGGGTTCCGTTTATCTCGTACCTACTGTACATAGATTGCACTGTATTCTACTTAAATCAACTTTAATATATTCATACTTGAAAACAAGAGATCGTTGTGCTGAAATTGTTTGCTAAATCTGCAAAGTAGAAAATAATTGCTCAATGTATTCGATGTTTTAGATTCATCAATCATTTCTACTATATACAAAAAATAACTATCGCTTATTCACAGATAGCCCATAATTTAGATCTAAAAGTCATTGAACAGCGTAAAATTTTGGATTTACTGAAATACGAGAGACGCAGTAAAAAGAGGAGACTCACGGAACTGGAGAAAGAATACGAAAGCCTCTTGATTGAGAACAGCAAAGGTGAACTTGTCAAATCGAAAATTTCTAGTCGCGCCAGAAAGGTAAATAAATCTTATAAAAATAAAACATGGGCAGCTTGTTATTAATGTAATGTTATGCCTGTCGACTCCTTGTGATCTTTGCTCCAATTTCCTGATCGCATCCCTAATTTTCAAACAAGGTTTTAAGAGAGCCCTTAGAGATAAAGATTTGGCTGTGGTCATGACATTGCCGATGTCAATGGATGACCATGTCTCACCGCTTTTGCTGCATGCCTGCTATAGGAATCCGTAAGGATATTATTATTGAAGGAATAGGAAAATTCCTCCTTCAACTACCCACAGACCGAATCGAATCGCAAAATCATTTCACGAAAGAATTGGCTGCACGTTGCACCATGCAAATTCACATGACGTCTTACCACCAATAATCACAATATTTATTAATTAGCAGATTTATAATCTTCTATCATAAGATTGACCTATATCTCTATTCGTGTAACGGAAATTTTCAAAGTAATTTTCACCATCTTCAAGGCGATCGCTTACCTTTGATATTTGGACACACTTGCAATACTGAAATTACTGTAGATTAATATCCCGATCAAGATTAAAATCAGGATAAAAATCAAACTCAACATAACTACATCACTCCATATGACTTGATCTTTAAACTTAGCTTTTCGCTTTACAGCTCGTTTCGCATTTAGAGAACGAAATTCATAAAGTGTTAATACAATGGACAGAAGCGGAACTGGTCAAGAAAAAGTACTTTTCTATCAGGTACACAAATGTTACAAAGAAAAAAATTATACACATAAAGATTTGTGCAAAGGAATGGTAGGAATCTATTCAATCTTTTCCCGAATTGCGGAGTAAGCTGCATATTTAATGCAAATAGCAAAACGCAAATCATACTCTGAAGATAATAGCAATTTTAGTACTAATAATAATTAATTAATAATAATTAACTAATAATAATAGCTAATAGGTTAATTGCAATTCTTAATGTAAAGTTCCAGCATGTGAGCTCCCTAGCGATAAAATGGATATTATTTGAAAAAGCATGTTTCTTCAAATTTTTCTTCTAAGTCGGTCTCTTCATTGCTGAAGGTCGTGTCTAATTTGAAATGTTGAATTCCTTTAAAAAGGTCTTCAAATAGAACATCTCCATCGTTAACAAAGGTCCATCTCCATGGATTCCGAGCAGTATTGATAAGGAACAAAGGTCATAGGTATATCAGGTTGGGGTCGGATGACCATACCTGATTTGTACACCGTTATTTATTATTATTAAATACTAAAGTTTAGACGACTAATATTAAATACTCATGTTTACGAGGCTAGATAACAACGAATATAGAATAGATTCTTTCGATTTTTTCAGACAAGCCCTCATAGACGACTCAGTAAAATTCGAAAGTTCCTTGTCACGGATTGAAGATCTATTGAAGAAACAACGAGAAGAGATTAAAAAACTTGAGGTAATCGAATTAAACTAAATGAATTATTCTATATATCTATGTTTTAAAATTACAATTTTTTTTTCTTTTCTTTTGGAGATAAATTTATTTCGAATGCGGAGAGAGAGAAAGAGGGGGGGGGGCACAAATGTCAGATGCAATAGGTTTTTGAAATGAACTCCTACAAAATACCAATAGTGGTAGGTGTAACTACTTTTTTTTACCTACCTGCCAGTAGCCACGAATAATCTTTTTTTTTTATTGCTTAGATGCGTGGACGAGCTCACAGCCCACCTGGTGTTACGTGGTTACTGGAGCCCATGGACATCTACAACGTAAATGCGCCACTCACCTTGAGATATAAGTTCTAAGATCTCAGTATAGTTACAACGGCTGCCCCACCCTTCAAACCGAAACGCGTTACTGCTTCATGGCAGAAATAGGCAGGGCGGTGGTACCTACCCGCACGGACTCACAAGAGGTCCTACCACCAGTAAAACTCCTATTCAAGTCAAAGTCTCCTATTCAAGCTTCACTATGACTGGTACTGGAGCTCACGAGCTTGAAAACATTTGACAACATCTGTCCTAGGCAATACTCCATTGAACCTAGCGCCGAAACAGAATCGCGACCCACGGAAAAGATCCGGCGAAAAACTCAACGGGTTGTGTCTGTGGGCTAAGTTGCCCGTCGAACTCTTCGTCGCATTCAACAAGTTCTTCGAGAACGGTGCTCGGAGTATACTGAGAGTCTATTGGGAGGATCCGAACTGGCATGCGGTTGTTACGGATGCGACTGTCACTGTGCGGTTACCTGACCATTTGGGTTGGGAATGTGGCTTGCAACACAACGTGTACAACACCAGACAAAAGGGCAGACTACACTTACTGTATTCCAATTTGGTTGTCAATTGAAACTCCGATATTAGTAACCCAGTAGTCTTATTCTTCTTCTTCTTCGCTTTCTTCATTGCTGAAGGTCGTGTCCCTAAAACTTGACCGTGGCATGTCTCGTGAGCTGTTTCCATCTCGTCGAGTCTTCAGCATCTCGAATGGCGGCTGCGACTGGCAGCCCAGTTACACCAACGGCTAGGTCGGTTAGGTCGGCTAATCGGCCACGGGGTCTCTTTCCTTCTACTTTGCCCGTCACAATCACTTTGTCCAAGTTATCTGACTGTCAGCGAGCAATATAGCCGAAATAGCTAAGGATCCTCTGGTACCAGATTGTGGAGAGCCTGACTCGGATGCGAAGCTGATCCAGGATAGATTTATTTGTCCTAATGTAATGTAGTAATGTATTAATAATTTCAAAAACGTTCTGGTGCAATATTTGTTGTATTTATACACAAAAGTATTTACGCAGTATGTACGGGAAGAGGCCGCGGAGATGCGTATCCGCGCCACAGCGGCTACGGCCGCGGAGGCTGCACGTGCTCACGACGCAGAACACGCACGAGCTACGGAAAGAGCCTACTTCTCTCAAAGATTCGGCGAGAGAAAACGGGAACTTGAGAAGTTGGAGAAAAGAGTATTTCCGCCCAACAGTAAGTTGTTCTATAAGTCTATTTAGGTTCGTTTTTGACGACTTCACCAGTGAGGGAATTTCAGAAGCAAAAGAGAAGTCCATTGTACATATATTTGCAATGCAATAAGCGTCGAACACTGTTGATTCATAAGGGATTAAAATGTAAACTTTTCATTAAGGTCAACCTCTTTTTAAAATCAATTATTTTGACACCATTTTTCGAATAAACGAACCTTTTTTTTTAATAAAAAGAAGGTGGTTTTTATGAATAATGAAGCTTCGGAGGAAGAAGCTTTGAAGAGATGGAGAGGGAGTGTTTATCCCCTTTCCCCGTCGATCCGTCGCCGCAGCACAAACAAACAAAAAATAATTTCCATTTATAAATAAGATCGATTTTATCATATTTTAAAAAGTAGTAATTCATGCTGTATGCTTGTGTGGTATACAATCGAATTCAAAACATTCCTTTGGAAGGAAAGTGTCAATGATAATATCAAATCAAGGAAGTCGCCGTGGCCTAACGGATAAGACGTCCGATGCATTCGTGTTAAGCGATGCACCGGTGTTCGAATCCCGCACGCGGGTACCAATTTTTCTAATGAAATACGTACTCAACAAATGTTCACGATTGATTTCCACGGTGAAGGAATAACATCATGTAATAAAAATGAAAACCGCAAAATTAGAATTTGCGTAATTACTGGTGGTAGGACCTCTTGAGAGTCCGCGCGGGTGGGTACCACTACCCTGCCTATTTCTGCCGTGAAGCAGTAATGCGTTTCTGTTTGAAGGGTGGGGCAGCCGTTGTAACTATACTTGAGACCTTAGAACTTATATCTCAAGGTGGGTGGCGCATTTACGTTGTAGATGTCTATGGGCTGCAGTAACCACTTAACTCCAGGTGGGCTGTAAGCTCGTCCAGCCATCTAAGCAATAAAAAAAAGGAAATTCTGTTTTTAATTATTTTTCCTATTTTTCAAGTACATAACACACTTTAGGTCGATCAGTGGTTCGTCAAGAGTCTACCAGATCAGATCGGGAAGCCGAAGCGGTATCCGAGGAAGCATCAGCCGCAGCTCAGATGGAAGACATTTTCCAGAAACTTATGAAATTAACTGGTACTTAATCCATTTCTTATCTAAACGTTTTCCATAAATGTTTATTACTTGATTGACTCACGTTATCAGACAAGCAACCAGTTCAATGGCAACCGAGACTGTGAAGCTTGGGCACATGTTCTTTTAGAATATAGGTACAAAGAAGAATAAGACACGCCTGTCTAATTCTACTAGTGTTGTATTTTATTCGAATTACGTAAGCCACATACGCAATTAAAACTAATTTTAAGGCTTAATTTTGCATTAATTTTTTTATTGATTAGATGGGTGGACGAGCTCACGGCTCACCTGGTGATTACCAAAGACCATAGACATCTACAACATAAACGCCGACACCCACCTTGAGGCATGTGTTCCTAGGTCTCAGTGTAGTTACAACGGCTGCCCTACTCTTCAAGCCGAAACACATTACTACTTACACAGCAGAAGCAACAGCTTCACGGGAGAAATAGGCAGGGTGGTGGAACCTACCCGTGCGGACTCACATGACGTTCTACCACCAGTAATTATGCAAATTATAATTTTGCCGGTTTGATTTTTATTACACGACGTTATTCCTTCATTGTGGAAGTCAATCGTGAACATTTTTTAAGTACTTATTTCATAGGAAAAATTGGTATCCGCCTGCGGGATACGAACACCGATACATCGCTACATACGAAAGCCCCGGACGTTTTATCCTTTAGGTCAAGACAACTTCTATCTTGAATTTGCTATAACCACGAGTAGTTATATATTAATATTATTTTCGACGTTTCAAATCCTATATGCCAATTAAAAAAAGAGAATTATCTGCGTCAAAAATGTAAAGTAATAATGTGCAAATGTGAGATATACAAAATTTTCCGTAGGTGTCACAAATCCTGAAGAAGTGTTCGACAGGTTCCGCGCCCAGCGCGACACCTGCAAACGACTGAGCTACCTCCAGCAGACCACCGAAGAAGAGAAACTGGACCTCGAGCAGAGACAAACCACGCTGATGGCCGAACTGGAAGCTTTCAAATTCGCTTCAGTCAAAGACAAAGATGAGTACGTCATTAAAGTCATTAAATATTCGAAACTAGATTTTATTTATTCATTATTAAATGCACGAATAATCTATAATTATTAATACGTGAAGGAAAAACTTTGTATCCCTTTTTACGAAAATTGTGTAATAGTATTTGAAAACAGAATCATAATAGTGCACAATCTTATAATTTCAATTAGTAATAGTCGAATTTCGACTACCAGGAGACAACTACAAGTAATTATTTGTTAAAACTACGTCACTTATATTATTTAACTGTTCTACCCCCATACGTCTACGTTAATGCAAGCAAAAATTTGATTAAGTTGAGCACAATCGTAACAGTATAGGTAATTATAGCATAGAACAAACTAGATGGAAAATGTAGCTCGCATATGCAATTCGATTTGAGATGGAAAAAAATGTTATTTATGACCACTACGCTCGATAAGAATGTAAAATTTTACTAAGGCGACGCGACGGTGTCCTCTAGTCGCATCCGCTTCTCTCTCTCTCTTCGATCGGTTCTTCACTGCTGAGGATCGTGACTCCGTCCGATTTCGTCAACCAACTGTCTCCATCGAGCATCCGCTTACACTGCCATTTAATTTAATACAGACCTAATAAAAACCAAATTTGTGTTTGGCTCGGACAATAAACATTGTGTTCTGCCTACGTCAAGGCAGAAGCTAATTTGAACGTTTCAGCTATAATACATCCTATAAATTGCCTTCAAGCACTGGAATTTGAAAAGAAAAGGTCAGACTGTACAATGATATGATGATCCTATTTACAATGAACCCTCGTTTTGTTTTATTTGTATAGATGATCTCAGAACCGTCTCTTTATTTCGCCACGGAAAGGCTCTCTTTGATTTATTAGGACGTAATATAAAACGTAATATCTAAAAAAACGTAATATCTAAAAAAATTGATAAAACGAATTAAATTAATAGTGTACTAATTTAACAATCGTGAACGGATCAAGTCGACCTCCGAATCGCGAACTCCTTGACGTTGAATGCAAATACTCGCTCTTCGTAGGCGGATAGTAACATTCATTTGCCAAACTAACCGTAGATTTATTGCTCTTAGACTCCAGCAGTCGAACTCATGACCTACCTTAGTGGTATTAGATATCTTGAAGTATACGGTTAAAACCTCAAATGAATCTGGTAACGTCTGTGCCACTCTTCAAGCCGTTGGCATCCAAATTGTTAAGTATGTGGACTGAAACAAAGAGGAACTGTAATTTGTCTACCGACCTACAGTAAAACTTAAGCTCTCAACTTTGATTCTTCCAGGGGTCAAGATCAAATCAACGACTTAAAGATCGAAATACAGAAAGAGCAGGATATTCACGATGAACTACAGAAGAAAATAGACGATCTCGAAACATTTCTACTCGAAATCAAGAGATTGCTCCACGACCTCTGCAAGTTATTAGACGTATGTCATTTTAACTATTCCAGCGTAACCTTAACTAGTAGGTGAGCTCACGGGGCTCAAACCTGACGACATTGCTAACACGAACCCTAGCAAGAGCCGTGCTTCGCAGAATCCACCACCGGATCGGAAACACGACCCACTGAGAAGATCCGGCGAGAAACTCAGTGGGCTGTGTCTGAGGGTTAATTTACTCGTCGAGCCCTTCGTCGCAAGCGACGGATTCGACGAGAACGGTGATCGGTGCTTGAGGTACCTAAAAGCACTGTTAGTGGATTGGGAGGATCCGAGATGACGTGTTTTGGGCGACGTCGACTGCTTTCCATTTTTTCCGCAAGATCGGGACTCGATAGCGTAAAAGTTACCTCATATTTATATGGAATGGAATCGTTTGCCTACGTTTGCCGCTAGGGGCGCTGTTCCAACTGCATGTAATACAAAGTTGGATTAACTTTTACGATATCGAGAACGTTAAAAAACTCGCACTAAGCACACCGGTTAACAGATACCGAACGAATTGCTTGCTTTACTTGAAACGAGGCTTCTAATTTATTATAGTATACCTATACTGGCGAATTCAATCATGCTTAACTTTTTACAATTCGCGAACATAAAGACTGTAGTTTTTTTTAAATAAATATAAATCAGTAAATTGTTAGTAAATCTAGCATAAGTTTTATATGAAAATGCAAAGATACGATCTTCCACGAAGCGTTTTGTATAACCAATTTTATCAAAACCACCAATTGTATAGTAGAATGGCCGCCCCACTCTTCGCATCGGAATGCAAGAGTGTTTCGCGGCCAAAAGTAAACAGGATGGTGGTACTTACTTATGCGGTTCTACTAAACGCCGTACCGCCAGTAAAATTCAGCTGAAAATCGGGTGTGACTAAGGTATCCGTTGCATTTTGGGCAGCCCAAGGGAGGTGGCACCGCATAGCCCTCTTTAAGCATACAGCTCACTCACTGGTGTTAGGACCTCTCGTGAGTCCGCACGGGTAGGTACCACCGCCCTGCCAATTTCTGCCGTGAAGCAGTAATACATTTCGGCTTTAAGAGTGGGGCAGCCGTTGCAGCTATACTGAGACCTTAGAACTCATATCTCAAGGTGGGTGGCGGCATTTACGTTGTAGATGTCTATGGGCTCCAGCAACCCAAACACCAAGTGGGCTGTGAGCTCGTCCACCCTTCTAAGCAATAAAAAATACAAATCTGTGAGGGACAGCCGCTGAGCTAGAATAATTAAGACGCCAATGTTTAAAGGTGGGGCAACAGTTTTGACGCTGGCTAGTCAGTGGTTTTTAATACCCGTCTAATACTTACTCGGCTACCAATACCGCAATACCGAAGATCAAACTCTTACTAAACTAATCTGTTCATCAAGGAAAACTAATCTGAATTGGTATTCAGTTAATACAGGAGCCGTCAGTGCCAGAATGGACAGCAGAAGCGCGCGACGTCCATGAACTGGTGGTGGTGCTCACATCTAGATACGAAAAAGCCAAAGCTAGATCTGATGAGATCAAGGAGAAGAATAAGGATGTTACTACGATCATAGTGCCTTCTAATGTGAGAAGTTTTCGAAAATAGTGTTACGCGCTAGGGTTTGGGATAAATAAAACTTACACCGAAGTACAAATTAAAACTCTATTAAACACTCAAAACACTTATGGAACACTTTACAATTCGTAACTCAGTTCTTCCGCTTCACTTCAGGTGATCCGTTCGCTGCTTCGCTTCGAGTAGATCCGATTACTAACTGCCTTCATGTCATGTCTGCAACGCTTTTATAGTCGACACGACAACTCTACAATCATCCGGAACATTCCCGATAGGGCGAGTCGTTTCGATATGTGTTCCCGCTAGTTAATAAGAGATGGCATTACACTACTCAGGGGTGAAAGGCTATTTGGTTTAAGCGACATTTTTGCAACTTTACAGGAGAACTATTTAAAGTTTAAAATTTTAGAAAAAATTATCTTCAGTTATTTGAATAAGCTTAATTGAAGCTCTTTTAAAAAAATCGAATTGTTGTCACTATACTCTATCAGTTTCTCCGACTCTGCTATGACCTTGTACGTGCGTAAGCGTCATATTTTTATTAAATAATGTACATATACATAATGTAAAAGAGACGCTCGTTCAAGTTTCCACAGGAGTTGTCATCGAGAAAATAAAGAAATGGAAATAGTATAATACCAAATAAAATGTACCTTTAACCATGTCGCGTATTAAGCGTAATGTGACATAAACGAGATAGCCTTATACACCTCGATATGTACCATAAGCTCTTAATTGTATTGAAATGTGCGCTATTTATAGTTCACAATTTCAATCACGTGAAAGGAACCAATCTAAGGTATATCTTTCAGCAAACTAGCGCGGCCGCCTCCGTGGCTGGACTCAGTGTGCACAGTCACAGCACGCCTAAGGAGTCAGACAAGCAAATACCAACCTATAAGGAGCTCTTGCAAAAGGAACCTGTCAGAGCACCACGTGAGTTTTGCGAACGTTTTGGTACTTCGTAGTGCTATCCCCCTCTCACTCCCGCACCGTAATTGTGATGACGTCATAATCCATTCTGTGAAATTTCGGTTTATGATTCGTATGTGTTTCCTTGATTCTTTGTTCTGGTCGCGACGCTGTAGAGAACATTTTTGGACCAATTATTAAAAAAAAATCTGATGTCTGGTGCTCAATCAAGGGCCAATATCAATAATTTTATTTTTAGTACTAAGCTCTAGAACAATATATCATCAGTAACCGTTATCGAGTACATATCATATTTAAGTGTGGCACTAAAAATACTTTTCCAATAAAGTGGCATTACATAAACGTACTTTTGCGGTTTTAGCTCGAGGGCACAGATTACACCTATGAAATGGTCTTATGAAATATTATATAATATATAATAATATAACTATGTAAATATTATATAATAATATTATATATAACACATTTAAACCAACGTCAATTTGGCAGGTTGAAAAATTATTTTTTCCTTTCCACTGAAAAAAGTTTAGGCCTTAAATAAATGATATTTGTATGTACAAATATAATAATAATATTACGATTGAAAATTTCGATAAACAGGTGTATGTACTATAGTATAGATATTTTGAGTGGAGGTGAAAAATTTCTCGTTGATTTAATGTATATACATAGTTCCATAATTACCGAACTAAATTCTGTACCTGAATTTGTGTTTATAGTTGAACACAATCACGTTACTTCAGCTATAGCTGTTTGGTTGTTTTAAATCTTGCTTACAGCATCCGATGAAGAGGAAGACATCCCGTCAAGATGCTATCTGAAGAGGCAAGCTCAAGTTATTGTCGATACCAAATGCAGAAGAAAAGGATTCCGTCCATTCCAGAGGCGATAACATCCCCATAAATGTTCACTACACGGAAAAATACATTTATCTCTAAAAATATTTAGTGAATTAAAAAGGATTCTAAAATTCTTTTTTTCTTTTCTCTCGATATCCATGAATACATATTCATACATATGAAGAACAGAGAAAAAACTCCAAATAAGTACTTTGTCGTCAAACTAATTTTATTACATGATGTAATACTTTCATTATGAAAAACATGTCAGATACGTGGCAATGTATCGCAAATTTAGCCACAAGACATGCTGTAATCTTATATAGTATAGATATTAATAACAATTACTATTATTTTCATGCGAGATCCTTTAACCGAAATAGTTTTAAAAAGGCGTTCAAAAATATTATTTGTACAAAGATTAAATATTGTAAATGTTGCAAGATATTTTTAGACATTTTTAAATACACATTACACTACTATAAAGTAAATAATAAAAAATCACAAATTGAATTGACAAATCCAACTCAAAATTGTGACTGACAGTTTCGTAATCATGTTCATAGTCAAATCATATTAACATTTTATTTTGTATTCTTTAATTTTCTAATAATGTTTAGCTCCTACAAAAATTCCTATTTGCAATTGGTATGTGCCGTCAATCCACGTTTACTGAACAAAGCCGTGGACTATGCATTGCGAAAACCATACAGCGATTCGCATGATGGTAAGAAAATAAATATTATATCTCTATTTATTTTTTTATTTATTTATTTCATTTACATCAGATTTTGCATCCATATTACACTTATTAACATTTCATTTATACTAGAATTAAATAAAAACAATAACTACAATCTCGGCCAAAAAAAAATCAACAATAATAATAATTAAAACAAAAAATCAAATAATAATAATAATAAAACACAAACTCAAAATTTACATCAAAACTACCTTAACCTAAAGGCTGGTTTGGATCCAGAGTGCTCAGCATGCACATGTGTCCAGTGTTGCATTATTGGGCAGTCCAGATCCATTCGTGAGGCGAACAGCCGTAGGTAGCTGTTGCAACTGACCCGCACGCGGCGAATCAGGGAAGCAATTCGTTTGCGAACGATTGCTGCAAAGCTATCTATTCGCGCATCCGCAAACATCCCCGACGCACCGCAGTGACGCGGCAGCCACATCAGCGCTCTGAAAGAGTTATTATACTGGACACGCAGGGTGTTGTAGGATTTCTTGGTATACTTAACCCATAGGCTGCACGTGTAGAAAGACTGGCAGTATGCTCTGAAAAGAGTAGCTTTCACCTTTGCAGTACACCGCGCGAACCTACGGGCCAGCATATTACCCCTGATTGACAACGCCCTGCGCTCCCTGTCCATGTCTACATCGTCTGCAAGCGTCTCAGTGACCCAGTGACCCAGATACTTGAATTGCGATACTTGCTTAAGGACACTGCCGTTGAGTATGACTGATGGGACAGTTTCGTAGGTTTTTCTGCCTGATTTAAATACCATCAGTTCGCTTTTAACGGCATTATATCTGAGCCCATGTTCCTCCGCATAACGCTCGCATATCCTAATCAGCTTTCTGAGAGCCCTGATCGATGGGTTCGGCAGCACCATATCGTCTGCATAACTGATATTATAACAAACACACCATCAATGGAACAGCCGACATTGGAATTGCTGAGCCCACGAATCAGGCGGTCAATGTATAGGTTAAAAAGGCTTGACGATGACAAGCCACCCTGTTTTACCCCACAATCCAGCCTATACATATCCGACTGCGACCCCGACCACTTCACACCTGTTTGTGTAACAGACTAAAATATTCTAAATAATTAAATACGATTGTTTTCTCACAACACGCTTACTGTGTACAACCAAATTTACAGCTTGTTTTATAATTAAGAATTTGGTTTTTTAGGTGTTCGTCATTAATCAATAATGAATAGTTATAGTGTAGAATGGCTGCACACTTTTACAGTAGGTATCTTCAGCGTGTCTAGATGTTATTATTTAAGGTAGAAATTTTGCAGCGACCCTACACTAAAAATGAAATCGTCCATCTCAAGAAGCGCTTTGACTGTGTCTTTGACATTAATAAATATCTTGCATCTGTCAAATATCTTGCGTTGTATGATGGCTACCCGCCACAACACAAAGTGAATTCACAGATTCCAAAAAAATATTCAAAAATTTTGATTACACATTTAGGGATACGTCCTCAATAAAGTTTTCATTTATCTCCAGCCCTTCCACCAGCGCAAAGACTAGAATCTATGCAGCCATCACTGTACGCTCCGCACGTGGATATTTCACGAGCGAAGATAGGTTTCGGAGTTACCGGTCTCAGAGTCCTTGTAAGGCAGTTGCATTCAGAGGATCATTTAGTGCAACTTCAAGCTTTGCACAGTGTTTTAGATGAAGTAAGTACAGTCTTGTCGCCTGCTGTCTATTGATTTTACTGTATTTGTAAGTCGGTTTGGTTGCGATAACGATTATTTTACCAGATTTTACTAAATCAAACTTAGTGAGTGATCCTGTAATAAAAACTCCAACCAACATAAATCGACATAAAAAAAAATAGAGTATAATTGAGCATCTATCATAGATTTATAGATCTATACCTAATCAATTTTAGAAAATGTACATAATATATTATGTCGAATTTACATGATTTTTATTATGTTTTGATTTTTTGGCGAATGATTTTAAATAAGACAAAGTAGTTATTTATTTATTTATTATAATTATTAATATTTTATTTCAGTTTAAAAAAAAACCATAACATTTTGTTAGTAAGTATTACTTATAATCTATGTTAGTAACTTCAAAACCTAACACGGAGGACTTTTTGGCGGGAACGCGAGGAGTGAAGTTGTGTGATTTGTTTTATTTTGTCTATTTAGTGTTTCTTCGGGTTTAAATGTGTAATAAATATCTGTGAAGGTGCACAAATGTGGGAAAATGAAACAAAGCCGCTGGACGTAACTTCTCGGGATCCTCCAAAAAGTCCACTGAAAAAATCTTAGTAAATGACCACCATTTTACTGAGATTATATTTATCCCATCCCATATCATCTCATTTCATTTCATTTAATTTCATCCCAGTTGATTGATGTCACAAATTAATTGTCTTCGTTTCATTTTATTTCACCCATATTATCATTTTTCATAAAAATAAGAATATAAATTAAAATAAGACATGACTTAAAGGTTATGTCTTATTTTAATACCAGGTCATACCAGGTTACCAGGTCATAAAATCTCTTTAAAAAAAAACCTAACACAGACTATCCATTACAAATTTTTCTCTACAAGTGCCGTGCCTGCTTCATAGGCTATTAATTAGCAGTCCCTCGATATGATGTGTTGAAGACTGTTGCCACTGTCACGCACTCGACGCAATAACGATGCACTTCTCTTCCGTATTATGCCAAATTTTTACATATCACGGAATAAGAATTATAGAAACACGGAATCGAAGGCTATTAATTTCTTTTAGATTGGTTTAGGCTGCACAATTTTTTTTTCAAATTTCAGGTTCAAATAACTGAGCATGCGATGGTCCTAATAAATTTACACATCGCGTATCGCCTTATAAACTTGATGCTCAATCCGGACCCAGTTATTAAAGAAAAGATATGCATGATCCTCACTCACCTGGCGTCTTACTACCAAGGTAGAAAGCAGATTATGTCTAGACCTATCATCATAGAAAATCTCATGTGGCTGATGATGCGGGAAAGAAAGGAGATACGTTACGCTGCTGCCTACACTCTAAGGAATTTAGCAAGAGACCGATGTGCCTGCGAAATCCTGATGGAGAATGAAAAAATTGTCGACAATCTCCTGAAAACAATCAAAAATGATCATAAAGGGATTATTCTGTTGCATTTAAAGACATTAACAAACCTTGCAGAATGGGATCCTGTCATACCGCTAAAGTCCAACGCTTTTCGTATCATGCTAGTGCTGTTTGATGATTTTGATCCAAGAATAGTGGCCGGTGCGATGGATTGCATGACCCAGCTTTGCAAGCACGACGTCGGAA
Source organism: Bombyx mandarina (assembly GCF_003987935.1). Next base: position 1,248,319 of record NW_021011507.1, on the reverse strand, counting down.
AAATACTGGCCGACGAGAACGATTTAGTGTTTAAATTGAAAAAGTATTTAACATCAAAACACATTGAAATCATAATCAGCGCTGTGTGTCTGTTGAATTATACAACTTTGACGACGCGTTCAAAATGGCGGGCTAAGGAATGTTGTTACGAACTCACGAGACTTCTCGTAAATTTGTGCCACGTTCCAAACTTGCCGCCTTTACAAATAAACGCTATGCATGTCTTAATTAATCTTTGCGACTGCCCCGACGTTAGGTATCATTTGAAAAAATATTGGGAGAACAAAATAAAAGCAATCAGAATAAGGACGGACGAACAATGGGATGGAACGAGTGAGACGACGAGTTACGGATTCGAAACAGGACATAATTACAGGACTATGTGTATAGAAGGCGTGGAAACGATTAAAAACGATGGCGGCAATGATTTGGAATGCCTTAACGTATCTAGTTACCTGCGCAGAGTCTGTGAAGTGAAGGAGAAGTTGATTCGTGCCATTAATTGGAAATGTTACAAGGATTAGCTTTATTACATCGACGCAACACGTAATAAATAGTTAATCAACAAACATAAATAGTATTTTATAGTATTTTACATTGAATTGTGAAGGTTTACCAAAAAGGTTGAAATAATTTTTCAGGTAATTATAATAAATTTTTAGAAATATTTATTCGGTTTTCTCCTGTTTTATAAGTCCAATTAGTTACTCTAACCAGCGCGTGTCGTAAAACCGTAACAACTGTCATTGAAAGTTTTGTTTAGCTTCGCTTTTCTCCAATGTTATTCAAGAATTTTCGATGAAGGTTCCGGAGTGCAGCAATTTTAGAACTATCCCTTACAAATCGCTACCAATGATCTCAGACTAAAATGGACATTCGCAAAGTAGCTGCCCTTGGGCTCTAAGCCTCCTCCGGGAACGCTCAGTTAGCAAACCTTCTTCTAGTTGAGCCCCTGATTTCGCCCCGCTGTTTTGATGAAGCTGGAAAATACTTTGGGTCACAAGTAAACCTCCTCTTTACGTCGATAATCCTTAATGCTGAGGGTCGTGGCCTCCTCCAATAATTTTCTTCTGGATTATCCTGCGCCACTCCTGCCACACTCCATCGAAAAAGACTAATATGGTATTTTTTGGTATTAATTGGATTAGATGCGCGAGCTTTTTACTTGTATTACTTTACACAAACAGGCCAACCCACGGTCAGTTTAGTGGTAACTGATTGCCGCTGCCCTTTAACACTGTACAGTGAAGGGAGCCGTTCACGTTTGGACTTTTCAAAGGTCAAGGTCAATGTCTAAATTATATTGTATTAATAGCCGTCCCATTCTTCAAACCAGCACATATGCTTGCGATGGAAATAGGATGACGACTCGTGCGGAACCACAGTTAGCACTACCACCATTAAAACCGAGTTGGAGGTGGCGATATTTTACTACCTATATACCTACTCCACGCTGCTGCCCAATTCAGGAAACCCACAGAAGAAATGGGACTCTGTCATTGTAAATTGACATTTGCCACGTGACTAATGTTATCGAGCAACACTTCCGGCCTCACATAACTAATTATTTACGAACTTAGGAAATATATAGAACTTATTGTCTTATAATATAATTAGTAATTTCATAATCAAGTAAATAGTTCATTCATATTTCTTTATACTTATAATATTTTATTGGCGCCTTCCGCTTGACAGCTTCCGGCGCAATAAGCCTTAATGTTATTTATGTTACATAATTCGATATTATTAAATAATAATTGTACGTAAATAATCAGCAGAATAACTAAGATGAACAATGTTTAATATTACCTACTAAGTTTGTATTAAAATAGGTCAAGATGATTGTATAAATACCGGCGGTTAGCATATCTCTGTTGCATTCGTATTCTACCCACCGTAACGTGTACTAAAGAGAATATAATATTTCGTGTGGATGTAAATTGTCTCAACTGTCGCCGCCACCCTGAGGATCCGTTTATACTAAGGAAGTTTAAAATTGCAATGAAAATTTGTTTTAATATATCGAGGGATGAAAGGCTATTTGGTTTAAGCGACATTTCGCTTAATTCGCGTCATTTATCCCTGTAATTAAAGGCCAGTTTTATTTTTTTGTATTAGCATCAACAGCAAATAGTCTCGATATCTTCTCGAAGTCTAGCACAAGCGTCCTTTGATAGTTAGCGGGATCGGTAACCAAACACCATCAGACTGTGTCTATCTGCTTATGAAGACAATAAAAAAACAGGAATATATTAAGTTATAATCTCATATAGATCATGTTCATAACCGTTGTTAAGTTTTTTTTTTATTCCTTAGGTGGACGAGCTCACAGCCCACCTGGTGTTAAGTGGTTACTGGAGCCCATAGATATCCACGACGAAAATGCGCCACCCACCTTGAGATATAAGGTCTCAAGTATAGTTACAACGGCTACCCCACCCTTCAAACCGAAACGCAGTACTGCTTCACGGTAGAAATAGGCAGGGCGGTGGTACCCACCCGCGCGGACTCACAAGAGGTCCTACTACCAGTAAAACTAACTACTATTAAGTTACTACTACTAGTTACTAGTTAAGTAACAGTAAAAGTTAAGTAACAGACTACTAAATAAAAGACCATTATTTTAAAGCATTTTATTGCATTTTAATACTCTATTTTGAGCTACACATTTGGTTTTTCAAACGAGACTTGTGCCTCGACAGACATGTAATTAACTAATCAGTCGTTCACTGAGAAATAATCTCTGAACGCAAATAATTATAATACGTAAGATACCACTTTTAGATGTTTGGCTTTCCGAGACTCGATCATTAATTTTATGTACAATTCTATTATTTTTGGTATCATAAATGTTACATCACATTAAAATGATTAACTAGGTACGCAGAGATAGATACGGATTTAGAATTGGAAGTACAAGCATAGTTGGCGGTTTGTAAAATTAGCAAATATATTTGGTAAACAAAAATTACCTAAAAACTAACCCTTCAAATGTTACTATTATGAATAAGATTTAAAGCAATCTTTACTACGTTAAATATTTAAGTTTTTCTTTTTATAATAGTCATAACTACCACTGGCAATCTAGAAACAAATTTAAGTATTAAGTAGTAGTTATTACAAAAAATAAACTCAAGAAAATAAAACACAATATTGCATTTGATACAAACGTGCGTTATTTTTTCTAGTGGAATAATTCTTTTTCTTTTCTTTCTTTTAATTTTTTTTCTTTTCTCTTTAAGGGTTAATTTAGTACCTTAAAAGCTAAAATGGCACCAACATTTTATGCTGCTATAAACTTCATATCACAAGTGTAACGCTTCACAAACTGACAATTTTGAATAGAGCCTTCTAACAAAAAAACCTTTTTATTTCTTCAGAAGAGCGTCATTATAATAAACAATTTTAACATACAGCGTTTTTAATAACAAGCTGTAGTAATTTTTTAGCTTTTACATGCGAATGCATTTTTTTATGATTTGTAATTTTAATAAACTCATCACAAAAACCACACACTGTATATATAGTACTGGGTATAAACCATAGCCTCATTAATACCTAGTCTGTTTTGCATTAAAAACTCACACTTTTCACTTAACATTCCATGCTGCATTGTCTTATTGGGGTATTTAAATGTTCAAACACCATGGCAATTCGATGGATTCTTTGTTTAAAGTGCATTGCGGTTGGTAGGCGGAGTTGGGGGTGTTAGGTTTTATTTTCGTTACGCAATTTCTTGATTCGGTCGCCGCGCTCAAACTCCGACATAAAGGTATGCAATAGCTTAAAATCACTAATTAATACTGTAGTATCAAGTACTACAAAGCCTCTTAGTTACATGTAGGGACATTTAAGTTTTATCCTGTGTTATTTGTTTTTGATTGTTTGTAGATCCAATGATTATAATTATAGAGACATTATAACAATTTGAACGTTCTAATCATAACGGTATAGACTTTATGTGTAGAATTTGCCAATCTTTAATTAACTAATACCCGTTGCAAGCTTTGTTCTTCTTTCTCAAACGAACTTGAGTTTTTTTTAGTACTACTTTTCTATCACTATAACATATTTTTATTTAACAAACACATTTTTAATGCAAACTTTTTTTTTTAAATCTAAAACTATACACAAAACTAAATAGTACTGTCTTGAATTTAAGCCAAATCAATAATAAGCCTGATTAAACAAATATAAAGACTAAGAATTTAATCACAGTAAACTTTGGACTTTATATACTAAAAAATTAAAACTGAATTCGCGTACGATTAATTAAAAAAGAACTGTTTTATTCGAACATAAAATAATGTCTTTTATTTTGAGTACCTACGCCTACTTTGTTTTTACGATAAACAAAAATATTTAAAACGCTAATTACTCCTACTTAATACTATATATCAAAACTATACCTGTCGACGTTACTCGCTAGCTGCGACGACATGCGAGACAGAGACAACAAACATTCTCAATCATAACTGAATTACTCTAATTGAGCTTGTCGAGATATCTCTCGATACATCCAGCTGTAATTAGCTTCCATTTTTATAGATACATAACTTATCACCACGCTAAGGGTTTCGTATTTCATTACTCGCGAGGGAAATGCGACATTACGATATTAGCAGGACGATTTCCTGACTTTATCAGTGAGTCGCGATCCGGTGGTTGATTCAGCGAAGCACTGCTCTTGTGTACGCGAAGCAGCTACTCTTGCGATGTTAGGTCTCCCTTGGAGGCGCTCGGGTAGCTGTTAGCAAATCCCGGCCCTCCTGGCTGAGCCCTTGCTCGCCAACCTGTCTTTGTGAAACCGGAAAGGCTTCTGGGCCACCAGTAAGCCCTCAATCCTAAAAAAGGGCTCAAGCTGAGAGAATCGCTAACATTGTGCTTGCCTTTCAATGTGTACAAAAAAATGACGTGATCTGGACGTGTATATGAACGCGACAGAAACCAGTCTAAAGCTGCTTTCAGACTACTCTATGCTATAGTTCTATATAGTATAGCAGCGTATACCTAGCCAATAATATATAGTACAGTACAGTGTGATCGTGTCCATAACAATGTATGGAGCGCGATATTGTTGTGCTATGAGCTATATACTATTATATTATAGCGTAGTCTGAAAGCAGCTTAACCCTTCGAGTGCAGACGGTCTGTCCGTGCGTTCTGGGTCATATTGACCCCATGACGTATTTCAAATCGTTGTATCTCCGGTAAATGTATTTTTTTTACCGAACCTTGTTTTCTAGTAAATTATCGATACTTTATTATACTTAAAAATAAATGTAGCTACGCTAATTACCACGACGCGAGATTAATATTAATTTAACAGTTAATTTCAGATTTATTAATCCAAACATATCATTTTTCAATTAACTGAAAATAAATAAAACAATCTTAAGACGATGTCCGTCGAAATCTCGTATCGAATTTACTTGGATTTTTCTTTATATTGCTTTCTAAGCGTACGGCTCACGTGACGGTGGCTTTTGCCGTTGCACTAATAAAGGCACAGCTATGCCGCTTTCAAAACACCTACTGACTATCAAACACTCATTAAGGGATTTATTTGAAATGCAAAATAAATCCTTTAACGTCCATGATAAAATTACATTATCTGTATTAATCATTCGTTCCATTCATTCTTTTCTTAATCAACACGTGTATTGATCGATTAAAAAAATACTTACAATAAACTACATATTTTACAAGACAATCAACAGCAGATAACTGTAGTGTTTAAAAACGTAGGAAATCGTGAGAAATAAAAATAATAAACGCGAAATTACGTGTACTAGCCGCAAAAAAAACGAAGATTATATTAAGATATACATTATTCGTACGCACAAACAGTTCGAAAGAAATTATTATTTCGGATTTATTAATTATTCTAAATAATCAAATAATCAATTCTATACAAAATTTGCACGAATAACCTCTAGACTAAGTTTATGCCAAATAAAATTTTGTACACTTTACAAAAACGCATAACAAAACTCGTTTAAGCTATAAGCACTTAAAATTTTCATTTCGATGCGAAAATTAGAATTGTCAAAGTCGTCTTGAAGTTCAAGATCAAAACTTAGAGACCGGATAAACTTTAAACCTTTAATGAAATTTAATGAAATATTACAACTTTTTTTTTGTATGGCTCGGTAACTATACGTTTGAGCCAAGTCTTATAAATTATCTACTTAATATCTCAAAAGCGATAATAACGTCAAGAGAAAAGTCATATTATAACGACTACGAATTATTAGTTCAATTACGAACTACAAAAAGTACATTCGAGCCCAAAAGGCTATTACAAAGTCACAAACAACTATCGATTGGACTTTTTGGCGGGAACGCGAGGAGTGAAGTTGTGTGATTTGTTTTATATTGTCTATTTAGTGTTTCTTCAGGTTTATATGTCTAATAACGGTGGTTTATCAACTGTTTAATATCTGTGAAAATGCACAAATGTGGGAAAATGAAACAAAGTCATTGAACGTAGCTTCTCGGGATCCTCCAAAAAGTCCACTGAAAAGGTCTTAGTAAATAACCACCATTTTACTGAGATTATAGTTCATCCTTTCATCATTTCATTTAATTTCATCTCAGTTAATTAATTTGGGTTTCCTTCGTTTTATTATTATTCATAAACACATAATTAAAACGGAGAATTATAAAAATCTTATTACTTGACGCTGGCTAATGCACAAACCGTGTCGGAGCCAAAAAATAAAAAAAGAACTATCGATTGTTCGTATTTCGAGTTCGAAAGGGCAGGGTCATTCATTAGTCTAATAGAGTTTGAAAGGGCAACTCAGAGTCATTAGTCGTCACTGTACTGAGTGTATTCGTACAGGGCTTTGCACAAGTCGTGCAGGGTCCGATCTCATCTGCTCGAACCGCGCTTGTTTAGCGGATCGTACACCTCCGCCTCCGAGTCGACCTCGTCCTCCGACAGCGAGAGGGACCCTCCGACGCGACGGGCCCTTATACCCTCCTGAAATTAATTTCAAAAAAATTAAAATCTATATACTTAATATTATAAAGCTGAAGAGTTTGTTTGAACGCGCTAATCTCAGAAACTACTGGGCCGATTTGAAAAATTCTTTCAGTGTTAGATACCCATTTATCGAGGAAGGCTATAGGCTATATAACATCACGCTAAGGCCAATGCAAGTCTGTTAAAAAAAGCGTGATTTTGGTACCTTAAATAACTCCTTGACATTCTATTATTCAAAAATATTTTCACTTTCCACGTAAATGAAGAAGCGGGTAAAATTTAGCGTTATGCCAAAGTAACTATTCCACGCGGATGAAGTCGCGGGCAAAAGCTAGTGTATTTATAAAAAATAAAAATTAAAATGTACTTGAGACCTTAGAACATATCTCAAGGTGGGTGGCGCATTTACATTATAGATGTCTATGAGCTCCAGTAACCACTTAACAACAGGTGGGCTGTGAGCTCGTCCAAACATATAAGCAAAAAAAAAATTTCGCAGCCCGAAAACATTTTACAATTACAATAACATATATTTATTAGGACATAACATATTGTGACGGTTATGCCTAACAAAACTAGTATACGAATTCATCAAACATTCTAAATTTATTAAATAAAAAGTTATATTCATTATTTATATTGATGATAAATAATTAATTCTATTATGCACTAAATTATAAGCAATGTACCGATGATAAGTAAGCTTATTTATGATTAGTATTAAAAGCGTTACTTATTTACAAACGAGAATTTTATGTAAAGATTATAGAGACAAATTAGGCATCAGGCGAATAGAAGCGAATTTGTGTTTTTTTTTTCTTTTCATGCACGAGAAGTCCTCTCAGAATGATATACGTTTAAATATAATTTTTATAATATTTTATTTTTTATTATAAAATTTAATTTTCATATAAAATTAATTTATTTATTATAAAAAAAAAGAACACAATATTCCTAACCTAAAAGTACATGTTATTATCCGCAACACGCTTCGTCAGAACGTTTAAATAACTAATGATCTTTAGTTCGAAGGCGAATTGTTGATGAATGAATTGAATGATGTTCGGTGCTTAGACATTTTAAAACAAACGAAGAATGAAAATTTAAACAAGAGTGTGAATTCATGATTAAAACTAAATTTGCGGGGTAATTTCGTGTTTCTATTGTCATTATACTATCTCCGACATTACATTAAATAAAATAAATAACTGGGAACAAATCACGCACGGTCGTCCGGCCCCAAATTAGGATTACCAGTGATATGGATACCAGAGACTGACATACATACTTTTATACGGTTAAATAAACAAATATATAGATAACGAACGACCCGCCCCCGCTTCGCTTCGGAAAATGTAATTTATTATTGATTTGTCCACTATTTAATGCATGTTATTATACATATAAACCTTCCTCTTCAATCGCTCTATCTATTAAAAAAAACCGCATCAAAATCCGTTGCGTAGTTTTAAAGATTTAACCATACATAGGGACAGAGAAAACAACTTTGTTTTATACTATGTAGTGATAAACACCCAGACAAAGAGCAACCAAACCTGTTTATTACACGAACGTTTGCCCAATGTGAGAATCGAACCCACGACCCTAGGCGCCACAGTTGGGGCCGTTAGCTAATGCGCCACCGAGTCAGTAAGCAGTATTTCGACTCGCTAAAAGCGAAGTAAATACCATAAGAGTAAATCAGAAATATATTTCAGGAGAAGCTCAACTAGTAAAGACTATGATGAAGATTGTTTTAGGATCTCCCATTTCTCTATAAATCAGAGCTATAAAATATATTCATCATACAATGACGTTTAAGAGAACTCAGCAGTTGACATTGGTCACTTTTGACAGCTTTCAAAAATTGTATATATTTTTTTTGTATTTTATGACCTGGTATTTACAACCTTTAGGTCAAGAAAAATTGTATTTATGTACGTACAGGGAAAAGAATGGTTTAAAAAAACAAAAGTGACATTCCCTAAACGAAGTCCGACTTTATGGTCTATGGAGTCATTGAAATCTTACAGCATTTATTTATGAGACTCTTGTTTAAATCATCAATCATGAAATGTATAAATGAACCGCCTCCCAAAGCCACCGAGATGTAGATAGATACGCTTGTGCGTAGCTGCGATAAAACAAAAAACAAAAAAAAATATATAAAAAAAATAATCTAAACCATTGCTTAAATAAAGTGCGTAGCTCAATATTTGCCCACCAATTCGGTGTCACTTATCCAGGCGGCCGCGTCCTCAATGCTTGAAGACATCTGCAGTGAAATCGCTCACAGTGAGAACGTATCATCACAAAAATATAAGTTACTAGCAGTACTCGCCCGCTTCGCTGGGCATTTAAAATTAACATTATTATTTATTGTCATTATTATTAGGGAGTTCAACACTCATATAAATATTAGCCTATCCATTAAGTACATGTATTTTCTACATGGATACCAAGTTTCAAGTCAATCGGATGCATCGTTCAGTAGTTATAACGGAACATCCGTAAAATACACTGTAGATTTATATATTAATATAATAGGGACGTTTTTGTCGAGAAAGCGAGGAGCGAAATTGTATGAACAGTTTTATTTAATAATTTTATTATTAAATGTATTTCTTCAGGTTCGAAAAACAGTGATTTCTTAACCGGCATCACCGAAAGTGAAAAAAATGTAAGGAAAATATAACAAAATTTAACAAACAAATAAGTATCCTTTTACGTAATAAAAGAAGATTTTGACCAGAGCCAATAGACAACAGTTTGTACAAACTATTATATAATTAACTATAAATAATCTTTTTTTTTTTTTTATTCTTTATTAGAACCATACACCTATTAGGTTAAGTCGGCGATTCGTATTTAAAAAAAGGGAAAAGGACAAACGGATTTTAAACTTATCGAGATACGACCGGGGCATGAAGGTTCAATCAATTTGATGCAATATTTACAACATACCTACAAACATTTCACATCTAATTCAATTTTTTTTTTTGGACTCTGCACTAAGAAACTGATTATATAACACACATTCTACTTCACTAAATTGGCCAAGATTTACTCTAAGTTTTTTTTTCTAATCATATCTTTTCTTCACAATGCTAATATACAGGGTGTTCGAAAACAAAATTCGAGATTTTATTTTTTATTGCCCTTGTAAAAAAAAAAAAGTTAAAGGTCAAGTGGTAGTGCTTAATAATTTCCTGACACATTAAATATTATCAAGAGTATAGCTGTATTTTTTTTTTTGAAAATTTTACACACCACCCTTGTTTGAATCCCCGTTACCGATACTCGTTTTATTAAAAAGCGTTCAATACAATTTATTAACGACCGTCATTAAAACACACAAATCCTAATCTCGTTACTGTGCAGAGACTACAGAAAAATTGAGATTCCTCACCTCCAGTATCCCAGCGCTGGGCTCGCTGGCGTACCCCTCGAAGTGCCTCTGATCCTCCTCGTAGTCTGAAGACGAGGAGGAATCGTTGTCGGCGTCGCGACCGGTGCGGACCGAGCACACCATCTGAGCTAAGTCCGTGAACGTGTAACTGTGGATATCGATTAGATGCGATTATTATCGATTTTTATTAATTAGGGGGGAGCTAGATAGGCCATAAAGACTTTAGTGGTTTAACATTAACTGAGAAGCCGCATTCACGGAGTATCCTCAGTGGTTATAGGTGCTAGGAAACAACGAAAAAATTGATGAAGAACGATTTCTAGAAAAAATAGATGGTAGTTTACAGAATATTCTGATGTCGACAAGAGACTTTTTGGCGGGAACGCGAGGAGTGAAGTTGTGTGATTTGTTTTATTTTGTCTATTTAGTGCTTCTTCGGGTTGAAATGAGTAATAACGGTGGTTCATTAACAGTTTAACACCTGTGAAAGTGCACAAATGTGGGAAAATTAAACAAAGCCGCTGAACGTAACTTCTCGGGATTATCCAATAAGTCCACTGAAGAAATCACCGTGTATGATCACCATTTTACTGAGATTATATTTCATCTCATTTCATTTAATTTCATCCCAGTTGATTAATGTCTCAAATTAATTATCATGACATGACATGACATGACAAGGTCATAGTTACCAGGTCATAAAATTCCTTAAAAAAAATGAAGTCTTTGCAGAGTTCGACGAGTACAGTTACCGGGGTCCCTACTCTTTTTTATTTATTTCATAGATGGGTGGACTAGCTCACAGCCCACCTGGTGTTAAGTGGTTACTGGAACCCATAGACATCTACAACGTAAATGCGCCACCCACCTTGAGACATAAGTTCTAAGGTCTCAGTATAGTTACAACGGCTGCCCCGCCCTTCAAACCGAAACGCATTACTGCTTCACGACAGGTGGTACCTACCCGTGCGGACTCACAAGAGGTCCTACCCCCAGTAAAAATCACCGCATTGTTTTCAAACAACTCCCAAACAAATTACGGCAAGAATTACGGCAAAAAAAATTGTCTCTTTACTCTCGAAGGCCATAAATAAACGGCGTCAACTCGTAAACATTAAGATTAAGTATTCTAGTGTTAGAGCTAGAGGTCTATATAGAGTATAGTATGTCGGTAGTTACTCGGTGAGCGCCGGTTGCTGCTCGGGTCCCTTGCGGTCAGAGGCGGCGGCCCCGCTGACCCCCCCGCCCCCGCCGCGCCGCTGCCCCTCAAAGTAGGCGGCGCCGTGCCGGTAGCCGACCTCGCGTATCTCGTCGAACGAACCGAACTGCAGCGTCTTGTACGCGTCGATCGGGGGACGGATGTATTCGCAGTAATCCGATTTCTTCACTTCCTGATATTTTGATACACATTATGGTAAAATTGGGTTGGGTTGGCGCACCTGGGTCAACCAGCACCACCACGTGAGGTGTCCGCATCGAATGTTCACAAGGAAAAGCCAGTATCGGATTGTGAGCTCATATAAACGTTGCTGTTTATTTTGATGCCTTCGGTTGGCGATGATCCCTGGCCTACTACTATTGAAATGCTCCATCTCTGCCTATGTGTTCACATATAATAAGAACAATTTAATACAAAAAGACCGAGTCTAAAGTATAAATTATATTTAAAAGCAAATACAAAAACAAATAAAGATATTTTTGGGGAAGAATAGTATGACTTAACAATTGATAAATCTTAAATGTGTATGCGTAGTGCGAGAACCTTATTATCTCTTTCGCACTCCCACTCCGTCCATTAACAGGCGTCTCTTTTTGTTATTTACCTATTGATAATTGACTCCGGGCATCAGACTGAATGTTTCAACAATGTCGTTTCTAAATATATTTTTTTCTTATTGCTTATATGGTTGGACGAGCTCACGGCCCACCTGGTGTTAAGTAGTTACTGGAGCCCATAGATATCTACAACGTAAAAGCCATCTACCTCGAGACATGAATTCTAAGGTATCAGTTTTAAAAGTACAACGGCTGCCCCGCCCTTCAAACCAAAACGCATTACTGCTTCACGGGTATTGGGTGACGTGTGCCGACTCACAAAAAGTCCTACCACCAGCTTTGCATTTCTAGCAAAATTAATTGGTTTTTTTTTTTTTTTTTTTTATTGCCCTTGTAGACAGACGAGCATACGGCCCACCTGATGGTGAGTGGTTACCGTCGCCCATTGTTACCAATGTTTTTTTTTAGTGGCGAATTTTAAGCTCACCTCCAACTGTCTGTTGCAAGACACGTAAGCCAATCGACTCTGTATGTCGGGCAGATTAGGAACTTTGACCGGCGTCGTGAACGGGTTCCATCTGTTGACAAAAGCGTCGACTTCGAAATCAAATTCATCATGTCTGTGTTTGCCGCAAAGTCTACATACGCCCAGTGTACTTAGGCCAAGTTTTTTAACGTTCTCGATAGCGTAAAAGTTAACTCTAACTTGTATGAAGTCGCAGCGTTTGCCTACGTTTGCCGCTAGGGGCGCTGTTCCAACTGCATAATTATAAATATCGAGTTAACTTTTACGCTATCAAAAACATTAAAAAACTCGCACTATGTACACTGATTATAAAGGATGCTACAGTACCATAAAATTGAGATTTTGAATTTCAGTCCCACGGTGTGACATGTATATCCCATACGTGAGTTAGTCTCCTAATTAGTATATTCCAGCTCGAACCACTTTGATTGACATCTTTGCAAAATCAAGGTTTACAAATCTCAAGGAGGACTGGAGTAAGACATGCAACTGCTTCTATTACCAAGTCATGCGAAATAAAAAACAAGAAAACAATACCGTTGGAATAACATAATAAACAACAGAACTATCCTAAGGCAAATCTGGCACCTTACCTGCGACATGTCCCCCGCGACATGACCCGTCTTGAGACATGAGGTCGAAGTCTCAATTGTATTATTTAACGGCAGACACATCGAACCGGAACCCATTAGTGATACACATAAATATGGTAGTGGTACCTATCCATGTGAGTTCACAATACCCCAGTACCATATCCCATTAAATTTTCAGTGGTCATAAAATAAATGATCTTAAAGTTTAATACTGCACCTTTTCCAAAGCAACCACCAGCCCGACAAGTCGTCTCCGTAGTTCGTTAGATCTGTATCATCTTGAGATCCAACGTCGATGGCCAATATGTGTTTCGCTCCCAGAGACCTCATAACGTCAGCTGCATATCAAAAACAGTATAATCGTCACAACACGTGTTCCAACAATTTTATTGAATATTCTTTGTCTAATCCTTGAATTGTATATACCAATTGCCAAATATATGACGAAGTATAACACGAGAACCGCTCAACCGATTTGGCCAGTACATAGTTTTCTTTTCTAAGTATGTGTACGTAGCTGTCAGAACAAATTGTAAAATGTACCTTATATATTCTACATAAAGTTCACGATAGTTCCGACGGAGCGTCACCGGGATTCAAAATCTTTCATAATCAATAAAGATCTACATAGGAACATTTAGCGGGCTATTCAAATATTTCTTCAGGTATACGAATCAACGGTCCATCCACAAATAACCCTAAAGAACATGACAAACTTTTTTAAACGATACCAGATTACGTCATCCACAAATCAAGCGAACGTTCCAGTTTGAAGGATAATGCAATTAAGACATTGACCCGATAGTGTGCGGCGGGACTTACACTAGGGTGTCTATAAGATTTCTGGTAACCATTGACACCAATGAATTTGTGAGACGTCTATGCTCAAAGACAAGTAAGTTTTCAAGGTAATTTTTTTTCCTACCTATGCTAATGGCCTTGAGAGGCTATTTCAGCTTCCCCCTAGGGTGTAGGTGAGGTCTCGGGGTTCAAACCGAAGGTGTTGCTAACACTGGCCCTAGCAAGAGCAGTGCTTCGTAGAATCTACCACCGGATCGGAAACGCGACCCACTGAGAAGATCCGGTGAGAAACTCAGTGGGCTGTGTCTATGGGTTAATTTACTCGTCGAGCCCTTCGTCGCAAGCGACGACTTTGGCAGGGACGGTGACCGGTGCTTGAGGTACCTAAAAGCACAGTTAATGGATCGGAAGGATACGCAATGACGTGTTTAGGGCGTCGACTGTTTACCATTCGGCCCACAGGATCGGGTTAGGTAAATACATGAGCAAACAAAAGAAACCCCTATACACTACCTGGTACATTGTTGACGTAGCACCCGTCGAGCAGTAAATGTCCGTCCATGGGGTCGCAGATCGGCGGGAATATACCGGCTATGCTCATCGAAGCGCGACAGAGCCGCCACAGTATACCTGAACCGGGCCCGTCGTTCAGAAGGGTACCGGTTCGCCATCACTTACCTTTGAACTCGAAGCTGAGTGTAAATAGCTCCGATATTTTAAGGGTTTTCAAAATTATAAGCTCAAAAAGAAGCTATGCGCTATTTAAAAGCTAAGCTATGTCTTGACGTATTTACACTCAGCCTACGCGCACGCACGCATAGTCCCGCGCCCTCTGATTGGTTTACCTGGCAGGTTGTTGACGTAACCGCCGTCCAATAGGAGGTGGCCGTCTACCGGGTCGCACAACGGGGGCATGTATCCGCTCAGCGACATCGAAGCGCGTATGTAGCGCCACAGCGAACCTGCGTCGCGCGACACTCATCAGACAATACTCAAACTGACCCGAATCACTTAACCGGTGGAACGTCGATTAAAAAATATCACATACACCGTTTTTACTCGTTTGAATACCACTCATCGTAAAACCGAGCGCATTCCACCAATTAAACTATAGCCTGGTTTGAATGTTGGAGCTCAAAGACATCCAGACAGAACTGACGTTATTGTGATACTTTGAGACAATGTCATGAAATTGGTGCTGAGTGATTAGTAAAATACTAAACGGCGTGTTATGCGAAACAACACAATCCATGGAAAGAGATGATGAAAGAGAACAGTAAGTAAATAAATAAATAAATAAATTTTTTTTAGGCACTTCTTACAGCCCAATAGGCGTGAGCGAATCAATTGACAACCAAACATGAAAACGTGTGAAAATCGCCGCTACAGTATTTTACATGCATACATACATACGGGATAACTAACGAGCTATTACACAAAAACAATGTTAATTATGTAGACCGTAACACAAAGCATCAAGGTCGATAATGCAATGAGTTTTATCGTTGTCACTTTATTGTATTATATTTTTCTTGTAAAAGCATAGGCAGTACATAATGTGCATATAGATTGTGTGCTTGTACAGAATTAATTGCTTAATATCATGGAATTAATTTCTTCGAAGTAAATTCCATTTTGGAAAATCCATTTAGTTAGCCGATTACAACTGTTTAATCTCTACATAATTGCTACAGGGATGAAAAAAAATGAAATTTCTAAGAACCACACTCATGCATTACAAGTGAAGAGATAGATGGACCAATGCGTGAATATGCGTGATTTTGTGAATATACAACCCGAAAATTAAAAGCAACGATTTACAATTGAAAAAAAATATCTCTCGACATGACGTAAGCGTTACAGGTAAACCAATCATTAGAGCCGTTTCTATCTCAAATGTAAGTAATGGCAACCCTAAAGCGAATGTCGGATTTCGTAAAAAAAAAAAACTTCATAGTAACATACTCCGGACACCAAATGTAATTTATATATAAAAAAACACGATGTGTATAAAAAAAGACGTACACAAATATGCAAGTGAGTGTGGTTGTTTATGGTACATAAAAAACACTGTAGCGGTATCCACGAAAAAAAAAAAAACTCTATGAACCAAAATGACGTCGTTGTCACCATAGATATTTACGATCGTATCGTGACACTGACAAATCCGCAGATTAACGCAGTCGCATCATTAAAAAAAAAAATTTTTATTTTTATTTTGTTGATTTGTTATGAATGAAATACGAATACGACTTTAAAGAAGCATAGAAATAATTTACCAAAACATTACTTTAAAAAAAAAGTTTTTTTAAACACAGAATTTCAGCAAAGCACAATCGTTACGTTTGATTTACTCAAAAACTGATTCTCTATACTATTTATTTTCCAAGCATTTTTCGAAGTCATATCCGCATAGTCCCAAAAATATGTTCAATGTCGCATCGTAATCGTATCGGCAATGTCAACGAACAGTGTTACAAACAAACGGCTGGTCCGCAGCACATCTTAACTACAGTTCATGCAACACTGACAAAACGAAAGAACAAAACATTAACAACGTAAAACAACAAATTATAATTGAGTTAGTAGGTACAGTGCAAAGCGTTATTAAAGTAAATAAATAGAAATACTTCTTTTTTTTTACATCCTGTCCATGAATGTGTTGTGGTAATTATTTATTCGGATTGATAACTCTACTAATTTGATACGTCCCAATTAAAATACTTTAGTCACCTTAAAAACCAGTCTAAAAAAAAAGGAACTTTCTATAAAAAGAACTTATTATATATTAATATACATAATCAATTTAAATTGCTATATTTAATTTTGTAAAAATACAAAATTGAATTGTTCTTTAAAGTGACTAACGGCTTTCTCAAAATCTTAGTTCTAAATGTAAAAAAATCTGTGATATAATATTGTCTGTGTTTTCGCCATAAGTAATGCTTGATAAAAAAATACATTCACTAAGCTGCTTTTACACCATCCAGATAGTCTTTGTTTATGTGGATGTTGAATATATTTGGAATTTAGAGTCTTCGTGTATTTGATATTAATGTGTATCCGTAAGGACCTGTCAGGACCATAACATAAATGTAATCCTAGGGTCAATAATAATCAGAAACGATTATTACGTGTAGAAATTATATTTACAAAATGAAAACAAATTAAACAATAACACAAATTGAACAAATTAAATCTATGAACAATGTGACGGCAGGTAGTATTTTTTTATGTTATAAAAAATATAGCTACGTTATATGTTAAAAATGCTTTGAATATTTCATGTTCAAAAAATTGTTGGTTTAATCACTTAATTCAAAACCAATTTAAGTCACATTTCGTTACGAAACATATTTCAATTTCAATTACTTGTATGTATATTCTAAAATTTGAAAAAGGAAGCTACGGTAAGTTTTATAAAAATAATAATGTTTTCAATTTGACAATTTTACATCACATTTTTATTGTTTATTAATTTATTATTATTATATGTGCCTGTTAGTACAAAAGCGTCCACATTCGTATTTATTAACCACACTAGTTTAAATTACTTTTAGTCTAAATAGTGAATACACAGTTATTTGAATGCATTTTTCAACAAACTAGGCGCAAATTCTGAAAGATTTCTCAATAAAAACTGTAAAATTAGATGATTTCCTAAAGTTTACAATCAAATTAAATGACTTTACATTAACAGCAATTTACTTTTACATTAGTATATAAAAAAATATAAAAAACACCCAATCAAATGAGTAATGTAGAACTTTATTGACAAACAAACAAACATTAAATTTTATCTTAATGCCTTAAATATACTGAGAATGATAATTGTGTTGAAATAATTTATTACTAAAATTACCTTCAATTCATAGCAATAAATAACGAATTTAATGCGTTAATGGGTGAACGAACTCATTCGCGGTTCAACCGATGTGAAGTGATTACTGGAGCTCACAGACAATCACAACACGAATTCTCAGCATGAGACGTGAGGACGTAATCTTAATTGTATTGTATTATGGCTTTTTTTTTGTTGCTTAGATGGGTGGACGAGCTCACAGCCCACCTGGTGTAAAGTGGTTACTGGAGCCCATAGACATGTATGACGTAAATGCGCCACCCAACTTGAGATATCAGTTCTAAGGTCTCAGTATAATTACAACGGCTGCCCCACCCTTCAAGCCGAAACTCATTACTGCTTCACGGCATGGTGGTGGTGGTATCTACCCATGCGGACTCATAAGAGGTCGTACTACCAGTAAAAGGCTTTCTCACAGTTCCGACGGGAATGCATGACTACAAAGCCAGTTCACCATACACTACAGCATCGGTAAATACCTTTTGACAGTCGCAGTATGCTGGTATAAATACTCCAAAAACTTTGCCGCCTACAGTAAATCTCTTAGAACCTTTTACGCTTACTGATGATAGCGCCTGTTTGTGAGTCCGCACGGGTAGATACCACCACCCTGCCTATTTCGGTTTGAAGGGCGGGGCAGATTTTGTACTATCAAACTTATATAGGGCAGTGCTATTCTAGAACAAGATCACAGAAGCATAAGGCTTAAGTATCATTGCTGTCTGTTTATTTTTTTCAGTTGTACTTTATACAGCTGGTCAGGGAAGGGAAATGGTATGTTACCATCAAAGGGAGACAGAGGGCGCGCGGGTAGTTTCAACAAATTTCCTTTCAAACGAAACAGGACTTTTTGGCGGGAACGCGAGGAGTGAAGTTGTGTGATTTGTTTTGTCTATTTAGTGTTTGTTCAGGTTCAAATGTGTAATGACGGTGGTTTATTAACTGTTTAGTGTCTGTGAAAGTGCACAAATGTGGGAAAATGAAACAAAGCCGCTGAACGTAACTTCTCGGAATCCTCCAAAAAGTCCACTGAATAATCTCAGTAAATGACCACCATTTTACTGTGATTTTATATCACCCCATATCATCTCATCTCATTGCGTTTAATTTCAACCTAGTTGATTAATCATCTTCATTTAATTTTATTTAATTTCACTCAATATTACCATTTTTCATAAAAATAAGAATATAAATTAAAAATAAAACATGACTTAAAGGTCTTAGTTACCAGGTCATAAAATCCCTTTAAAAAATCAAACGTAACACGAATGCGGACGCTTTGGAAGACCAAAATACAGTATATGAGTCGTCTATTATCAAAGGTGGCAATCTGTGTATTTGAACAAAAAAATGTTATTGATATGGCGATACAGATTGATTTGAATATAATCGTCTCCTTCAAAGAATACGGTTCAAAACCTGCTTTAAATAAAGGTTAATACTTAACCTGTTATTTATCTAAGATGTCGTTCAGAAGAGTTTTGTGACTGCCAATGGAATACAAAGTCAATAATTCGTTTTTCTGATTTACCAATAATTGTCCAAAAGTCACATTGCCGGCTTTGATAATAGTCGACTCATATATGGTAATTGTTTTTCTAAAGCAGCTAAGATTGTCTTACCGTGCCTGTGGATTCTCATGCAACTGGAACTAATGTCAGTGGTGACAGTGAAGTATGGCAGCCACAGGTCCTCGATGTGAACCTCGCCAAACGTCGCCCTGATGGTGGCATTGAACTGTCGCCCGGAGAACATCGACGTGGCTGGGTACGTCAAGTCTAGAAGCTGCCTACCCCATTGCGTCATTTTCTATAAAAAAAATATATATATATAATTGTGGCATCAACATTTTTTTTTCAATCCATAATTTCACATCGCAGAAGTTAACTTTCCGCGTGCAGATTTACCTTGTTTCCAAAAGCCGATTTTGATTCGACTTTTCCTACCCAACTAAAAAAACTACATGAAAATCTGGTCAATAGTTCCGGAGATGTGTGCGATAAACAAAAAATAATTTTTAAAGTGAATGGTTCATGAACTTAACTATTTTCTAGTACTATTATTTGTGATGAATGAATGAATGAATGACTGTCACACTCAAAAAAACTTCATAAATGTATCTATACTAATATATAAATCTACAGTGGTTTTTAGGGATGTTCCGTTATAACTACTGAACCATGCATCCGATCGACTTGAAACTTGGTATCCATGTAGAGAATACATGTACTTAATGGATAGGCTATATTTATATGAGTATTGGACTCCCTGCACCAGTTGCGGGGGCGTTAATGATGAGAATCTTTGTGGGGGTGAAAAATAATAATGTTAATTTTAAATGGCCAGCGAAGCGGACGGGTACATCTAGTTACCTAATAAATGTAAACCAAGTTATGACGTCACAAACGTCTAGAAGGCACCAACTCACTCTGATAAATTGATAAAGTATCATAAAATATAATCAAGACTAAGGCTGTGTAACAAAAGACCTAACCTTGGGGGTTAGGCCACGTCCATAAGACAGAGTTCAATTTCATCAGCTCACAGTCCATTGATGATATTAGTTCACGTTTTCACTCACCTTGGACCATTCCCTGGCCTTCTGCGTGACAGTGGTGATGTTCCTCTCCATGCACCACAAGGCGCCCATAAACGCGCCGATGCTGACGCCCCCCACCATATCTATTGGGATTCCTGCTTCCTGTATCACAAGATTATAAAATAAATCATTTATTTGAAACAAGCTGATTATAGGGCGCTAAGACCCTTAGTCAAACAAACTACCAAATCTCTAAGCACTATGTGTGATCAAAAAGGAAATTTCAAGGATTTTTTTATAGAAAAAATTGACGGTAGTTTACAAAATATTCTGATGTCGACAAAGAACACCTTAAATCATCCGTGACCACGAAATCTGTAATGTATTCGTAGCGTGAGTAATAGTAAAACTAGCCTATTATAACCTTGATAACTCATAATTAACAAGACTGTCTGGTGCGTTTGTAGTTCGTGCGTCCACAAGACCACAGAACTGACGCATCAGATTTGCTGCTAGAAATAATATCAGTACAGTGGCATTCTGATTCTGAGTATGTACCCAACCAAGAATCTGGTCTATTGGTAGGCAGCGGGTTGGCTGTGCCCCTGGCATTGACGACGATCCATTAGCGACGGTAACCACTTTAATAATTTTTTACTTTACTAAATTAAACCACTAATGAGTTTTATGATTTACTGTAATTTCCTACAAATCTACTGTAATTTTACATGCGGAACAGTGTATTTTTTTCGATGCAACCTGGCAACACTGGGTACCTACCTGTATGGCGCGGATCATGCCGACGTGCGCCGCCCCCCGCGCGCCTCCGCCCCCCAGCACCAGCCCCACGGCGGTGGCGGTGAGCCAGCGCGCCAGCCGACTGAAGTCCGAGTGCACGTTGGCCTCAGACATCAGCACCTTGCTGTACAGCTCGCTCTATAACAAGACAATGCTTCACTCAAAACTTCAATTAAAAATGAAATCTTAACGAGGAAATGTCCAGCTCCAAGTACAGCTCAATTACTGATGGTAGGACCTCTTGTTAGTCGGCTTGGGTGGGTACCACCGCCCTGCCTATTTCTGAGCTGAAACAGTAACGAGTTTCGGTTTGAAGCGTAAAGCAGCCGTTATACTGTTAAAAGTGAGACCTTACAACTCATGACTCAAGGTAGATAGTGGCGGCATTTACGCTGTAGATGTTCTATGGGCTCCGGTAACCACTTAACACAAGGTGGGCCGTGAGCTCGTCCACCCATTTAAACAATAAGAAAAAACCGTTTAGAAACGACAATGTTGAAACATTCAGTCTGATGGTCAATAATTATCAATAGATAAATAACAAAAAGAGACGCCTGTTAATGCACGGAGCGGGAGTGCGAAAGAGATAATAAGATTTTCGCACTACACACACAAATTTAAGATTTATCAATTGTTAAGTCATACTATTCTTCCCCAACAAAAATTTGTTTTTTTTTGTATTTGCTCTTATATATAATTTATACCTTAGACTCATCTTTTTTATATTAATTTGTACTTAATAAATGTGAACATATAAAAAGAGATGAAGCATTTCAATAGTAGGCCACGGATCATCGCCAACCCAAGCTTAATAATAAACAACAAACAAACAAATTTATATGAACTCACAATCCGGTACTGGCTTTTCCTTGTGAACATTCGATGCGGACACCTCACGTGGTGGTGCTGGCTGACCCAGGTGCGCATGTTGAGCCAGTGCACGGTGCCGGAGGGGTTCGGTCCGCCCTCCCGGTGCAGAAGAACTAGCTCCTTCTGAGTTCGTATGGCTAGACGTTCGATTTCCTTCTCGATCTGTGAAGAAAAATTATAAAAAAAAACATGTGTTACATACACTACTCTTTTTTTTCCTACCTAAGCTGATAGCCTTGAGAGGCTATATCAGCGTAACCTTAACTAGTAGGTGAGCTCACTCGGCTCAAACCGGAGTGATGCTAACACTGGCCCTAGCAAGAGCCGTGCTTCGCAGAATCTACCACCGGATCGGAAACGCGACCCACTGAGAAGATCCGGCGAGAAACTCAGTGGGCTGTGTCTGTGGGTTAATTCGTTCCTCGAGCCCTTCCTCGCAAGCGACGGGTTCGGCGAGCACGGTGACCGATGCTTGTGATACCTAAAAGCACCGTAAATGGATCTGGAGGATCCGTAATTACGTGTTTTGGGCGGCACTACTCAAAAGAAAGTTCTAATGTTGTAAGATACTATGTAACATGTGAACAAGGGGATATGATACAATTTGTCAATTTTGAGAAAACGGGCAACAAACTTTTGTTACTTGTACTTTTTCTTCGTACATAGCTCCTTCATCACAATTACAATTTCTAAAAATAGAGAGAGAGAGAGAGAAAGCGAGACAGAGAGAGGGGGGGGGAGAGAGAGAGCGAGAGAGGGGAGAGAGAGAGAGCGAGAGAGGGGAGAGAGAGAGAGAGAGAGAGCGAGAGAGAGGGAGAGAGAGAGAGAGAGAGAGAGAGAGAGAGAGAGAGAGAGAGAGCACAAATGTGGGAAAATGAAACAAAGCTGCTGAACGGACAAAGAGTCCACTGAAAGAATCTCAGTTAATGACCACCATTTTACTGAGATTATATTTCATCCCATATCATCTCATTTCATTTCATGCCATGTTTCATATTAATCAACTTCATTTCATTTCATAGTATCATATTTCAAAAAATAAAATATAAAAATTAGCTTGTATGGTATGATACTTTTGCCTTTCCATTTGGAAAAATAAAACTACTGTTACTACTCAAGTGTATAAACATACAAATAAACCGTATTGCAGCACAAAGCACTACTTTTCTTTATCATCAGCAACCGGCCCATACGGCCCGCACCAAAACACAGCATAGGTAGGGAAAAAAATCGCTATTCGGGTCTCACCTTCCCGATGCTGGGCTGCTTGTCGCCGAGCGCCACGATCAGTATGCAGTCGGCCTGTCGGATGCAGCGCTGCGTCCACTGCGTGAGGCTCGGGTCGCACTGGTACAGCGCCACCTGCCGACGAAACCGATACATTGGAACTTTTGTAAAACGACTGGTGCCTCTCGAGCTTCTCGGAAGCTTCAGATCTTTCTTGTGAGTGACGGCCGTGAGCTGATTATGATGAAGACACTACACGTCTCTAAGAAAGAAGAACAGAAATAACGGTGGTAGGACCTCTTGTGAGTCCGCGCGGGTGGGTACCACCACCCTGCCTATTTCTGCCGTGAAGCAATAATGCGTTTCGGTTTGAAGGGCGGGGCAGCCGTTGTAACTATAGTTGAGACCATAGAACTTGGTGGGTGGCGCATTTACGTCGTACATGTCTATGGGCTCCAGTAACCACTTAACACTAGGTGCGCTGTGAGCTCGTCCACCCACCTAAGCAATAAAAAAAAGTGGGAATCGAACCCACGACCCTCGACGCAATAGTCAGGGACGCTAACTACTCCACCACAAAGTTAGTCAAATTAAAGGAAGAAAGCTTTTTAACACTGAACCTTGTGTTTGTCTTCTTGTTGTGCCAGCCACGAGCTCAGTCTGTACTCGTTGTTCGGATCCATTATCGTTAGACCGAGCAGTTTCCTTATGACATCCGAAGTGAGACGGACCGTTGGACCTGTCGAAGTATTGTTCCTTTGAATGCTCTAAGATAAATGGTTCCGTAGACAGCCGAAGAACGCGAGGAAAACATTCGACAGATTTGTAAATCAAATTATAACCGAACTGAAAACATCCCTCTTTTTTGAAGTCGGTCAAGAAGAGGTCTCAAGTAACGTGATTAAATTAAAAATGCCTTTTTTATTTTAAGCACACAAAATTAAATCTAATATTTGTAATGTCAAGATAAATACGCATCACAACGCGTGTTGTCAAAGATAGATAGTCGTTGTGTATTGGTTAATATATAATCAACTAGCGACCCGGCCTCACTTCACTTCGGAAACATTAAATTTTATTATTGATAGCTGAGCCCCGCGACGTTACCCGCGACTATTGTACGCCGCGGAACGCCGCGGTACGACAATAGTTAGTCTTAAAAAAGTTACTCCTTATATCATCAGCTACCTATCAGTGAAAGTCTCGTCAAAATCGGTCCAGCCGTTCCAGAGATTAGCCGGAACAAACAGACAGACAGAAAAAATTGTAAAAAATGTTATTTTGGTGTATGTACCGTATATATATTCATATGTATGTAGTAAAAAGCTGTTATTTCAATACTACAAACAAATACTCCCAATTTTATTTATATGTATAGATTAACTCGTTATTTACTTTAGCCCCAAATGTCGTCACGTGTAATTATGATTTGTAATGATTTTGTACTTATTGACGAAAATGGGTTTAGTATTGATTTCTCACAGCAACACTCTGCCTACGTGATATTACGCTATTTAGGTTATTGCAACTGTGTACAGATGTATGTGCTTAGTGCGAGTTTTTTAACGTTCTCGATAGCGTAAAAGTTAACTCAATTTTTTATGGAGTTGTCACGTTTGCCTTTGTTCGCCGCTAGGGGCGCTGTTCTAACTGCATACAAATTCGAGTTAGCTTTTAGCGATAGAAAACGTTAAATAACTTGCATTAAGCACACTGATTATAAAGGATGTTACAGTATCATAAAATTGAGATTTGGAAGTCCAGTACCACGGTGTGAGACGTATGGGATCATGAGTTAGTCTTCCAATTAGTATATTCCACCTTGAATCTCTTTGATTCATCATATCTTTGCAAAATAAAGGTTTAAAATTCTCAAGGAGGACTGAAGTAAGACACGCAACTGCTCGTATTACCAAGTCATCTATATTTATATAAAAATGAATTGCTGTTCGTTAGTCTCGCTAAAACTCGAGAACGGCTGGACCGATTTGGCTAATTTTGGTCTTGAATTATTTGTGGAAGTCTAGAGAAGGTTTAAAAGGTAAATAAATGAATGAAAATGCCCGGAATTAAATAAAAATAACAATTTTGTTTTTCATTTGATGTCCCCCCCGTCGGACGGTTCCTTTTGTTTGTTTTAAGTTTATTTTATTATACAAAAGTTTAGGTCTTTTATTTATCGATTGAGGCACTACGAAGTCTGCGGGTCAGCTAGTGCCAAATAGAAAACAAGAAAACAATACCGTTGGAAAGACACTACAACTTTTACGCGATCGAGAACGTTAAAAAACTCGCACTAAGCAAAGGGATCCATTATTCAAGTACCCACCTATGGCACAGAGCGAGTGGTACAGCTCGTAGGTGAAGGCGGTGAGGGGCACGTCGTCGCTGACGGGCACCACGGCCACCGTGCTGAAGTTGTGCTGCAACGGCCTCGAGTCGATCGCGGGCGCGCCGCCCAGACTCCGCGTCGGCTTCTGCCAGGAACCTTCATGACGGAAACAGAAATTTTTTTGTTTATATCGCCCTTGTAGGCAGAGGAGCACACGGCCCACCTGATGGTTAGTGGTTACCCGTGGACTTCAGCAATGCCAGAGGCAGAGCCAAGGCGCTAACTACCGCTTAATACTCTTCACAAGCCTCATTTGAAGAAGGACATGTCATAGCGTTCGGGAAACACCGTGGAGGGGAGCTCATTCTATAGCAAAAAATACCTCTGGAAACGCACTGTCGATGAACGCAGCGGTTCCAGATAATATGGATGAACTCTGCTCCGATGGCGGGAGGTGCGATGGTAAAAACGAGATGACGGTATCATCTCGAACAATTCCTCAGAGCACTCCCCATGGAACATACAGTACAAAATGCAGAGAGAAGCGAAGTTCCTCCGCAGACCCAGAGGTTCCAAACGATCCGTGGTTCCAAACTTTTTGGTGGGAACGCGAGGAGTGAAGTTGAGTGATTTGTTTTATGCTGTCTATTTAGTGTTCAGGTCTAAATGTGTAAGAACGGTGGTTTATTAACTGTTTACTATCTGTGAAAGTACACAAATGTAGGAAGATCAAACAAAGCCGCTGAACGTAACTTCTCGGGATCCTCCAAAAAGTCCACTGAAAAAAATCTCAGTAAATGACCACCATTTTACTGAGATTATATTTCATCCCATATCATCTCATTTCATTTCATATTATCATTTTTCATGAAAAATAAGAATATAAATTAAAATAAGACATGACTTAAAGATCTTAGTTACCAAGTCATAAAACCGTTTAAAAAAAAATACTACACGCTGCAACGATCTACTCGGCCACACTCTGCGCGATAACACGAATATTCGTCGTGGCCCGCTAATGTAGCCCCAGCATTATCGAGACGAAACAGACTTAGCTACCTAGAATCCTGTGTCCCAGCAAGTTGATCAGCCTAGTCACGACGACCGGGAACCTCAGCTTGATGGCGTTGAAGAGGCCTTCGGGCAGCTTCGCCAGTTCCGAGTCCCGCACCGCCATCACCGTTGTGCTCCGACGAGTCTGCGTCACCATCTCCACCTGTGACGCAGGCGAATGCAAATTACAAACGTTGAAAAAAAAATAGTTTCAAAAAAAACTAATAATATACGCTTTGATAGAAAATCCATTTAAAAAATCGAAAATAAATGTTAATAAATTTGAACTCGGAGGAAGCCACGTCTTACGGTCACCTAACTGAGACTTCGAACTCATATTCGTGACGTCATCAGCTCTGACAACTAAAGCTGCCTTTAGACTACGCTCTCGTTTTTACCATAGCACCGCCCGCCACCGGAGTAGAGTTCATCCATACTACCTGGAGCCACTGCGGTCATCCACAGTGCGTTTCCAGAGGTCTTTTTTGCCACGTACCATCCGGCTATGGAATGAGCTCCCTCCACGGTGTTTCCCGAGCGCTATGACATGTCCTTCTTCAAACGAGGCTTGTGGAGAGTATTAAGCGCTAGGCAGCGGCTTGGCTCTGCCCCTGGCATTGCTGAAGTCCATGGGCGACGGTAACCACTTACCATCAGGTGGGCCGTATGCTCGTCTGCCTACAAGGGCAATAAAAAAAAAAAAACGCTATATTGCAGTGCCATATAGTATAACATAGTAAGCCAAAAATATATATGTACGCAGTGTGAACGTGTCCATAACAACATATGGTGCGCGATATTGTTGTGCTATGAGCTATATACTATATTATGCTATTATATTATAGTGTAGTCTGAAAGTAGCTAACTCATGGTCAACCACAATTTATTTCTACCACAACAACTTTACGGACCCTAGTTGAGACTTCGAACTCGTGTTCATGACGTCATCAGCTCTGACAACTAACTCATCGTCAACAATAATTTAGTTCTGCAACAACAACTTTACGGACTACACTAATGAAGTTAGGAATTCGTTTTAAGAGAGACATGACAGTTTCCGTTCCAGATTAAATATAGTGTTAATTCTTTGGGGTCCTTCACGAAGAAATTCTCTGACTTAATCTCTGCTTAAAACCAAAGAAGAGCTCATATACCGTGAATGATGAAAAAAAATTTAACGTACATTTTTTTTCATATGTAACATTTTGTATATAGCTGTAAGTAGCCTAATGGTCTGCAAGGCTCTACTAAAATTTAAAACCCTATAGGACACTTTCAGTAAATAGAATGGTATTTACTTACTTCAATTCGAATGAACTCCTTTTGAAGGTGCGCCTCAGGCGTGATGACGTGTTCTTAAAACGAGCTTTGAAGAGTCGCATTGCTGTTGTCCATGGGCGACGATGACTATTCACCATCGGAGAGGTGACGGCTCGTCTGGCTATTAAGAAAAAAACATACTATTCCAACTAAGTCTCCTTTTCCATATTCGCCGACGAGTTCCTTCTTTCCATTCGGATGCGTGATGACAGATCTCAACCGACCGCTTAGCACGATGAAAGTAGACCCCGACTCCTCGTCCTGGCGGTAGACCGCGCGGCCAGACTCTAGAAACACCTGGGACGACAATACAAAGTCATCAGATTTACTGGTGGTAGGACCTCTTGTGAGTCCGCACGGGTTAGTACCACCACCCTGCCTATTTCTGCGTGAAGCAGTAATGCGTTTCGGTTTGAAGGGCGGGGCAGCTGTTGTAACTATACTGAGACCTTAGAACTTATATCTCAAGGTAGGTGGCGCATTTACGTTGTAGATGTATATGGTCTCCAGTAACCACTTAACACCAGGGGGGCTGTGAGCTCGTTCACCCATCTAAGCAATAAAATAAAATAAAGTCAGTTTTTTTTTCAAATAAGAATAACAAAACAAAAAAATTTATAATACAAAAAGTAGTAATCTAAATCTTGACGAATCAGTAATTGTGGTACAATTCCAATTATTGGGCGAATACTATAGTATAAAAAACAACATAGGTTGTTTGTCAACCTATCAAGTACAAATTAACATAATGAGTCCAACCAAATGTTTATAAACATGATAGTTTTATCAATACATAAAGAGGTCAAAAGAGGCAAACGCATTACACGGAGATTCCTCATTCCTATAAAATAATTGATTTAACAAGAACGTCTCGAAAATGAAGATATTCCATTTAATTATATTATTATTCATTGTGGAATGTAATTGTGGAATAATTGACGGCGTACTAGATACTGTGAAGGGCACTACGGGATCTATTACTAATGGAGTGGGAAGCATGTGGTCATTTGGAAAAGGACTCGTCTTGGGTGATCACCATAACAAAAGACCAGCAGATGACAGTGTTCAAACGCATGACGGTATCGTTGGTGGAATCATAAGTAATATTCACGAAAGAATTCACAGCTTTCGAGAAAACATTCATGGATTTTTCTCATTAAATAAAAATAAAAATGAATCCGATAGAGGATTTCTTGGAGGCATGATCGACAGAGTGAAATATCGAGTGATGTCATTCAAAGAACTATTCGTCGGACACGAACTTAAGCCATTAGAAGTGTATAACAAAACTCAAATAGATTACGTGGATAAAACTAAGCCCATCAGAGACAGCTTGAACAAGTATATATTCGGCAAAGAAGGTAAAAGGCCTGTTTCGAACCTCATTGACTTTCTCGACGCGTTCAAGGACCGACTAGTGGCTATTCGTCGTAATATAACTGAAGAAAAGCACAGTGAAACTACTGATGGCACAGGGATGTTGGACGTAAGAGCAAATTTCGACAATCTAGGTCGAGCTGCCGACGCGAGACACTTAAGCGCCCAAGCCAAAGATACTTTTAATCAAGTACAAGATTCTGTAAATTCTATGAATAAAAACACACAAAGTAATTTCCATAATACCGTCGACAAAATTGATGAGAATTTTCAAAGTGGTTATAAAACCTTTAACGAACAGATAGATAAATTTAGGGGTGATTTTTATACGAACAAAAATAATATAAATGCCATGAACAGGAATTCACAACAGGAATTTCGAAACAGCCTCAGTAATGCAGAGAAAAATATCGTTGAAGCTTACAATGCTGTCAGCGAAGCTACGGATAAGTACGGAAGGAATATTAATAGAAAAAATACCAATGTTGAGAAAGGCTATAAAAACGTTTTAGATAAAGAAATGGAACTAATGGAACATGGTGTCAAAAAAATTGCCAATGCGAATGATGGAGCAATGGTTTTCAGAGATTGAATTGTGTGATTGAGAAACCGAACTAAATAGAATGTTTTAGTAAGTTAAGTGTAATAAAATGATTTGTTCGAGTACTTTATTTATTGGACCTGCCCCGCGGCTACAATTGCGTTAAATTTGCAGTTCAGAAATAATTAAACACCTTTTCGTTTCCAAAGATAAAAGATAAAGAGTCGCTTATCACCCTCTGTAGTTCGTTTACTACAAGCCGTTTGGAAGATCCGTTCGTAGGTAAAATCACAAAATCTCATGAATACACTTTTGTATTTATAACAGCAGATATACACGGCCGACGTTGGCCGGGTCACGACATGTAACATGATAAAAATACCCTATTTGTAAAATAAACCAGGCGCCTTTATCTATCTGTTAAACCGAAAAGCATAAATTTTGCGATAGAAATAGGTAGACGGTACCAATCTCATGTGTCCTATCAGTACTAGGCCGAATTGCAACTGTATGTGTCAAGTTGATCGTATGCATTCCCGTCCCCATAACTACGGACTGGGACAAACACTTAGCATTAGGATGGGAGTACATCTGTCTATATCAACATTAATAGTTGTTCCTGGAAGAAAAGCCGGTGTGTTTGATCTAATATTTGTTTTAAAGGTCTCACCCAATCCAGAGCGAAGTCCACTTGGCGCACGAACGGCGACAGTCTCCGCACGACGGTGTTGGCGATGTGCAACACCACCGAGGGTCTTTCTCTCATGATGCTGTACACAGTGGTCTTGGACAGCAGACCGATCCTCGAGAAGTGTTTCGCTCGTATAGAAAAGAAACTTGGCTCGCCCGTTAGAACTGCTAGTCCGCCTTCCACTTCACCTGGCACAAATAAAACGTCCACTTATCCATTGAGTCTCATGTCTGTGAACTTAACTCATCATCATCATTCTCCTGCCCTTCTCCCAGTCACCTATAACGCAACATGTTTTCTCCTTCCATACTCCTCTATCATATACCGTTTCTTCGCTCACTCCCCTCTGACACATATCGTCTTTCACGCAATCCATCCATTTCTTCTTAGGTCTACCTATTCCTCTACTTCTGTGACTATGTCTGTGAACTTAACTATCTTCTACTATACCCCAAACCCCCGCATAAACATTTCAGCCTACTCGCAATTAGTCAGAAGAAAACTAGCGAGTTAACCTCGCCTTTGTATTCCTCCCCTCTGGTTTGTAAATAAATGAACGTGGATGTCTAACCGAGAAGAAATAAATAGATTTTGCTCTAAAACGCTTAAAGATCTTATCTTAAATGCGATTAATTACGCCATTATTGTCAATGTTGTTATACATTTATATTCTAGTCGATGACAATTTTCAAACAACATTGGGAAGAATCGTTATTATTCAATTAATATTCTTATTGGCACGCACTATGGATGAATGTAGTGTTCCTAGGTGAGTACATAGGAATGTCAGGCTAGATATTGTCTTACCTGGATAGGCTGTGAACATGTGCACTTCGCCCTCACCTTCGGCCACTCTCTGTGACACCAGCAGAGCTCCGGATAGCAAATATACCAATGCCACGTCCTGTATTCAAAAGCACTTTTTATCCGCTTATGTATCATTTGCTCTAAGTTAAATTGTTATTCAATAAACAACCGTAAAAGAAATGATTAGGGATGTGTATTAAATGAATGTGATCGTCCGATCGCTATTTAAGATTTATATCACCAGATAATTTTGAAAAATTATCTTCCCTGTATTCAAAAGCCATATTTAAACGCTTATTTAGCATTTGCTTTAAAAATTTTTTTTTTGCTCATTTGGCTGAACGATCTCACGGCTCACCTGGTGTAAGTGGTTACAGGAGCCCATAGACATCTACAACGTAAATGCCGCCACCCACCTTGAGACGAGAAGTCTAAGGCCTCAAGTTCAGTACAACAACATGTTAAATTGTTATTCAACGAAAAACCGTAAAAGAAATGTTTAGAGATGTTAATTAAATGAATGTGATCATCCGATCGCTATTGAAGATTTATACCAGAAGATAATTGAGTCGACTATTATCAAAGCCGGCAATGTGACTTTTGGACAATTATTGGTAAATCAGAAAAACGAATTATTGACTTTGTATTCCATTGGCAGTTACAAAACTCTTCTGAACGACATCTTAGATAAATAACAAGTTAAGTATTAACCTTTATTTAATGCAGGTTTTGAACCGTATTCTTTGAAGGAGACGATTATATTCAAATCAATCTGTATTGACATATCAATAACATTTTTTTGTCCAGATGCACAGATTGCCACCTTTGATAATAGACGACTCAATTTTGAAAAATTATCTTTCCTTCGCGTTAAGACAAATATCAAACGAAATGTGTGATGTCATACGTGGTTAGTCGTTGCGTATTAGCAAATAGCCTATGCTCTACTCGCCGTTTTGGCTTCAAATGACACCACGCGTAACAAACATGTATACTTGTAAAAAAACAATTAGCGATTTTGAATTAGAGCTACGATTTCATCTCCAAGATGACTGTTGAGTGAAACTTATAACTTAATCACATTAATCTTGCGTCGAAGAAAATTTAATCTGCCTTTATGTGATAACTATAGTCAGTGCATTTTCTCGAATCATTTCACACCGCCCCACCATATAAACTTTTAACCACATAATATTTTATCCACTACCTATACACTACAAGTATACTGTTTTTTTTCTATCTCATAATAGAAAATGACTAAGTACTTAACAACATTTTTTTTTGTATTAAACAAATTCTTGTTATCCTATTTTCAACTAAATGTAATAATTTTAACAAGAAATGATTCCGCAAATGATGCCAATATTTCTGTTGGAATACTTGATTTCTATTATTGCACACTATGACTTATGAACACATCCATGGAATGCAAAGTAAAACTGACCGGTCCAATTCATTTTACATGCACAAATACGCAATGAATGTTGAACGGAATGAAGTTTTTTTTTAATGTTTTTTTTTAATTCTTCTTCCTTTGTGTAAAATGACTTTTAAATTCTGCAAATGAACGAATGTCGTCACACTATTCTGAGGGGGTCACACAATGATTTCTGTACCTGAATTATTTCTGGTTCACCCCTCACACTATAATAGAGCTTCAAACAGAAAAGCAACGTTAGCAATCTTATAAACAGAATCTAATTTTCAAATTAACGTTTTTCTTAATTAACACAATAGTTAACAGACTTTTAACAATCTTGATACTTTATGATATCTAAACAAATAGGTAAAAAAAATCGTTTCGTTCTCAAGACTTACACGACTTTAGTTCAAATTACTGTGTTTTTGTAATAAATACGGTAGGTTTAAATAATAGGTTCAGTGGTAGAGAGCGCTTTGTCTGTGTGTATTGTACTACCGAGGTTCATGAGTCACGGCCGTGGATCCGTCTCCCGTTCAGGGCAACAACAGAGAGGCATCCCAACAGGTAGAGATAAATCTAAATTTTAACTAACAAATTTCACGACGGTGTGTCGTGCCTGAAAACATTCGTCGTAGGGTTGAGATGTTCGCGATTGCATTAATCGAGTCATATTTGTGTAGTCAACGCCAACAGTGGCTTTTAAAGGCCATGCACCATATGCGAGATATTTATTTCATATCGAGAGATGAAAGGTTATTTCATTTGAGCGACATTTCGCTTAATACGCGACATTTATTTTTGTTATTCAGTTTCATTTGGTATATAAGCATCGACTATTTGATGTTTCTAATTAAACTTATAGCAAACCGACCGGTACGTCACACTCGCGGCCGTATGCCCGCTCGCTATACATAGTTAGTATCTATGTCCATCTTTTTAACAGTGTATAATCTATGTTCCGGGCGCTTCCGTTTTGAGTGTGAATAGCGTGCGCCCGCGTCTGAATGTAATTATCGTTTAAAATTGAAAATTGTTTGTGTTAAAGAAATATTAGAATTCGAAATTCGATACTGGTGACTAACCCATAGTTTTAAATACCCCCTGAGATCTACCCCTCACTATAAACTTCAATTAAGTTTACCCCATACAAATAGCCGAAGAAGTTTTTTTTGTTACGATATTTAAAACAAAGCTGTTCATCAAACGAAAGTTTGCTCGATGTGGGAATCGAACCCACGACCCTCTGCACAACATACAATGGCGATCACTACTGCACCATCGAGTTAGTCAATACTGACAACCCTAAAACGACGACACGACTTTCCTATGAACTATATTGTTAATTTTCGAACCTTAATAACGTCACGGCGACAGTACAACAGTGCAAATGAGGCCGTTAGGTTTGAATTTTTATGAATTTAAATTTGAGTAGGCAAAAAAAAATACGCGCAAAAATAATGTTTACAAAGCCATCTGTTATCTATGGGTAAAACTATGGATAGGCCGGTTTTGCTTCAACATTTATTATATTTATCTATATACAGTCAAACCTGGATAAGCGAGAGTTCAAGGGAGCACAATCTCATTCTCGCTTATAGAGGTTTCTCACTAACCCGAGTTTCTCGCTAATGCTCCCTCTGAATTTCATTTCGCGACTTTCCGTATTCAAACGCATTCACTATTTTAAGTTTATCACTTAATGACAGTACTTTAATTTTCCGTTTTGACATGATGCAGAACAGAACTTTCCTTCGCAATTGATTAACGATAAACTGAGTAAGGCCGACAAACAGGGCGGTACACAGGCACACGTGTCCAGTCGAAAAGAATGCGATAAAATAACAATTTTATTTAGTTCCACGAAATCGAATAGGTTCAATATTGACGAGAAAAAAATACAAAAACAATGGTAGGAAGTTCCACGAAAGTTAAGAATGAGTCATAAAATAGCAGATGTTAAATTTGTAATTTGTTTTGTCATTTGTTCCTCCTAAATAATATAAATAAATAAAGCTCGACTGTCGCTTATAGAGGTATAGATAAGTAGCACTCTCACTTACGGAGGTCCATGAGGGAAAAAATGACTCTCTCTTACACAGGTTTCTGTTTCTCGCTAATAGAGGTTTTGGGAGCTTAAAATGACGGGTCCTGGCTATTACTCTCTCTTATAGAGTTTTCTCACTTATCCAGTTCTCGCTTATCCAGGCTTGACTGTATTATATAAAAATGAATTGCTGTTCGTTGGTCTCGTTAAAACTCGAGAACGGCTGGACCGATTTGGCTAATTGTGGTCTTGAATTATTTGTGGAAGTTCAGAGAAGGTTTAAAAGGTAGATAGATATGATGAAAACGCTCGGAATTAAATAAAAATAACAAATTTGTTTTTCCTTTGATGTGTCCCCCGTCGGACGGAATCCTTTTGTTTGTTTTAAGTTTATTTTATACAAAAGTTTAGGTCTTTTATTTATCGATTGAGGCACTACGAAGTCTGCCGGGTCAGCTAGTTTTAAATAAATTCCAATATACGTCATATAAGTTTGAATATAAAAAATTGTGGGTTAGGCCACTTTTGCGCTGATGGCCTCAAATATACCTTATGGCTCTCCTCCTTCATGATGTAGGTCCCGGCGGGCAGGTCCCGCACTTGCACGCTCCCCTGCAAGAGCTGCTCGTTCTCCAGACCCAGCTCCTTCACGAACGCGTCGGTTGCTATTTGAGTTAATGCCTGTTGAAATGTAGATAATATGTAGAATTAGGATCGTCACGCATAAAGTAAAAACTATTCCACGGTTGCAGTTTTATTGTTCTCTTTCCGAATCTTCTCATTTCAAGGCATGAGTGGATGAAGGGGTTATGTACAATCTATACTAATATTATAAAGCTGAAGAGTTTATTTGTTTGAACGTGCTAATCTCAGGAACTACTGGCCCAATTGGAAAAATTATTTCAGTGTTAGATAGCCCATTTATCGAGGAAGGCTTTAATCCCTTTTGAGCATTTCCGCTGCATGTACTGCGGAAACGGTTAGTTTCGCTAAAGTAATGTATGACAAAACTTTGGCGCCCTTCAAAAGGCCCGGGGCTCACGAGCCTAGACGTAAATCCCCCACTGGGAACCAGAATAGCTATGCCCAGACTTGCCGGGCTTACTGTATGCCCGAGATAAGTATCCTTACCACGGAGCCGGTTACTGTTGGCATGAAACCTTACCTTCTCGTCTAGGTTGTCATTGATGTGCTTCTTGAACGAGGAGCTGCCCTCCTTGCTGCGCGACAGCGAGGATGTCGGCTGCACGTCCGGCTGCTGGACCAAAGCATAAGTCTATGAAAGCCTATTCTTCATATTGACAGTGCGTGACAATGGCGCCACTCTTCTGAAGGTTATATCGAGCAAGATCGGGGGACTGCTAGCTTAACAGCCTTTGCAGCAGGCGCTTATGAAAAGCTTAAGTGAGGCCGTCAGCGCAAAAGTGGCCTAAGTTTACCATAGTTAGTATGGAGATAATAAGGTTCGAATTTACCTTTAGAATACTTCGTAGGCAATAACATACGCGCTAAAATCATGTTTACAAAGACTGTTGTTATTATCTATGAATGAAACTAGGGATAAGCCGATTTTGCATCAAAATTTATTATGTTTTAAATAAATTGCATTACATAAACACGAATATGAATTGTGGGTTAGGCCCCTTTTGCGCTGACGGCCTCAAATATATATATACTATGTGTCCGTGAACCAGTGTCAGACTGAAGGGGGGTAAAATATGGGGTTTTTATCGACAAATCACTATCCCAATTTTCTCTTGGCCCCTCCATACTAGAATGGCAGCCATTTTATTTTTTTTACTTCGCAGCTCAGGCGCCTGCACTGATTTAATCATTGTTCATGGTTTAACCCTTAAAAACAAATAACACATGTCAAACAATAGATTTCAGGCATTATTAGAGTGAAACTTTTATTACCTCGTCTCAAACTTTTTCGTCTGTGTCTTGCATGTCGCGTTCATCGCGTCATCAGAGCAGCCAAGGCCAATATGGCGGCGCCTATAGTTAGCAGCAGCTGACCGTGTAGTGTATAGACTATTACTCATTTGTGCCAGTGCTCCACGCTATTTTGTTTGTTTTTGTCAGTGCTTAATGTAAATGCTCTTTGTCAGAGTTAAATGTCTATGATGTGAAAAAAGTTTCACTTTTACCGTGGTTTCATAAAACCACACAATTCTTTTTATATTATTATATTTAATTTGTTAATACTTTTTTGTTATTTTGTGTAAAAATAAATAAAATTGTATCATAAAATTGATTGTCTACATTGTTAGCTCTCAAATGACACCTCTTTCGTCTTCCTAGGACGTCTACATCGATAGCAATGATTAAATCAGTACAGGCGCCTGAGCTGCGAAGAAAAAAAACAAAATGGCGCTGAAGTTCTAATATGGTGCGGCCAAAAGTTGGGAAAATTGTCGATAAAAATCCCCACATTTTACCCCGATTAAGTTTCCAACACTGGCGCACGGACACATTGTATAGAGTCAGATCATTAATGTTTTAAGAAAAAGCTAAAAATTCCAACAAATTTATAAATAAAATTTCAATTAGTTATGTGGAACCTACCTGTAGTGTGTTCGATGTTACGTCGGGCACCATGTCGGGCCTCTGACGCCGACCCTGGATGTGGATGGGCGAGGAGACTTGATGCCCTCCCTCCTGAGACATGCGCCGACACAGAACTGGGGTTAGCGGCTACAAACATCACAACACACACACAATCACAAAATTCAAACATTCAAACCAGTTAACAAAACAGGATCGTTTTATTATTTCATCATTGCTAAGGTTAGTCTGGGCATTGCTGATGTCCCCGAGCGACTATCAGCCCTGTGCGATTATGGAAACTTATTAATTTGTTATGAACCAGATCGATGATCATTTCACCGGGTGTTAGGACAGATACCACTCCTTACACGAGACCAAAGACAATACTATCGAATTATTAATTTATTATCTTCAATGATGTCAAACTCAAGACAATGAATTAACACAAGACTTATCATTTTCTTTAATGAAATTAATGTTTGTTACGTCCACAATGCCTTACGAAAAAGATACAAGAAAAAAAAAACAGTTTTAAAAACGATTAAAAAACCAAACCACTCAAATGTGTGTGAACAAAATGTATCGACGCTTGAAAGGCAAACGTGACTAAGCGACAATAACTGCTTTGTACATAAATGATAGGCAATAACCATATTCGATGCTCAAAAAATATATATTTCTAGGTCTATTATAATCATTTCAATCCTACAGCTACTAGCTAGATGCTACTACAGCTAGATTCGTTAAAATAGAATTTTTTTCAGGTATTTCAGCTTTAAATTAGTCTACTGTAAAGTTCACGCATTGTCGCTTAGTCACGTTTGCCTTTCAAGCGTCGATATGTATAAGCATAATGTTTTCGAAAATGTTACAAGTGAAACGTTTTCAAACACCAAGAAATCCGTTTATAAAACAATAAATTACAGTAGTTGTATTGCAGACCGTACCACGTTATCCGGGGTGGACTTGTCGGCGGGATGCGGGGAGTGCGACAGGTTGTCAGCTGGCGCCTTTGCTGTCTTCCCTGGAGACGACGACACCGTCATCGGTCGACGTTTCTCTTTGCCCTGAACAAACAATCATTTAAAAAATATTATCTGACGTAAAACATTTATAGATAGACAGCAGCTTGGCTGTATCCCAGCCCACTGAGTTTCTCGCCGGATCTTCTCAGTGGGTCACGTTTCCAATCCGGTGGTAGATTCTACGAAGCACTGCTCTTGCTAGGGTCAGTGTTAGCAACACTCCGGTTTGAGCCCCGTGAGCTCACCTATATATGTTAGGGTGAAGCTGAAATAGCCACTCAAGACTATCAGATTATTGTAACCCATAGTGTTTCCTAAACTCAAAGACCTAAAACCTTGACATCAGTGATCATCAACTATCACTCGCCTGAGGTATTCTCATCCGCCTATATAAAATATATCTATTTATATATTTATATATCATATTTATATCTATATCTATAACATTTATATCTATTATGTTTAAATGCAAATTACATTACTTAGAAACGTCTAATGTATCAACTTACAGGATTTACAAGTTCAGCACTCAAGCCAAGGTACTGGTGAAGAGCTGTGAACGTTACCCTCTGAAGACGAACCATGATGATCTGTAAAGTAACAAAGTTCGTGTACAGGTCTTCGAAGTAAAGTTTACAAGTCATCGTGGCCTATTGGATAAGACGATGTATATGTATCGAGCGATGCCGATGTATATGCGGATGTTCGAATTCCGCACAGGTAAAAAAATGTATAACATATTGTTACGCCAGTAAAAGTAACGCCATCTATCGCCGAATAGCCGAAATAATATCTAAGGATCTAGTAGGTTATAGAACGCTCGAGAAGTACAACGCCATCTGTTGTCAGATAGCGGAAACACATCAGATGTACTCGACTTGTGAGGAAAGTTCTCGACGATTCTAGGGATTTCGTCTCGACTATAAAAGCGTTGCTGAGATGGCACGTAGTCGGTTAGTAATCAGAACTACACGAAGCGAAACAGCGAACGGATCACCTGAAGCGAAGAGGAAGAAGCGAATTAAGAATTTTAAAGTGTTCTGTGTGTATTCTAATTGATAAATACAGTTTTAAGTTGTACTTTGTTGGAACGCTTATTTATCCTGAATCCTAGTGCGTAACAATATTCGTGTTTGAAACATGATTTTTTATTGGTTAGATGGATAAAAATACAACATCACACATCTTGTAAATACGTGACGCAGGTATTGCGAAATATCTTACCTGTATTACCCTGACGAATATGTCGGGGTACTCTTTGAATACTTCTTGGAAAGCTCTCATTGGCAGCTTTATGACTTGCGAATCTTCAAGAGCTTTGGCGTTCACTGTCTTGTAAGGTTGCGAGTGACCCTGGAGATTTTTTTAAGTACATTAATTGCTTAAATATCTAATAAGTTGGATTTTGAAGTGAAATTAAGTGATTCATCACTTTTATTATGAGCATTTTAATAACTGTGTCTATGACGCATTCAAGCTAGTGTAGTTTCATTCCACTATGCACGGTCGACGTATAATGTCCTCTTTTTTTCATTAAGACGTATCATACGTCACTTCTCCACTCATACCCTTCACACGCACATACACACAGTCCATCCAAGTCCTTTGGCGTCCAAGGCGGTCTTAAGTCCTATTCTCTCATAAGTCGAAATGATTTAAAAAGTATCGGCCTTAAGCGCGGCCCAGTCTGACTTGTCACAAACGTCACCAATTCGTTCGACGCACACTAAACATCTCTATAAAAAACAACAACGGACTTTTTGGCGGGAACGCGAGGAGTGAAGTTTTGTGATTTGTTCTGTTTTGTCTATTTAGTGTTTCTTCAGGTTTAAATGCGTAATAACGGTGGTTTGTTAACTGTTTAGTATCTGTGAAAGTGCACAAATGTGGGAAAATAAAACAAAGCGGCTGGACGTCATTTCTCGGGATCTTCCAAAAAGTTCACTGAAAAAATCTCAGTAAATGACCACCATTTTACTGAGATTATATTTCATGCCATATTTCATTTCATCTCATTCCATTTCATGCCATGTTATTTTTTTTTGTAATTTAATTCGCTTTTAATCATTTATGTTATGTCGCGATTAGTTTATTTCGTTTTCTGTTGTTCATAAACTGTAAATAATTTAAACGGCGGATTATAATTTTTTTATTACATGACGCTGGCTAATGCACAAACCGTGCCGGAGCCAAAAAAAGAAGATAAAACAACAACAAATAATACCGTGAGAACATCAGTAAAGCTAAGCAAAGACGTGACGCTCTCTCCCGCCCTGACGACCTTCAATGAGAGACTGCTTCCGTCTTGATTCGTGATGTATACGTTCACACGACCAGTTTGAACCACGTATACGTTTTCGTCGGTGTCACCTAATAATAATAATAAAAAAGAGTTCAATATTCATTTGTGCTTCAAATCCAATGAACCCGCTCTGATAGAGATATCGTTCATTGTCCGATAAAAATCCTGGTTACAGATTGTAAATTGACAATTAACCGATATCACTGGTGGTAGGACCTCTTGTGAGTCCGCACGGGTAGGTACCACTGCTTTACCTATTTCTGCCGTAAAGCAGTAATGCGTTTCGGTCTGAAAGGTAGGGCAGCCGTTGTAACTGTACTTGAGACCTTAGAACTTATATCTCAAGGTGGGTGGCACATTTACGTTATAGATGCCTATGGACTCCAGTAATCACTTAACACCACTTAACACCAGGTGTACTGTGAGCTCATCCACTCATCTAAGCAATAAAAAAAAATGCTTTCCGATGAATGTAGTTTTTCTACTAACGAAAGCAGTATAGACCCGGCAATGTGGTGGTTATCGTCATTTATGGAGGCGTAGCAGTACACTGCCACTGCCTACCACTAAGGACTCTTACTAGCCTCTTTTAAAGCAGTACTCAAAGGAGCGAAAGCCATTTCATATATTGAAAACGTGCTTCAAACGGTTATCAAATAAATCTTTGTACAGTAATATGGGTCATTTATTATTTGGCATTGATGGAAATCTGGTGTTAGGTGGCGTAGGCGTCACATTTAGACACTTAGTTGAAGTATAACGGCCATACCATAGATCTAAGTGAGACGCATGATTACTGAGTAATTAAGTAGCATCTTACCTCGGTACCTGTATGGATGAATGTGATGATGTGATGGAATAACATAGTATTATTCCAACTTCGTATCATTAGTGAATATCTGTTAAGTACATATTTCCTTGAACAACAAGAAGGCAAAAAGAGAAGCAAGAGAGAGAGACAGAAAGCTTCACTCATTCGACTCACCAACTTTGAACAGGAATGAGCCAGCAGGCAAGTTCAGTATCTCAGTGTGTTTACAAAGCATTAGGAAGACTGGTTTCTCGAAGTGCCCGAAAACTCTGATGCTGTGCAGCATGTATAGAGCATCCGGTGGAACTCGATCGTCACTTGTGAGGTCCTCTTCCAAGTATTCTGCTGGTGGTTCCAGTACCTGTATAGAGAGTGAAATATCGAATTTAGTAAGTATCCCGCGTGGATAATTTGGTGGGATAAATCTTCAGTGGACAAGGGCTGACTACTTAATTGCAGCGGTAGGCAGAAACTTGACTGTATCTCTTGCTAACGTTCATGAACAACATATTCCCCTCTATATATCAAGACAATATAAAAACCCAGGTTACCTTGCAATGACGACGCTGAAATTTCAATTTTACCGAAAGAGCCATCTTCATCTCATTCAAATACTGATACTTAAATTGGCATACATGATATATTCACGGCAGGCACATGGAGCTTCCTTAATACGTGCCAGCTTTCAACACATCCTACCAAGAACACTTAAGAACCAAAGGAGAGTTAAGTCGGAAAATAAAGTGAGAGATGACTACCTATGCCAATACGACCGTATGATGGAGAAGTAACGGCTGTAGCTGATGCAGGCCAAAGCCGGATTGGCGACGCACATTCGTAGCGCATTTGAGTTTCATAAAACATTTCAAGATTGACAAACTTTACATTATTATTTATAACGGGTGTTAGGAGACCACTTCCGAAAAAAAAAACAGACAATAGTATATTAGTGACACCTGTGATAATGGGACGGGAAAAAAATCGACCCTGATTTTAAAAAAAACATATCGTTAAAACGTTTTATTAGCATTATTTACGTTCCATCATGTTAGTACAGCTAAATGAAACGATACTATCATAAAAAAATACATTACTTTACTAAAAAAAACCAGCAATGAAACACAAAATAAAAAACAGCTGATGCTCGGACCAACGAACGCCCGAGCGCAGCGTTTCTTTTACGCGCATACCGGCGCTGTATACCGCGCTCCTCAAAATGTACAACTTTGTAGGTACAAAGTCTTCGTTTTCGGAAGCGGTCTCCTAACACCCAGTATAATATTACCGCGTATACTTCAATAAATTTAAATAAAATTTACATAGCTTTCCGCGACTATTTCCGTCTGCGTAACTAAGTTTTATCTCGCTTGATCGGCGAACCGTTCGCAACGATGGGATGAAAGCCTATATGATTATCCTTTAGGTACATGATTTAAAACTGTTTACATACCGAATTTCGTCAAAATCGGTTCAGAGCTCTGGGCGAGAAAGCGTAACAGACAGACAGACAGTAACTTTCGTATTCATTAATCTATCTACTATTATGTAACTTCAAACAGTACAATAAGTAAAATTTACAAATATTTTAAACGACATCGTAGTGTAGTGCTAGGACCTCTTGTGCATCCGAACGGGTGGTACCACCACCCTGCCTATTTCTGCCGTGAAGCAGTAATGCTTTTCGGTTTGAAGGGTGGGGCAGCCGTTGTAACTAATTATAACTAACTATACTGAGACCTTAGAACTCATATCTCAAGGTGGGTTGCGGCATTTACGTTATAGATGTCTATGGGCTCCGGTAACCATTTAACACCAGGTGGGCTGTGAGAACGTCCACCCATTTATGCAATGAAAATAAAAATATACTGTTCATCATCATCATCAGCATATAGCAGTCCACCGTTGGACATAGGCCTTTCCATTTGCACGTCACTGAGCACAATTCTCGGCTTCTATCACCACCTTTGCCAGCTATTCTGCCTAAATCGTCACTCCACCGAGGCTGAGGGCGTCCTGCATTACGTTTGCCAATTCGCGGTATACTGTTACGAAATATTCCAAATATTACATTACTCATTATAATTCCATTCCTTTTACCGAGTAACGAATAAAATTCTATGACGTCTGATGTTTACTCAGAGAATCCTTATGACGTTAATGTAAATGAAAAGATGTTACTTATTCGTTCTGGATATGTGACGCATTCTCGATCTGTACTGTGCAATTTACTATTGTTTTTTTTTTTGCTTTTGTAGTCAGACGAGCCATAAAAGCCAACGGGTGGTATGTGGTTATCATCGCTTGTCGATGTCAGCAATGCCAAGGACAGCGCCAAGCTCCTACCTACGACAGTAGTGTTGGCACTTCGAAATCATAGTCCACGGAGACGAAACGTATGTCTACTTGTAGCCTGGATTTGGTGGTCGAAGCGTGTGGATCACACAAAAACATTTTAGTTCGATTAAGTGACGACCAAAAACAAAGCAAGCCGCTTTCAACAAATGTCAGAAAACACCATTTAAAGGGTCGCCGCACAGGGCCACCGGCCACAACCACAAAACGCCGACACCGGAATATTTCCTGTAATTTTCATACATTTTGGCATTTTTGGTGGCAGCCACCGGCGTCCAACGGTGTGCGGTTTTTTTTTTCCTACCTATGCTGATTGTCTAGAGAGACCATATC
This sequence comes from Bombyx mandarina, assembly GCF_003987935.1. Next base: position 1,203,966 of record NW_021011507.1, on the reverse strand, counting down.
AGCGTCACCGGGCTAGTAGGTGAGCTCACGGGACTCAAACCTGATCCCTAGCAAGAGCCGTGCTTCGCAGAATCTACAACCAGATCGGAAACGCGACCCACTGAGAAGATCCGGCCAGTAACTCAATGGGCTGTGTCTGTGGGTTAATTTACTCGCCGCGCCCTTCGTCGCAAGCGACGGGTTCGACCGTTACTGAATCGGGAGGATCCGAAATGACCGGTTTTGGGCGACGTCGGCTGTTTACCATTCGGTCCGCAGGATCCGCTATGTAGTTTGCGGTGGCCACGATGAGAGAATTCTCGTGTAGTGCCGCTTTATCGAAGTAGGGCGTGCGCGGCGACACTAATAAAACGCACACCAACATCACCTTGACATTGCATGAAATCATCTGTGGCCACAATGTATCACTGTGTAAAACTTAAAAATGAATTATATCAATAAACTTCATATTGAAGTATTTATTGTCAATGTTATTTCAAACGACAATTAAGCCGTGCACACTAAAAAATGCGCAAGGACACAGGTTTATAAACGGAAATAGATTTCTCGAGCTCTGTAACAAATACCTAAAGAATTCCTAATGTTCGTACATAACGCTATAAGAATGTCAAATTATTGTCGAAACAGGATGATATCACTATTAAACCTAGTCTAAATTTTTTTTAAACATATAACAGAAGGGCTTTTTAAAAACGTTAACGAATTACTTTGAATTATACCAACTCATCCTTTATGTAGGACATCAGTTGTGTTTTAACAATGACATCTCGAGGTATGCGCGGTCTACTATCTACTCGCAACGAGTCAACCAACTGAGTTTCTCGCCGGGTCTTGTCAGTGGGTCGCGATTCAATAGTAGATTAAAAGAAGCACTGCTTTTGCTGGGGCTAGTGTTAGTAATTGCCTTAGGTTGACCCCGGTAGGCAGCGGCTTGGCCAGCGGTAGGCAGCGGCTTGGCCAGCGGTAGGCAGCGACTTGGCCAGCGGTAGGCAGCGACTTGGCCAGCGGTAGGCAGCGGCTTGGCTAGCGGTAGGCAGCGGCTTGGCTCTGCCCTTGGCATTGCTGAAGTCCATGGGCGACGGTAACCACTCACCATCAGGTGGGCCGTATGCTCGTCTGCCTACAAAGGCAATAAAAAAAAAAACCCCGTGAGATTACGTACCGATCCGCGCAAAATTGGAATAGCCCCTTAGATTACCAACGAACAGGTAGGAAAAAAAACTGGCAATAAAACCATTTAACTAGTCTGCGACGTAAAAATCTTCGTAGCGAAACACGAAATAACAACCTAAGAGAACGTCCGTACATTGCACAAAAATGAATACCAAAAAGAACATTTTGCAACGCGTTGCCAAATTCAATATTTAATCAGCATCTACGAACGCAAATCCTGTTATGTTGACTAAAGATTAACTAACACGTAATGTAAAACCAGGTGATTGAATAGTGTATTTTTTTTTTCTAGAATAGGTCCCTAGGTTTTTTTTTTGTTGCATGGATGGGTGGACGAGCTCTCAGCCCACCTGGTGTTAAATGCTTACCGGAGCCCATAGACGCCTACAACGTAAATGCCGCCACTTACCTTGAGACACGACTTGACCTTATGAGATGACCTTAGAACTCATATCTCAAGGTGGGTGACGTATTTACACCGTAGTTGCCTATGGGCTCCAGTAACCGCTTAACACCAGGTGGGTTGTGAGCTCGTCTACACATCTAAGTAATAAAAAAAAATAAAAAATATCTCAGTATAGTTACAATGGCTGCCCCACCCTTCAAATCGAAACGCATAACTGCTTCACAGCAGAAATAGGCAGGGTGGTGGTACCTACCCGTGCGGCTGACCAGAGATCTTACCACCAGTAAAAAGTGTTTGCCAGTTTAGCAGTGGTTCAAGGAGGTCGAGTTCAACTGTACTCTGGTGGAAGGTAAAATTGTTGTGACGGTATCGTATGAAACAATTCCACAGGCTGTCTATAACATAGTACAGGTACAGAGACAAAGTTCGTCCATGGAGCCAGAGGTTCGAGAAGATCCGTCAGATTGGGATTATCTTCTGTATTGAGTCAAATGTAATTAGTAAAAGAACAAAAACAAAAAAAATTTGATTGTACTCTTCTACCCACTTATGTAAAGCTCTCCCTCTTTAAGAACGGTTAGCTGGTAGATAACTCAATTGTTGAGTTAAGCTTGCCATTTTATAAATTGTATTTTATTAACTGTGTGTAAAATATAGAATAAAGAAAAAAATATATATTCGTTCAATGTGTGTTTTAACTCCTCGACAGCGGGAGTAACTGCATAATTAGGAAATTAAATCAATTTATTTACCTTAAGTTGTTCAGGAGCGGAGTCTTTTTTGAGCTGTAGGAGTTTACGCGCGAACCTCATGACAGCTCGCCTCTTGCGACCCTGACCAGAGTTTGATATGGACTTGACTTTTCTTAACATACGTCTACCGTAGAACATCATCTTGTCGCGTTTTCTGAAACGCTTCGCCGGCTCCCCTGCAGCCCCTGACGCGCAGACATCGCCAACTAATTCTGTAGGATATTAAGTAGTCATTATCTTGATTTTAATGGCATAAGCGGTAGGCAGCGGCTTGGCTCTGCCCCTGGCATTGCTAAAGTCCATGGACGGCGGTAACCAGTCACAATCAGGTGGGCCGTATGCTCGTCTGCCTACAACGGCCATAAAAAAACTAAAAAAACTAACTTAATTTTAATTCCTAAAGCTGTTTTGCGATTTAAGCTCTTGCCTCAACTACGTAAATACGTAATCGCTTCGTGGTTAGGGTAGACTGGATTAAATTTTATATAAAGAGGTTAATGTCGAAAAGTTCTTAAAAAAATTCAACTAACAAGATTAGGTACCTACTAAATAATACTTTTTTTCAAAATGATAATTTACGATAACTCAATCAAGTATAATTACGTATAATTATTCATTATGTTTTATACAACGTTTATAATCCAAATTTTAATTTTCCTTTCAATAGAAAAATTGTAGAAAGTTCTAAGAACCAAGGTCGAATTTGATACTGAAATTATGAAATTCAAATCAATTTCGGTCTTAATGTATCATTTATATTAATTCATATTAATAAATTCACTGGTTTTAGTCTATTCAAATTTATAAATTGGATAGATCGAATTTGTAAAAATTATCACACATTATCATAATTTATATTTTTAGTCTATTACTCACTATTAATGTTTATTTTATCAATTATAAAATTCACTTGTAACACAAATATATTTATAAATAATATGTAAAGACAGGATAGTCTATTATCAGTGGTCAATATTCTTTATTTGTAGTATTTTTGGTGCCCTTTGCGAGTCATCTACAAAATCAAATCAACTTTGAAGCTATAAAGTAGTGATTTTTATTGCCGTTATAATAATATTATTTCTGTCGTGGTCACAGACTATTTATTATGGATTTTTAACTATTAGTAGCTATTGTATTGTGAGCTATGCTGTTGCCAATAAATGTTACTAGAAAAGTCAGTTTTATTCATAAAAACAAATAAAACATAGCAATAAGACCACCAACTGTACTTTTTTTGTATTGAATGTATCTCATTGTTAATTTTTTTTTGGTGTACAATAAAGAATACTCTCTCTATCTTTCTCTCTCAAAAACAGTTAAGCACAAGCATTGTCTGCTTGTCAATAAATTTCATACTTTTTAGTACTATTGTCGAGCTTACTTTTCAAAAGAAAACATGGACATTCAATTAAAAAAACTGTTAGGTATTATTTGCTCTTTTGTTTGTCAACAGATGTATTACATTTTTTTGTTTAGTAAGCCTTTGTATTATCAATAATTACATTTTGATCTATTTTCAAACATAATTACATTTTGAAAACAGTTTTATTTAAGAAATAACAAAAAAATCAAATCTGAAAATGTTATGTGATCAGTTTTGTTAGTTGAACACTAATATTAATTACCTTTGACTCGCCATCTCCTATAGTAATAAAAGAATACGATCAGCAAGGATACTAAAAGGCAGCCACAGAAAGACCACAGCAACTGCAAACAAATGAAGTTTAGAATATTGTACCAATAAAGCTCGACTACCAAGCTCAGCAGTGGATGCCGCTTCTTTAAAAGTCAGTCTGTCTTAATAACAATAATAGCTATAAAACCCTTCTAGCAAAAATAATTTTGTATATCATTAAATTTTATATCAGCCGGCATGACATAATTGGGCTCAAAACATTTAGTATAATTAATAATAATAATGAATAATATAAATAAACAAGACAGTAGTATATTTTATTGCTTAGATGGGGGAATAGTTCCATAGCCTTTCAAACTGAAACACTTAACTGCTTTCTAAAAGAAATAGGATGATGGGGGGCTGTGAAGGGCTTCACAACAGAAATACGAATTTTCTCGGTCTGTCACTGCTAAAATTTTATTGAGTATATTTCAGGTAGATAAATAAATGATGAGTAGAAAAATTGTTTTAAAGATCAGAAGATTAGAAAAATAGTGAACTACTTTGTGTAACACTATGATAGCAAGATGACCTTGATGATTGAATGCTCTCAAACAATTTATTATTTTTGACCATGTACATATAGATTAAAAACTATTTCAAGGCTTTATTTTATATAATGTTAGCACACCTTTTATGGTACTTAGCAAACTCCATTGAAACAAGATTACTTTTTAAATCACCCCCTAGACATTAAACTTAATGAGCAAAGAATCATTAAGCATTCTTTAATCTGTGAACTTTTTAGGTTTTTTCTAAACATTACCATTTATATTTCAATATGGTAAAGAGAACGTTATTATTAAGGTTTTTCTGAAAAAAAATATTCTCAAATATTTTTTCTCACTTTTGAAACACTTTGTAAAAAATTCTTAATTTAAAATTTTACTTTTAATTTAAAACTTTTACGTACTATTAATTATTAAATATTAAAAAAACGAAAGCTAACTTTTCACTACTGCTTTGACAATTTAATTGTTTCTTAGAGATTTTTTTGTTGTTATGAAAACAAAAAAAATATAACGCGACTGATAAATTAAACAGTGTTTTGTATTTTAAAAACAACAAAACATCGTACCTACGCTACTCGTGAATTATCATTTAACATTGGTTTCAAGGATGACAATTTCTAATAATAAAACTGTAATGTTGACGCAGAATTTAACTTTAACATTTAAAAAAATATATTAAACCAAAAGCGTAGACTGCTAATAAAACAATTGACCAAGAATAACAAAAAATCAATACATACTTGATTCTCTTGGAAATTATTCGACCATTCTGATGTCCAAGTAGTGACAGCGAACATGTTCGCTTTATCGTTTATGTTGCTCAATAGATCCACTACATCCATTTTCGCTTCGTTTAAACTAACTGAAATTATTTTATTTCGTACAATACCTCGTATTTCATAACTACAAACAAAAGACACAACTCGATCGAGAGACGAATGACAATTGACAAGAAATTATCTAACTGTCAACAATCCCGAACTACTAGTGTCAAGTCGCCCAATTACTTTCGAGGTGTCGAAGAGTAGAATTGATTTTATCGTGTTTTTGAAAATTGTTTATTATTCGACGTTTATTCGTCAAGGTTGAACGTGATTTATTGCTTGTTCATTTACTTTTATAACTTAAGCTAGTTAAGATCTATCTCCCGACACTACTGCTAGTATCTCGTCTATCATGATCTACCACATGATCTGAAAGCGAAATAACCATAATTGCCCTTCATAACAAGGTGACACTCTACAAAACTTGCATACCGTCACGATCTATGCAACTGTAGTGTTCTCTCACACAGCCTGTACACACATTAACTCTCTCTAAGTCTCGTTTTTGCAGGATAGCCGTCGGAGCACCGTGATATGTGAGGAATGTAGATCTTCACGACGGCTTAAATCTTGAACCAATAAGTAGGTATATTAGAGAAGCGTCAGAACCTTGAAAAAGCAGCGCAACACGATAACCTTCTTATCGTGGCCACCACTAACTACATATCCGACCCAGGCGACGGAGCAAAGCAAATAAGCAAAGTCGCCGTCGCCCATAACATGTATCGGTGCTTTTACGCTCTTCAAGCGCCGGTCACCGTCCTCGTCGAACTTGTCGACTCCGACGAAGATAGCGCTATAGAGCCCATAGACATAACTCGCTGAGTTTCTCGCCGAGTCTGCTCAGTGTGTCGCGAAGTGTCGTGTATGAAGTATGACATGCCCTTCTTCAAACAAGAAATGCGTATACTATTCAACGGTAAACAGCGACGGTAACCACTGATCATCAGATAGATCGTATACTCGTCTGCTTACAAAGGCAATAACAAAATCACTAATCGAACTACATCGTGCTTTAACTTATTGTCATAGATTTCAGTAACTTAACTCATCGCGCCTTCAGAATGTCAGAAGAAAGGAGCACCAACTGAGTGTATTCGGGCAAAAGTGTCCGCTGTAAGGGGCCAATGAAGATGGCGCGCGCCATAGTAGCAAATGAAAAGATTTTAATAACAAAGCCATAAACTGTTAAATTAGAGTTTTAAAATAAGAAGGAAAGAAACACTATTATTAAAAATAAATAGTTGAGATTTAAAATACTAAATATTTTTTAACTAATCACGAATAATATTATTTTTTTGTCAACTCAGCCCATTTCAGTCTGTTTAAACTGCTACATTCAAAATATATCATTTCCACTTCCTTCATTGGTGCTATTTCGGTGAGTCTTCCAACAAAAACTTGCTGTTTACAAGAGTGACACTTTTTCAACTTGTCCCTTAAACAAGTGCTTCTTACTTTACGTCTACCCTTCCAAGTAGATGCACAGCAGCAAAAAACAGCAGCCTAACAAGACCTAGGATGACCCCAACTCATATTAACACGAACGAATCATGACTGGACTCATTAAATCCAGTCGACGACCCATCGCTATAGCTCACTGCCAATACTATTTCCTTCTTTAATATTATGTGTATTAAGACTTTTTGGCGGGAACGCGAGGAGTGAAGTTGTGTGATTTGTTTTATTTTGTTTACCTATTTAGTGTTTCTTCAGGTTTAAATGTGTAATAAAGGTGGTTTATTAATTGTTTAATATCTGTGAAAGTACATAAATGTGAGAATATGAAACAAAGACCATTAAAAAAATCCAGTAAATTACCACCATTTTGTTGAGATTAAATTTCATCCCATATCATTTCATTTTATTTCATTTCTCTCCATATTTTCAATTTTCATAAAATTAAGGATATAAATTAAAATAAGATGACTTAAGGGTCTTAATTACCAGGTCATAAAATCGCTTAAGAAAATTTAAGTGTGTTATCTATGCCTTTTTTGTATTCATCCGTCAAACGTGGAGACGAAAGGTTGTGGCGAGCGAATAAAAAATTAAATTTAGTGAAATATTGTGAATAATTTTTATCCACCTTTGTCAATCAAAACTAAGGTAAGTGTCAATATTTTCATAAATTTGGGTCTAACACTATTATTAAAATCCATGCAATTAAAATTAGTAAGTGGCACCAACATGGCGGCGGTTATCAAATTACACGTCGTCTTTTTATTTTAGATGTCTCGCTACAGAGAATGGGATCTTTCTTGCAAAGTGTACGTGGGCAACTTGGGTACTAATGCGTCTAAATATGAAATAGAAAAAATATTTTCTAAATACGGTAACATACGTAACGTATGGGTAGCTCGAAATCCGCCCGGATTTGCATTTGTAGAATTCGAAGACCCCCGTGATGCTGAAGACTCTGTTCGTGGACTTGATGGAACGTAAGTTTTTACATTTTTTCAAATTTTACACTTATCGATCGGTATGGTATTTCCGATGGAGCCATACTCGCGGCCATCTTGGTTATAGTTAATTTATCCGGTTTTAATAGGTATCAGGTTCGAAAGCATATGAATAGACTTTTACGATGTAAACGATAATAACATTTTGGGATGCCGTGAACTACTAACGTACATTTTCACTTTTAACACTTTGTTGTTATCAATCTTAATATAAGTATAGTAAACCCAGCCCTTCATATAACCCCACAACTTAGAATTACGTTGTGATTGTGTATTTGGGAACCATTATTCATAATTTTTTTTGAAAAAAAAAATTGTTTTCCTGATCATTATAGAAAAATATATTGTAGTATATTTTTTGAAAGCTTTATTGTATCTGCACACTCCTTAGATCCATTTCATTTTCAATGTGAAATGCTTGAGTCATAAGTGTGCTATATCATGATACCTCCAATCTAAGACTGAAATGTTGTATTTGGCAAAAAAAGACAACTTGTCTTGGAATGGGGAACATATTTTCTCTGCTAACCAATACTTGAACTCTATGAAAACTTGTGATCACATGCTGATCAGACTTAACTTTTGCAGACGCTGCTGTGGCACCAGGATTCGTGTCGAAATGTCAAATGGTCGCACAAGGAGAGACCGCAGGTATTTTTTTAATGTTGACTCTTACTTTCTGGGTCCAAGAATTTATTATATAATCTGCTCATTTTGTTTATCAAAGATTTATCACTGGCAGTTGTCTCTTTCTTTTATGAAATTGGACTTTTTAGTGCTAATTTCTTTTTCTATCAGAGATTTTGAGTTTTATTTTATTTATTTTACTATATTAGTTGATAAGATCTGAGAGAATGAGTGGTAAATAATGAATTTTCAATGATGACAAATATTGAAGAAAATGTATAACATTATTCAATGCCAATTTCACATATTGCTTATATTTAATTTGAATGTAGTACTTTAGTAGAATCTAAGTTCACACGTGAGATATTAAATGTGGTGGGTGTTGGAACGTTTGCAGGTCCATTTTTTCAACAAACCACCAACACACCAACGACCTCACCACATCTCTTCACAACTACGGCTTGTTAACCAATTTGACATCCGCGATCGCCGCTCGCATCAACATCTTGCTCGACTTCTGCGGTCGTCTCACCCAACTGCTGCGTGCAGACGAAGTCACCAACAACTGCGTCCCCATAACAATCCTTCTCACAGCAGTCACCTAATCCTCAATTTTACCTGAACTTGGAATTGAAAACACATTCGAAACCTCCAACAGTAGGAAAACAACAAGTGCACTGAATAAAATACTCAAACGTTGACATATCTACGAGTGCACACACGTTTCACCGTGGCACCAAGCTACTAACGGCGACAGAACCACCTCCCTGTGTTACCACAATTTTTATTGAGCTTTCCACTACACCGGTTCTTCGGAAGATAAAGTTGAAAATCCAACTTCGCCTCAATTATTTCCTACGGCCTCATAGCAGTCGCACAACGGTCGACCTTCTTCGCAGGCTCACCATGTATCGGTACTATTTGAATCCTATACTTAGAACCTTACCTTGATACCTGTATTTAAATTTAGTAATTTTGTGTTGGTGTATTATCAGGTGTATTGTAGGAAAGTTAGAGCGAACGGACATTTATTTTAGTTTTATTAGAACGTTTCTATAAAAAAATACATAAAAATTCAATAATAGCAGATTCTATGTTAAATTAAATGTTTAAAGGGCCCAACCTCTAAGCATTCAGTTTTACTGAAGAAAAAAAAGGTGTAAAGAGTACTCATGGTTGGTGGTAGCCTGTTAACATTGCGATTGTTGACAGCGGGGCTAATGGTTGTCTTTAAACTGTTGGCTATCAGTTATGACCAAAAAGTGATTTTATACATTATCATCTGATTCCAGCAGGTCACGCAGTCGTAGTCCCCGCCGCCGATCATACTCTCGCGGCCGGTCAATGTCTCCACGACGGTCGCCTTCAGTTCGCCGTCGCTCTCCTTCTCCCCGCCGTTCACGATCACGCGACCGTCGCAGTCGTTCTGACAGCAAAACCAGGTAAACCTAATGGTTTTTAAATCTTATTCTTTTTAATAAAAGAAAATATTAAATTCTCATTTTGAATGAGGTAGGTATATTCATACTAATTTTGGATATTTGTCATAATTACTTATGCAGTTACTTTAACTATTGTATGTTTTATGCGTTTTCATATTTAAATTTACCGTTGTGTAGAATATTTCTATTATCGCACTTCACTAATTGCATCACGTAATTTCCTTCCATGACACGAATTTGAAAACGATTTATCCATCATATAAGCTACAATTTGTGAACAAAAAGACATTTATGAATAATATAAAGTCTACTAAGAAAGATAAAAAATACAATATGTTACTAAAGATTAAAAAGTTAAACATGAAAAGCTTTTTTTTTTTTCAGGTTTTATTAGGTTTTATTTTTTATTCAGTTACTAGTAATCACGTATTTTTTTTATAGGTATTGAGAAGTTGTGCAGATTTTAGAAGAACAATGTGAAAGACTTATAGTTTTAAGCGTGTACATGTGAAAATGCGTGTGGAGTAATTTGTATACTATTGCTAATAATAATGCAACCTGCATTAGCTGTCTTTGAAAACATAAGTCTAAAACTTTTATAAGTGTTTAGATCACTCACTTCATTAATTTTAAGGAATTAAAATACATATTTTACTTCATAGATATTATTAAGATGACTTAAATATAATTTTGATGTAAATTTTTAGTTTTATTTTTAATTTAAAATGTTATCAAGATAACAATTATAGTTATGAAATTAAACTTATCAGAATGTTTTCTTCATCAGCGAAGTCTCAATGACAACAAAAAAAATACTTAATTAGCTACCTAATTACCAACAATGATAAGACTATCTATCTTTAAGACTTACAGATACTTGTTTATTACTAATAAAATAATCAAAATATACATAAGTGCCTAGTGCTACAAATACAGTCCCAATACAATGAAACACAGTGAGATTGTTAGTGAAAACTACAGAAGATAATAATAAGGATGCAAATTTTCTTAAGGTTAATATAAAAGTGACAGTCACTGTTGTTTCTGTTGTACCTAACTTGTGGACACAATGTGTACAATAATATTGAGAAATTATACTTAATATAATAAGGACCCAGACATCCAAACTTATGTTCTTGGAGATATTCTTCAGCTGGGGATAAATTCCAATAAACAGGGGCAAAGGTATTGTGTGGGTATAAAACATCATCTGTAAAAGCATTGTATTTCAACAACAAAATTATAAATAAAAAAGAAAAAACAATTAGCAAATTTTACCTCATCAGGATGTTTCCCATACTTTGTGTAAAGTATTTCTTGTTGAAGGCCAGTGAATGCACCGGTTATCAGTGTTGACAGCAATATAGTGACTCCTATGCACCAATAAATTAATTTACCTTTTTGCTCTGTTGGGGGAGCACCACCATACATAGCTAAAGCAACCCCAAAACTTATAAGAATCGAACCTACAGTCTTGTTCAGTTTTGGTTTTTGTTTTTTTATTAAACAATAGACCAACAAACTGGCTGGTGATGAAGCAGATCTGCAAAGATACGAAATTATAATCATAAAATCTGATTGTAGTCTGATGTACGTATGTTCTGATTTTTTCTTGAACCTACCTTATAATCATATGTAGAGTGGATGGAACATGTAATGCATAGACATAGTTATTTGCTACACTTGATATGAAAAATAGTGTAACCAAAATTCCATAGCTTTTTAAAGGTATTTTTGGCGCAATCTGCAATGTGGAGTATTATATTATGAATAACACTTTATTAAATTACAGCACAGTTGGGTACTATAGAAAAGTTGACATTGCAAATAAGGCAATAATCTGCAGAAAAGTTTTAATCCTTCTAAATTACCTTTCCTTCACGAGTCTGACAGGTAGGTCAAATTTAAATCAGATAAACTATAATGTAACAACCTGTAACTTATTGTTGAGTTGACGTGTGTTAATATGCAAAATAAATTCGGAAAACTTACTTTTCCTAATTTTGTTGTTACCACAAAACCTTGAACAGTTATGAATAAAAATTGAAGAAACGTAATAAAAGTAGCGCACTCTGGCATTTTTGTCATGAGAATTTCCATTATGAAAGCACTCGAGCAACAACCGACGAATACGTGTACAAACTTTTTGATTGAACTCATTTTGATCACTATTAACAATGATGATTTTATTTATAATGACAATTAATGAGTGCGCATTTTATAGCTCGTGGTGTTTTCATCAATTACTGTTTCGTTGCCGTTTTGTGATAAAAAATAATAATTTAGTACCCTTACACAACCTTTACAATACATTAAGTTACGTACACTATGTTATTTCAAACTATATTTTACTTTAGGTATAGTAAAATAAATTGGAATTGAGTGAATTGAATCCATAGATAATACATTTAATTTAAAGTAATTAAATTACATATTTAAAAAAGTATTTATAACATTAAAAATATTATTTTACCCCTACTCTCCCTCCTGTGTTCATAAATTCAGTATTTTTGTACTTTTTTTTAAGGGTTTTTGACCTGGTAACTAAGACCTTTAGGTCAAGTCTTATTTTATTTTATAGGTATTCTTATTTTTATGAAAAATGATATTATGGAGTGAAATGAAATGAAATGAAGATAATTAATTTGAGACATTAATCAACTGAGATGAAATTATATGAAATGAGATGCGATGATATGGGATGAAAATGGTGGTCATTTACTTACTGAGACTTTTCCGTGGACTTTTTGTAGGATCCCGAGAAGTTACGTCCAGCAGCTTTGTGTCATTTTCCCACGTTTGTGCACTCTCACAGATATTAAACAGTTAATAAACCACAATTATTACACATTTAAACCCGAAGAAACACTAAATAGACAAAATAAAACAAATCACACAACTTCACTCCTCGCGTTCCCGCCAAAAAGTCTCCTACCTACATTCATTCATTAGTTAAAGAATAAACACTAACAAAAACATTTTTAATGCAATTACTTGAATAGGCAAGCGGATATAGCCCATACAGTCAAGTTTCTTGTACTGTCGAATTTTTCACTCAGGCCTAAATATAATTAAACTAAATGGTTTGTTCTGTGGTGTTGGTCTAGAATAGTGCACGCTGATCTATTAATATGGATGCACTAAAGGTGAATAAAAGATTCGCACTTTTAACTTTTTCGCTGGAATTTGAGAAAAACTCACACGTGAAACTTTATTTTATTAATGTAGTGTTTGTTAATTTTTAAGCATATTCATTTTTAAGTAGTCGTGGCCTAAAAGGTAAGACATCCGGTGCATTAGTATTTAGCGATGCAACTGTGTTCGAATCCCGCAGGAGGGTACCAAATTTTCTAATGAAATATGTACTTGACAAATGTAAACGATTGACTTCCACGGTGAAGGAATAACACCGTGTAATAAAAATACTGGTGGTAGGACCTCTTGTGAGTTCGCACGGGTAGGTACCACTACCCCGCCTATTTCTGCCATGAATCAGTAATGCGTTTCACTTTGAAGGGTGGAGCAGCCGTTGTAACTATACTGAGACCTTAGAACTTATATCTCAAGGTGGGTGCCGTATTTATGTTGTAGATGTCTATGGGCTCCAGTAACCACTTAACACCAGGTGGGCTGTGAGCTCGTCCACCCATCTAACCAATAAAAAAAATCTAAAAAAAGTGCTGCAATGTGCTTTGCGTGCGGATCTTGCACTTAGCCAAGAAGTAAATTAATTGAATGTATTAAATAATCGAGTCAAACACAGTAAACTTATGGGAAAAGCTTATGTCCAGCATCATATGTATATACATACAGCATAAAGCCTTTTGTTTCTGTTTGGAGAGATTACCTACTGATAGCCTGGAGGCTTTTTCAGATTCACCAGAACGGTTGGGCGAGCACGAGCTCGGCTAGGAGTGGTGGAATTAAGTATGAACTGTCTTTTTTTTCCTACCAATGCTGATAGCCTTGGGAGGCTATTTCAGTTTCTCCTTGAAATGTAGGTGAGCTCACGGGGCTCCGGAATGTTACTAACACTGGCCCTAGTAAGAGCAGTGGTTCGCAGAATCTACCACCGGATCAGAAACGCGACCCACTGAGAAGATCCGGCGAGAAACTCCGTGGGCCGTGTCTATGGGTTAATTTACTCGTCGAGCCCTTCGTCGCAAGCGACGGTTTCGGCGAGGACGGTGACCGGTGCTGGAGGTTGAACTGTCTGAGCGCCTACCGCAGCTGTTAGAAAATCTCACTCCTCCGCGGACCACTGAACTATATTATGTAGTGCAGTTACAGTGCCTAATGACAACGATATCATCGGGTGGGGGAAAAAAGCCAAGATGAAAATATAAATGAAATCATAATTAAATATCTATTAAGTTAGCTAGTAACTCAGTAGCTTTTTTTTGTTAACCTTGATAAAACAAAATATGTTTGGAGTTTTTAGACTAGTGTATTCTCATGTACTCATGACTACCATACTACACACACCATACTAGATGTGTATATATATACATATACTCATATATTATGTAACTTGTATACTTATCATAAGAGAGCTTGAACAAAATTAGATACTTGATTTTCAGAATTCGGTTAAGTCTTAAAAAATTTCCAACCTAAATTGTAAAATAATGTTAAGAGAGTTTACGCCTGTGAACGTATTGTAATTTTGCTTTGAAATGAAAATACGTTCGTAATCGAATAAAGCATGTTACCCTGTGGCCGACCTGGCAGCGCCGTAGCGGTCGGTGTGGTGAGGCGGTCTGCGACGGGCGGGCGAACACATTCGCCGCATCGCGTTGATCTCATTAGTAGTCTCACTTCTCACACAAGTCGATTTTCCCGCGTCGAGGCGTACGCCCGCTTCGTTAGTTCGCGCCAAAATGTCATCAATTCGAAATACGAACGTATATTTATAACGATTATTTGAAGCAATTCTCTTTTTTACATATTATTCTTAACGTCAGTAGAAAAAAAATCGTTGAAGTGATTCGTGAAAATTGCCATGTGCATATTGTGGTGTTAACTTTTTTTTACAATGGACACAGTTTGTGTTGTAAGTTTTATTTAGTGCGTGAGAATTTTCTGTTATCAAAAACATGGTCCGAGGATTTTATTTTTTAGTTTTGCTTGTTCTCCATTCGCTCGCCAAAGGTAAGTTGTGTTTATTCAAATATCTGAATATGATAATCATACATATTATTATGTTTTCGGACCAACGAATAAACTTGATAATTATTGTAGCTAACCTCTTTACACTAAATAAAAAAATACTTTCAGTATGGATACTGCTTTAGTACATTAGTTAGCACTAATAAGTATCGCATATATTACGAATGTTGTATCGGGCTCACGAAAACAATGTTTCAAAATAATGTATCTCAAGGTCTGATTTATATACCAATGGCCTAACTTTAGGATTTAAAAAAAAAAAACGTTGTGCGAAGCTATCAAAACATGTATAAATAAACTTATTAATGCACTGAATTATGTAGTCGTCTTGTAAGTAAATGAAACTATAGAATATTAATTGCTTAATTTCGCTTCATATACCTACATAGGTACGTAGTATTTATCCAGAATGTACCTAAATGTCAATTTTTTTGTTCGTGCTGTGCGAAAAAGTCCTCCTACCTGCAGATTGCAGATTTATAAGTTAAATATTTCATACACATATCACTCACTATTAAATAAGTAGTGATATCATACCCAATTTTAAAATTTTGGTCGACGACGAAATAAATTAACATTCGTTATCTAATAGCGAGTATAAATAAAATTGTTTTTTGTACTATGTGACATACATACAGGTGCATACCTAAAAAAATAGTAACTTCATACAAATTACCGGGGCAATTTTAATTTAATCTGCCCATATTTTAAAACTAAAATATATGTTAATTTTACCTTTGCTTCTCTATCTAAATGAAAAAAAAAAACGTTTTTATTTTACAGACTATTAATTTAATACCAATGACCTACCTTGGAAGACAGATAATACTTTAATATAAAAGTTTAGTATGTAAAATATTCACGTTAGCTACACACGAAAAACTTCGGTAAAAATATGCTGTTTCCTTTTAAATGAGGTGTGAAAAGAAAATGGTGTCTGCCGGCGACATCGTCCATTTGATGTAATGTTAAAAAGTTAAATTAAACCGGATTCGAAGCGGGACCGGTTAGTTACGAGATTCGTTCGTTTATTTATGGACTTATTTGCATATTAGTAGAATGTTGTACTAAAATACCTTACAGACAGATTAATCGAGAAGTGAATACGGTTGGGAAAAAGTGACATTTAAAATAATTCAAACACTTGTCTGGTTTTGTTTGGATCGCTCGTTTTTCTGTAAAGCTAATAAAAAAAACGTATTTAGCATAATTTAATGGCGCAGTTTTAATTTCAATCATTTGTCAAATTTGTATTTTCGAGATTGAACAATAAGCTGCGCGTTACCTTTTCAAAGTGTTATTTTATTAAATTAAAAATGATGATAAAAATCAAACCGGATAAGAGCGAGTAGGTAACGCACGAATTTTTTGAAATGTATTCACGAACTACTTCATCGATGAAGGAACTGCGATATGTTATAAAAATTAAGAGCACCGGTTTTTTTTTATAAATTTACATATGTAACAATCAATCTATTGTTGCTATGGAGTATTTTAATACCGGATCGGTAGGTATGTTTAGACAAACTTTGAATCGCAACGAATGCATATTTTAGTTTTCACTATCTCAACATCGAGTTTGTTCGAGTCGGACCACGAATGATTCAAATGAATGAATCCTTGTACATCATTGTGTATGGCTGCGCGGGACCACCACCAAGCTTGTGTAGAAAAAAATATCGAAATAATAATCAATTTTTGAAATACCTATATTGTACTCGGAAAATACCAGCACGGAAAACGGGGTTATAAATAGCGAATGTTTTGAGGCCAATAAATACATTTCTATGTTCGACCTTACCGTTGATTATAGTATTCTTCCTGAAATTTTACTGGTGGTAGGACCTCTTGTGAGTCCGCGCGGGTAGGTACCACCAACCTACCTATTTCTGCCGTGAAGCAGTCATGCATTTCGGTTTGAAGGGCGGGGTAGCCATTGTAACTATACTGACTCCTTAGAACTTATATCTCAAGGTGAGTGGCGCATTTACGCTGTAGATGTCTATGGGCTTCAGTAACCACTTAACGCCAGGTGGGCTGTGAGCTCGTCCACCCATCTGAGCAATAAAAAATAAAAAAATAAACATTTTGTACGTAGTGAATGTCTCTCGATCCATAAGCGTTAGTTTGTAAATGACATGTCTCTTCCCATAGACCCAACCCACTGAGTTTATCGCCGTTTTTCTCAGTAGATTCTGCGAAGCACTGTTCTTTCTAGGGCTAGTGTCAAATTCTCTCAGCTTGAGCCTGTGAGCTCACCTACCTGTGCGCCAGAAGCTGGAATAGCCTAGAAAAAATCACACGATTTTTTTTGTGTCCAAGGCAGGAA
This sequence comes from Bombyx mandarina, assembly GCF_003987935.1. The sequence continues at coordinate 1,186,589 of NW_021011507.1, read as the reverse complement.
TGTACCTACCGTTTTTAAAGGTATTGTTAGACCTTTCTCTTGCTATAAGACCTAACCCTTCGCAAAATTGTATGACTCTAGGTCAACGGGAAGGGCCCTATCGATTATATATGGGTGACAAAATACGGCTATATCTTCTGATTGACTTGACCGAGAAGCTTGGAAATTTTATGAGTTCCTTCTGCCGTAGATTTTATAGTGGTTTCTTCCGATTTAAATTTTATATCTCTGCCCGTTCTTGAGAAAACCATCTTCTGATCGACGGGCTGGATCACAACGAAGTTCTTTTTATTGCCCTTGTCAGTCTGCCTAGACAGAGGTACATACGGCAAACCTAACGTCCTCAGCAATACCAGGGCTAGAGCAAAGCCGTGGTAATTACCAATAAGTTAATAAATAACTCAGTAGCAAAATTCGCAAATCCAGATCTTATAGATAGAGGCTTGTGGAGAGTATTAACCGGTAGGCAGTGGCTTGGCTCTGCCCCTGGCATTGCTGAAGTCCTTGGGCGACGGTAACCACTCACCATCAGGTGGCCGTATGCTCGTCTGCCTACAGGGGCAATAAAAAAGATATATATATTATCAATACTACCCACAACTTACCAATGTAATGTAATTATAGTTTTACAATATGTAGGTAATTCGCAAAATATTATAATCATACGAAACGTAATCGCATTGTTCTGTTCCAAATACGAAATTTAGCTTTGTGAAATCAAGCACGCCCCTAACGTGAACCGGAATATAAGGCTTCCGTTTCCATTTCCCACGTTCACGTTCTCTCAGTAAGTGATGTGGAACAACAATAATATTTTGTTATGAGACAATAATACATGTATAGATACGTGAACTTCTCGTGGAAGCATGTGCGTGCGCGTTTTTCTGTAAACTCAAAATTCGTATTTAACAAATGATAAAACATAGACATGTTAATCAAACAGCCTACTGTTGACTCCGAAATAAACCAACCCGTTGCTTGTCTGATCTATATTTCCCGTTGCTATGTCTTTTAAAACTCATCACTATATGAATCAAAAAATTATATTATGACGAAAACTGTGTTCCTTTCACGAAACATAATTTAAATAAAACTTAATAAAGACAAAATTCTTTCGTCTTTCGAAAAAATAAATATTAGAAAAAAAATAACAAATGCAAATCCAAAATACAAAATATTTTTAACCTTATTAGTAATTAATGTTGCATGCATGAAGCAATGAATTAGTCAATGAATGCTCTATACTCATAAACTAGCCCTGATTTCATGTCATTCGCTTTTTTTTGTAGACAAACATAAAAATCGGAAAGGTCAAAATCAGTTCGAGGCGCCATTTTGTTTTTCTTGGCAACACAAATATTTGCTTTTAACTTTCTTAAATATATAATAATATGTATTCTCAATTGTCACACTTTCATGAATGCACGGTGGCTTCACCCTTGTGACTAAAGCTGGACATGGCCATCGCGTTGTGCTGTAGGTAATGTCGACAATATATTCGACAGTTCTATACTATAGCCTTTAGCATCAGATGATCTGTAAGTTCGTCTAAGCAAAAGAAAAACCTCGCATTGCGTCAATAATTAACAATAACTTTTAATATGTCTATGATTAGTTATCAATTATCTAATTATGCTTCGAGTATACTGGCAGCTTTCCACATGGTAGTCTGATGATAAGGAAAATGGGCGTAACACAATGGGAAGATTGCGTGTTTCGTGTCGTGCTTACCTACTTCCTGCTAACATTGTAGTAAAGTTAACCATCAATCCTCAGTTTTACATAACAAATCAATTCACTAATTAGATACAATTTTCTTGAAAATTGTTGTGTTAAAAAATGTACAATATCTCTTGTGATTTCACTTATATCGAAGGGTGAAATGCTATTTCGCTTAAGCAATATTTCGCTTGATGCACGACATTTACCTTTGTAATAAAAAGGACCGTTTTATTTGGCATTAGGATCGATAGTTCGATGTTTTTAACTGAACTTCAATTAATTTACTCCATTCAAATATCTGAACGAGGTTTTTTTTCATGATATTTTTTCCAAATTTTAAGCTTTAATTGGCTCTCTGTAAAAATGTCGCTTAAATAAAATAGCCTTTCACCTGTCGATATGGTAATGGCTCACTGGAACCTCTGTATATGGTACATAAGAAGTGAGTATAGCGCTGTCTTAATACTGTTTTTTACGTAGATAGGTGAACGACCTCAGAACCCATTTGTGTTATTATTATACCCAGTTGGGCACCGGAGTCATAAACGTTATATATATAACGTGAATAAATTAATAAATTTAATGTGGGTAGGCGGTTAAAAATATGCGGGTAGGGGGCCAAGCCTCCTACGAGATATCCCAGCCTAAAGGGCTCGCGGGTATATGTTACTTGACGATCAGCAGATGTTGACACATGAGGGCGAAATCTCAATTGTATTTTGTAACACCTATTCCACGTACATATCAATACCGAACGCACGACTTCCTCAGATTCAGAAATGGTTGGGATTTTAGTACATACTCGTCGGCATAGATAATACACATAAATTAGTTATAGATAAGCAACTCAAGCACTCAACAAAAATGTTTACGGGCGTCGGCCACTAGATGGCTTCGATTCGATTAGTTTCTCATTGCTCCTGTAGATGGCAGTAACATTATTACCTATCCTATATTTTATTTTTAATGAAGGATTTTGTAAATTTACAGAAACTACAAATAGATAAAATTTAATCAATTTGTTTATAACCAATAAAGACTTGTAAGATTTATTAAAGTTTAGGGGCATCAGCTACAAGATGTCGCTAATTTCCATACAAAAAAAATATTTGTCCTAAACTATCGCAGTTCTAGTCGGCGTATAGAAACGCCGTACTACCTATCGATGAAAAATATAAGTATCTAAGCGAATACATAGAAAAAATATCCGATATCCATATCACGTATTAAAGTTTTTTTTTAAATATAATTTTCATAATATGTCACTTAGATATGAATTTTGTAGGATAATGATTTAATTTTTTTTAATGCATTTGTATTCAGAATGAATAATTGGACAGTGAACACACCTGATGGAATTAAAACAGGTATAAGAGACTTCTTATTTAATTTTTTCTCATACTAATTTTAATATAGACTTGTGAATGCTTACAAAGATTTCCAACAATCAAGAGGCAAATAATGAACAGAATAGAAGATATTATTATAAGCTAATTCGAATGCTTAAGAATACCTAACAAATAAAGTCACAATTACTAACTGATTTCTATCCAGATTTTTGGCATCTGAATAAAGAATAAGGGTAGGTAGGACATTATTAACATAGGATACTACCGATAGTAAAGAAATTAAAATTTTAAAAAGTATTGCTAATTATTTGTATGTTTGTGAAGTTTGCTATGAATTATGCCTAAGCCGCACGCTGCTTAAAGATTACAAAATGACTTAAATTAATTGCTGTTTATTTTGTCATCCTTGTCAAAACTTCCACTGCTATACTTGAGAGCAATGAATGCGGGTCACCTAAAGAAACTTATAAATCTTGGAAACTAAGAATGCTAGCTTAATAAAATAAACGGTGCTTTATAGACAATATAATACCCCTTAGAGAATTATAGGGAAATCCCCTTATAGGGAAACCTCCCTAATTCGCCGCATTTCAACTTGTATGGGCCTTATCAATGTTACGCCCTATTTCTTGCGGCACCCACCTTGAGATATAAGTTCTAAGGTCTCAGTATAGTTACAACGGCTGCCCCACCCTTCAAACCGAAACGCATTACTGCTTCACGGCAGAAATAGGCGGGGTGGTGGTACCTACCCGTGCGGACTCACAAGAGGCCCTACCACCAGTAATATGTGGGTACATTGTTCTTAAAATGCAGAGAAAACTTTAAATATAACCACCGAGACGTACTTTTTGTGACATTAAAAATAGATGTGTTTAACTATACTTTCGTGCCAAATATCAATAGACCAGCGTACAAATATATGCACTTCGCCAAATCAACCTACGTGACGTGATAATTACCTTGTGTATAGAAAATTCTAGACTGTATGCCTTTTCAATGTTGCTTCCATCATTGCGCTGACAACGTGGATGTCGTCAACGAGAAATAAATGTTTTTTCTCTGAAATCGTAGTTTTGTCTATTTTACGATTAAAATCATTAACCACCACAACATTGTCTATTTATTCCTTTTTTCACTCAAATTATTTCATACTTTTAAAAAAGAATGTCGTGAAAGTTACTAATAATTCAAAAACATGTGAGGTATTTGCTAGATATTTTTGTTCTGTAGATCCGTTTTTCTGAACTGGTCATGGAGCCATTAAGTCATTTAAAAGAAAAGAAGACGCTGCCAAGTCGTCACTGAACCTTGAAAAATGTTACAGCTCGTTGAAAATCTCTATGGTATAATTATTTTTATATTACATCCAGTATTAGGCATTAATAATTAGGTTATTGTTCAAATAACCTTCAAGAAAGTTAAAGGAAAAGCATGTGTACGTGACTGTGTATTTTTACGATCTTTAGGTAGACAGCGTAGGAGATAAGATTATTTATAGATCGTAATAAATTTAACAAGAAAATAGATCAACGAAGACGCTGACGTGTTAATGCATATGCCGAAGCATACAATTAAAGCACTGACTCCATAGAGATCGTGATTACATGATTATACCTGCTGACAGAATTAAAGTTAGAAGAATACCTATAAGTCTATTTTTTTTCTGGCCTGGGGCCTATCCTCCTACGAGGTCCCCGCGCCTAGGGGGCGCGCTGGGTATGTGGGACTTGACGATCTGTAAGGAGCAGACCGCGGGCCCAAGGAATTTTATGGTTCTACCGCACTAAACGACTCCCCTGCACTCTTACACCCGACGTCCGATCTCCGTCCGGGGTCAGAACCCGGTCAGAGTACGGGGGTTCCCGTGGTCAACACTACAACCAGACACGCGGCGCCACCCCGAGGACGCCCGACCGACGGGTCGACGAGGCGATAGTCGACGACCAACGATGCCGGTCTCCGCGCTATGGCCGCCCGGGAATACCATAGATCTGACCCAACTACCGCAAAGTCAATAACGCTCTTTTTTTTTAAATTGTAAATATTTATTAGAATGAACGACCTCACTCACGGCTCACACGATGGAAAGCTCACATGAACAACGTTAATTCCGACACCTACCTTGTGACATCAATTCGAAGACTCCGTTTTTACAACGGCTGCGCCACTCTTCAAACCGCAACAAATTACTGCTTCACCACAGACACAGACAAGGTGGTTGTACCTACTCGTGGGGGCTCACAAAACACATCTATCTAGAATTTTTTTTCTGGTGCAAATTAAATCACAAATGCAAATCCATTAAAAAAATCCTTTTGTATATTTGAACCGGTTCGATTTTCAACTCTAGTGAACCCACATCAGCTGATTTACATTGGTAACGATCTATAAATAATACACGGAGATGACTGAACTCGACTCTCGTTCTGCCAAATTTTCAAGTAACAGAAAACATTCTTGTCCCACGTGCGAGTGCAGACAGATTGTCTGTTTCGTTACTTCTTGTTATGAGTTGCCAACATTAATTACTTTCCTTGTTGAATATTCCTGCTTCATAGATCAGTGGGACCGGGAAATCTATACTTAATATTATAAAGCTGAAGAGTTGGTTTGTTTGAACGCCCTAATCTCAGGAACTAATGGTCCGATTTGAATTTTTCAGTGTTAGATAGCCCATTTATTGAGGAAGGCTATACTCTGTATAACATCACGGTAAGACCAATACAAGTGGAGTACCAATAAAGAATGTTTCAAAATAGGGGTTTAAATGGCTTCTTAACGTTCTATAATTCAAAAATATTTTCACTTTCTACGTCAATGAAGTGGGGGCTAAAATTTAGCGTAATGCCAAAGTAACTATTCCACGCGGACGGAGTCGCGGGCAAAAGCTAGTCTTATCATAAAATGGGTAATATGTAACATAATTTGCTTGTGTAACCTTTTAGTTATATCGTTATTCGAAGTTATAAATTTCTTAGAATCAATTATTAACGTTAATACTTACGGAGAGAACCGAAACAGTATTTAAATCATATGCAACTAATGATTACTAGAACTAGATACAATATAGGTTTGAATAATAAAACTTTTTTTACTCTACTTGCTAATAAGTCTCTTTCTCTTAGTAGAAATAATAAAATTATTTTCTATCGGATTCTATACGCTGTTTTTACTTTAAATTAGATTTTCAATACAAAACGAAAATCACAAATCTAGAGAATTTAAGTCATAATAATACACTTAAAATTAACATCGTGTTATTTAAAGAGTAAAATCTTCCTAACACTTCAATCACTGCGTAATATTTCCAAGCACAAAATGGAAACTTCTAGATATTTTTCCAGTGATCTAAAGTCATGCGTTGTTTTGACAGCTTTCGTGGCAATTGACACTTGATTAATCAGGGTCAATTATGAAAAATGTCTTGTTATTGTCACAGAGGTACGACGCGACGGTCGGGCGTGTGGAACGTTCTAGAATAATTCGAAAAATCGTAAGTTTCAATAATAAAATCACTTGAAATCGTTTATCAGAAGACTCAATCCGTATTCAAGTATCTAAATAGATTTGGATAGATAGATGGATAATCATCATACATGCCGAATCACTCGTATTAATCATTTGTAATAATTATTACGGTAGGCAGCGGCTTGGCTCTGCCCCTGGCATTGCTGAAGTCCATGGGCGACGGTAACCATTCGCCATCAGGTGGGCCGCATGCTCGTTTGTCTACAAGGGCAATAAAAAAATGTTAATGACGTTTTATCTGCCATTGGTAGTTAAACACAAATCTGGATATAAAAAGGAAGTGAAACTAAGCCCACGTGCAAGAAAGAGGTCTGTGTGCTTAGTGCGAGTTTTTAAACGTTCTCGATAGCGTAAAAGTGAAGTCAAATTTGTATGGAGTTGAAAAGTTCGCCTATGTTTGCCGCTTGGGGCACTGTTCCTGTTGCATACAAATTTCAGGTAACTTTTACGCTTTCCAGAACGTTAAAAAACTCGCACTAAACACACGGATCTCCAAGTTGTCGTGAAACACCTTATGCACCTCGCTGCGAATCTAACCGATCGAAATCGTAGACTTTCTGCAGTGTTGGCGACAGTCCAAAAAGAACTAGCTAGAATCTCAGACGTGAGTCGTGGTCTAACCTTTGTTTATTTAACTAGTATAACGTTGGTACAACCAGTATTGTTTCACTAAGGTAGTATTTAAATATCGGGCCAGTTCTCATGTGATTGTTCCCAGCAATGTAGGTACAGCGGGTCTTACCGTTTCTTGACACAGTTGTTCCAAGCGGATGCTCATACGGATTACGGGTTTGAGGTTTTGCTGCATCTATAAGGGATACGCTACACATAAAGTTGAGCTTTGATTATTTTGATCGTATTATTTCGAAGTGTACACATGTTTTGTTGCATCGCGGCTGAATTAGCGGCTACTTATGTATGTATTTTACTATTTTATACATAGGTATATTATAAATAAATAAATAAATATTTACTATAAATAATAAATATATAAGTATAAATAAATAAATAAATAAATAAAATTAGGAAATGAAATGAGTAAATTTAAGTTGGTGTTCAGATATTGATCAAAAAGCAGAGAGACTTGTTATGAGATGTCTGAGAATTCTGGTTTTAATATTTATTGATCATCTTATTAAAATGTAGTCAGTCAATATTAAAATTCTAAGCCGTGCTACATACTACCGCACCGCTCAAATTCCTTTGACCTTGCCGTCACGTACACATTTACAATAATACGTATCTACAATCTTTTTCAATGTCAATGTCAAGTAAAATAAAGAATTAAAAAAAAAAACCTTTTTTTTTTGTATCTGCAACCTTTCGGCTGGTTGTTTTTGGTCGTTCTAAATTCGGTTGGTTTTTGCTTCTTGTATTTTATTTGACGATAGGAATAGCGCATGCTTTTAAAATGAAATTGTTAGTTCTGGTATTATAAACCATTTCTTAGGTAATAATCTTTATTTTGCATTTGGATAATTATCCGTTCAGAGACGAAGGTGATAAGTTTAAGCACGCCATACATTTCGTGTTGCTATAATACATATATTTGCTTGTCTTTTACCGGTTACAATTTTTAGATCAATCAAAATTATCTAAAAGGTCGAGTAAGAAATGCCCGCATAAAATCAAAGAATATCGTAAGTCTTTTAAACAGTTTTTAAGGTACATAATTATAGTATACTACATACTGCAGGATGTAAGGGACTACAAAATACCAATATTGAAGTGAAACATGGTTTTCATTTAATTAATAACCTCTTCAGGCCTATATGTGTTCGTTTTTTCTTTAAATATTAGATCTACGCTAAATGGTCAAATATATGAACATTTTTTAAAATGAATATTCGCTGTTTTTTTTAAGTTATTGAAATGTTTTCAATATAAAATGAACAAGGCACAATAAAGAATACAATAAACTCAATTTCTTCGTAATTTAAAAAATTCGTCCCTGAAGAGGTTAACATATCAATTTACAGCGTTTCTAGACGTTTTCTAACATTTTAAATATGTTCGATTTGACGTAATATACACAGTCTAGTATAATCTGTGCAATTCAAATATTTTACGAGCTCCGTTTGGAGTCAATGGTAAACATAGCGTCTATTTTTACAGCATCAGGGTCACCCGTAATTGTTTGTCTTCAAACAATATAATGGATAAATACAATTAAGAGTCGAGAGCATATTAATTACGTGAGAAACAATCGAAAGGCGAATCGCGATTTTTTATACAAACATACTTTTGAAATAATTAAACCCACTTTTACGGGTACATTTTTTTTTATTGCTTCGATGGATGGACGAGCTCACAGCCTACCTGGTGTTAAGTGGTAACTGGAGCCCATAGACATCTACCATAGAGATATAAGTTCTAAGGTCTCAGTATAGTTAAAACGGCTGCCCCACCCTTCAATCCGAAACGCATTACTGCTACACGGTAGAAATAGGCAGGGTGGTGGTACCTATCCGTGCGGACTCACAAGAGGTCCTACCACTAGTCAGAGACACTCAAAAATAATTCCCTACCCGGCGGTTCGCCCGCCACTTCAAATGTCAAAACGTTTGTGTATGATGTACTGAAGAAACCTAATGTACGTATGACTAGCGCCATCTATACGCAGTTTCCAGAACACATTATACATATATATCTTCCCGTCATAAGCATAAAATTCTGTATGCAACAACTTAATGTTTTATTTATAAAACTATAAATATGTATGAGTAATTTTCATTATTTATATGCGATAAGATTGAAGATTTTTTGATTTGCATACGAAAATGTTTAAAACGAATAGGTATTTTATTTGAATACATTTTTGCCGTTGTATCAAACATAGTGATTTAGCTGTAAGCATAGCAGTCGAGCTTACGTCTTCCTTATTCGTAAGTGGTTACATTTGATCACGGACATTATCGATGCGAGCCGAGTTTTTTTTTTCCAACCTAGCCTTGAGAGGCTATTTCAGCGTGACCTTAACTAGTAGGTGAGCTCACGGGGCTCAAACCGGAGTGATGCTAACATTGACCCTAGCAAGAGCAGTGCTTCGCAGAATCTACCACCGGATCGGAAACGCGACCCACTGAGAAGATCCGGCGAGAAACTCAGTGGGCTGTGTCTATACTATGGGTTAATTTGCTCGTCGAGCCCTTCTTTGCAAGCGACGGGTTCGACGAGGACGGTGACCGGTGTTTGTGGTACCTAAAGGCACCGTTAATGGTAAAGCTATTTTTGAAGATGGATGTTACAATAGTTGAGTTCAATCCAGAGCCGGATGTTGTACGGCATTAACGATCTCTTGAAACATACTGCACGAAAGCAGTGATAGGTTTGAAATCTGCTCCGTGAGATGGTAGTTAGTGCCATGATAAAAATGTGATAAGGAAATGATCTCAAACAATACCCTAACGCGACTGTACATCGGCCTAACGCTGTTGATACTTTGTTTAAATTTAGTTAATTTACATTATTTTTTATTACACCTATTACAGATTTATAATGCTCACAGTACAATCTTGATAAAGTTAAACATTTTCGTCTTCTCGCATTAAAACTGTATAATCTCAAAACTTACTAATTTTACAGGAGAGTGTTTTAAAAGTTTAACATGTAATATTTTTAATATTGATCATATTTGCAACATTTTTTTTTACCAGTTACATTATGTCTTTTAGAGTAAGTAAGTAAGTAAGTATAGAGTAAGAGTAATAAAATTATGTATAAATTTTGTTAATAGTAGTTAAAACATAGGTAAACTCAAAGAAAAAAAACAACTAAACTACGCTCTTTTGACAGTATTTATAAGAAAAGTACTGGTGATATCAAATGTTTACGCATATTAACTCAATTTCGAAATTTTTGGAAATTGTTTACTTTTAAGTTTTAATGCTAAAAGACGTTTTGTGTACCATTTTTTCAAACGAAAAAAGGGAACAATATTAGTTGAAATTTTCGAATTTGTATTTTACTAGTTATTTTATAGGGCACGTAACTTAACACGCTAAATAATGAACTGGTGTACGGGGTCAATGGCTTAAAATGAGCCGCCATTAGAGTTTGAATTACATTGCGGATTCACAAAGTCTTAATTGACTAAAACTACGTACAGCTAAGTAAATAAATGCTGATTTTCGTTCACATTGCGATCATAGTGTATTCCTTTAAGAACGGTAGCCCACTGAGTTTCTCGCCGGATCTTCTCAGTGGGTCGCGTTTCCGATCCGATGGTAGATTCTGCGAAACTCTGCTCTTGTTAGGGCCTGTGTTAGCAACACCTCCGGTTTCAGCCCCAAGAGTTCACTTACACGCTAGAGTAACGCTGATATAGCTTCTCAAGGCTATCAGCATAGGTAGGGAAAAAAAACCTTCAAGAACGGCACAAAATTTTAACAATACTACACATGCCTTCTACAAGATATTCGAAGCAACAAAACGTGTACAAAAGCCAGACAGGATGCTATACTATAAAGGCTTATACAAAAGCATTCAATTTAAATTCACTATCAATAATCTATACATAAATTGGAGTGTCTGTTTGTAATATTGAAATAACCGCTTTTTACTACATGCATATGAGTATACCTATGTACGGTACAGTACATACATCAAAATAACATTTAGGTATTACAAGTTTTGTTTCGGCTAATCTCTGGAACGGCTGGACCGATTTTGACGAGACTTTCACTGATATGTAGCTAATAATATAAGGAGTAACTTGGGCTACTTTTTTAGACTAGCTTCGCCCGCGGTGTTACCCGCGGTACGACATTAACCGTGGAACTCAGCTATTAATAATAAAATTAAATGTTTCCGAAGCGAAGCGAGGGCGGATCGTTAGTCTTAGAATATAAACATGAAAATAAATGATCACGTAGTCGGCCAACGTACTCTAGGCTCGATTATAAACAGAATGACAAACGCACAGATATATTTAGCTGTTAAGTGTTGTTATGCAAAACACATATCGAGTACTGCCACTGTATTACTCGTGGTTTCGGATGATTCACATGGAATTCTTGATTGATTAATACCTTATTTATTTGCTTCAATCTAAATATTACCTTATTAGAAAGAGCACGTGGTTTTAGTTCGAGTGCAGTTTTGCTGGGCACATGCTGGCTTGTACGTAAACTTTTCGCTGGGTCATTAAGAATATTATTAGGTCATTGCCCGTCCTGGTAATTCTAGAAACATTAAAAAGATAGAAACGTATTAGTCAGTTTTTATGTTTTCTTTATCTTCAGACGTACTTCTTCTCTCTCTCTCTCTCTCTCACTTCTCCTTTTCTTCATTTCTTCTTCTCCCTTCTTCTCCGTTTTTGCTCTCTTGTCTGTCTTCGGCACCACATAGTTCGTTGTGACCGGCTTGTTCACGGATGTTGTCCGTCCGCCGATGTGGACTCTCTTTTCTTAGTCTACTTATACCTGGTACCCGGTACAAAGTCCTCTTCCGACATCATTTTTGAGGGCTCTACCTCTTAAATCACGACTCCGATACGAGTGTCCGCGAAAAGCGTAAAAGAAAAGTGAAAATATTAAGTGATAATGTGATATGATAAATGAATGATGTGATAAATGAAAAGTGATCATATTTACTGGTGGTAGGACCTCTTGGGAGTCCGCACGGGTGGGTACCACCACCCCTCCTATTTCTGCCGTGAGCAGTAATGCGTTTCGATTTGAAGGGTGGGGTAGCCGTCGTAACTACACTGAGACGTCAGAACTTATCTCAAGGTGGGTGGCGCATTTAAGTCGTAGATGTCTATGGACTTCAGTAACCACTTAACACCAGGTGGGCTGTGAGCTCGTCCACCCAACTAAGCAATAAAAAAAACATTATCGCTTCCAAGCCGGTACGCTTGAGTGCTTTGCAAATGAAATGGACAATGTCATAAATGTCGACCACCCGTGTGAGCTTTTCCAGTCCTACCATCAGTCATCCAGCGTGTCAATGACGTATCGTAATTAATATAATTAATCTACTTTTACGGTTTAATTACGCGTTTATAATTTTCATTTTGTTTTTTCTTTATAGCGCAAAAACCTTTCTTAATTAAATGAGGACAGTAATGATGAATTTTAAATAGAACCCTTGGTTGTGCTTTGGTACCTTGGTCCGTAAATTGATAATTAAAAATAGACGCCACAGAAAAATCATTCGATAACCAAATAAGTTATTATGTAGGCAATTTCAATAATTATCATATCATACCGATAAAGATGATTTAGGCTCATTTCTTCAAGTTCATAATTATCAAGTCTTTTTGTATGCTATAACTCACTTAAAGACTGCTGTTGTATATATAAATATAACGGAAATTATAATATATTTTATTACCAGTAATTACGCAAATTATAATACCTCCGTACCTACCGTAAGTGGTAGGACCTCTTGTGAGTCCGCGCGGGTGGGTACCACCACCCTGCCTATTTCTGCCGTGAAGCAGTAATGCGTTTCGGTTTGAAGGGTGGAGTAGCCGTTGTAACTATACTGAGGCCTTAGAATTTATACTTCTAGATGGGTGGCGCATTTACGTTGTAGATTTCTATGGGCTTCAGTAACCACTTAACACCAGGTGGACTGTGAGTTCGTCCACCCAACTAAGCAATAAAAAAAACCATTATCGCTTCCAAGTCGGTACACTTGATTGCTTTACGAATGAAATGGACAATGTCATGAATGTCGGCCACCCGTGTGAGCTTTTCCAGTCCTACCATCAGTCATCCAGCGTGTCAATGACGTATCGTAATTAATATAATTTAATCTACTTTTACGGTTTAATTACGCGTTTATAATTTTCATTTTGTTTTTTCTTTATAGCGCAAAAACCTTTCTTAATTAAGTGAGATTCTTAGTGATGAATTTTAAATAGAACCCTTGGTTGCGCTTTGGTACCTTGGTTCGTAAATTGATAATTAAAAATATACGCCACAGAAAAATCATTTGATAACCAAATAAGTTATTATGTAGGCAATTTCAATAATTATCATACCATACCGATAAAGATGATTTAGGCTCATTTCTTCAAGTTCATAATTATCAAGTCTTTTTGTATCCTATAACTCACTTGAAGACAGCTGTTGTATATATAAATATAACGGAAATTATTATATATTTTATTACCAGTAATTACGCAAATTATAATTACGCAAATTATAATTTGCGTAATACCTCCGTACCTACCGTAAGTGGTAGGACCTCTTGTGAGTCCGCGCGGGTGGGTACCACCACCCTGCCTATTTCTGCCGTGAAGCAGTAATGCGTTTCGGTTTGAAGGGTGGGGCAGCCGTCGTTACTATACTTGAGACCTTATCAAATCAAATCATATCAAAATAATCAAATCAAAAAAATCTTCGTTTATTAATTTATTACAAAAATTGGTCGTATTGTGCAACATCAATGTAATGGTATCTGAATAAACATACGTCTTTTATAGATCGTCATTAGGAGCCCGTGCATCTAATTGACGCATCTAAAGATAAGCTGCGGATTGCGTCACATATGTATGCAGTTCGTTTGCATCAATGCTAACTGTGATTAATGATTAAGACATTTTTATAAATACTTTAATTCACATACGAGTATTGTAAATGTCATAGGACGATACGTGCGTTATCGAGACGATATTTTTTTTTTTTTATATGTTATGTTACATATTATTATGTGTAAGAATGAAATAGACGTATAACTTTACGGTATGATTAGATGTCACTTAAAATTGGCCTTCAGAACGTTAAAAAATTAGAAGATTCGCAAAAGAACCGTGATAATCAGCATAGCCTAAAGAATTGCGAAGTTGAACAGGCAGTAGGCATGCCGCTTTCCGGTAAGCAGCGGCTTGGCTCTGCCCCTGGCATTGCTGAAGTCCATGGGTGACGGTAACCACTCACCATAAGGTGGGCCTTATGCTCGTTTGTCTACAAGGGCAATAAAAAAATGTTAATGACATTTTATTGCCATTGTTAGTTAAATACAAATCTAGATATAAAAAAGAAGTGAAACTAAGCCCACATGCAAGACTTCTCCAAGTTGTCGTGAAATACCTTAAGGTGCTGCGAATTAAACCGATCGAAGTCGTAAACTTTCTGCAGTTTTGCTGACAGTTCATGACGTCGCTTCCAGGCCGGACGTATGCTCGTCTGCCTACAAGGGCAATAAGAAAAAATGGCAAATTCTTCGAAGGACATACTGTCGCTCGGGCCAATTAGTTCTCAAGTAGCGAACGCGCACCGGATCGGTTAAGCTTGTTAGATACGGGCAGCGCAGAACCGGCCCTTAAGGCGAATGGGAAGAGGATTTTGTCCAGCAGTGGATCTCTGTTGACGTTTGATGATGACCGAATTATGTTTATTATTGCAGCAAACGGAAAATCAGTACCACGGCTCACGGTGATTATGCGGAAAGGCATATTCCTCAATTGACGGAAGTAGCAATAATTTCTCAAAATACATTAGTTAATAACGAAGAAACGTTATTAATTAATTATATTCGATTTCGGTTACTTGTATTGCAGCTGAACGGAACTGAAAACTAGTCGTCCGTGACGACGAAAACCATAAAGCTATCTGAAATAATGTGATGACAATAAAAACGCAACGAAAAGCCTACAGATAGCATTGCTTAGTACCTAACGTGCTTCTCATTGAAGTGCCGGATAACAAAAATAATTCGTATGAATGTCCGTTAGCGAGAGTGACACCCACTGACTTTTTTGCCGGATCTTCTCAGGGGTGGTAGATTCGGCGAAGCATTGCTCTTGATAGCGCCAATATTAGCAATTCTCTCTCTCAGGCTGAGCCCGTGAGCTCACCTACCGGTCCGTGCTTAGTTGGAATATCCCCTTAGGATACTAACCATTAAAAAGAAAAAAAAATACAGTGACCTTAATGTGCGTTAATGTTAACAGGAAGGCAATAGATTAGACACAAAAGACAACTGGTGGTAGGACCTCTTGTGAGTCCGCACGGGTAGTTACTACCATCCTGCCTGTTTCTGCCGTGAAGCAGTAATGCGTTTCGGTTTGAAGTGTGGGGCAGCCGTTGTAACTATACTGAGATCTTAGAACTTATATTTCAAGATGGGTGGCGGCATTTACGTTGTAGACGTCTATGGACTCCAGTAACCACTTAACACCTGAGAACTCGCCCACCTATGAACTCGTCCACCCATATAAGCATTAAAAAAAAAATCTTCGCCTTAACTAACATCAATCAGAATGAATTACTTTCGCATTTATTTCAAATGTCATATGGATGAATACTGCTTGAAACGGGAATTCATGTTATAGTCATCGTGGTTGGTATTTATTTGATGTTGGTTTTGAGATAAGTAGTTTTGTGTTAAATTATTAGACCTCTGACTTTTTATTTCTTTTGTAGGCAGACAGGCATACGGTCCTGCTGATGGTGAGTGGTTACCGTCGGAATGTTAATGCCTCGGGCACATTCAAGCTGCTACCTAAATTGTAATAGTAAGATAAATTGAAGGATTTTTTGAATTTAATTAGACTCCAAAAAGTTTGTAAAATGACTCCTGCTATATTTATATTTACGTCACGCTCTAAAAACCTCAAAAACAAAGAAACACGCTTGCAAAGATTGGAGGAATTCATTAATTTAAGGCAAAAGTTTTCTTCAGCACGTCCAAGAATGACTTAAGAAACAGTAAGATAATTTAATGATTTAATAAAAAAAACAATGTAAGCAGAAACACAATTTCATAGAACGAAGGTAACTGGCAAAAACAATTTATAAACATAATTGCATAAACAAGCATAAACAAGCTAAAGAATTCGCAGACATATTAACCGCTCTGTTCTATACACCAGAGCGCTACCGCCCGATTAGCCTCCTCATGTCTCTAGGCAAACTGTATGAGCGTCTGCTCTACAAACGCCTCAGAGACTTCGTCTCATCAAAGGGCATTCTCATCGATGAACAATTCGGATTCCGTGCAAATCACTCATGCGTACAACAGGTGCACCGCCTCACGGAGCACATTCTCGTGGGACTTAACCGACCAAAACCGATCTACACGGGAGCCCTCTTCTTCGACGTCGCAAAAGCGTTCGACAAAGTCTGGCACAACGGTTTGATTTTCAAACTTTTCAACATGGGCGTACCGGATAGTCTCGTGCTCATCATACGGGACTTCTTGTCTAACCGCTCTTTTCGATATCGAGTAGAGGGAACCCGCTCCTCCCCGCGACCACTCACGGCTGGAGTCCCGCAAGGCTCCGTTCTTTCTCCGCTCCTATTTAGTTTATTTGTCAATGATATTCCCCGGTCGCCGCCGACCCAGCTAGCCTTATTCGCTGACGACACAACCGTTTACTACTCAAGTAGAAACAAGTCCCTAATCGCGAGTAAGCTCCAGAGTGCAGCGTTA
>NW_021011507.1:1008136-1168942 GCF_003987935.1 Bombyx mandarina | reverse complement strand
ATTTACGTCACGCTCTAAAAACCTCAAAAACAAAGAAACACACTTGCAAAGATTGGAGGAATTCATTAATTTAAGGCAAAAGTTTTCTTCAGCACGTCCAAGAATGACTTAAGAAACAGTAAGATAATTTAATGATTTAATAAATAAAACATAGTAAGCAGAAACAAAATTTCATAGAACGCAGAGTAACTGGCAAAAAAATTAAACAAGTCAATGGGACAAAAAAAAAAAAAAAAAAAAACACCAGAGCGCATTGACAATGTAAATATGAGGCCATCAGCGCAAAAGTGGCCTAAGCTTCCCATAGTTATTATGGAGCAATGAGGTTTACGTTTTCATGAATTTGAATTTGAGTAGGCCTTATAACAATACGCGCAAAAATTATGTTTACAAAGCCATCTGTTTATCTATGGACGAAACTATGGATATGCCGGTTTTGCATCAAAATTGAATATATTTTAAATAAATTGCATTATACATAATTCTAAGCATGATTATGAAAAATTTTGAGTTAGGCCACTTTTGCGCTGGCGGCCTCATATCGAAGTCAGCTATAAGAAGTATCTACGGTGGGTATTTTGTGAGCACTAAATACATTTGACGTTATTTCAAACCCTAGTTTGATACTTTTTAAATTGGTCTTTATCCATTCGGTTCCAAGCGCTGCTCTTTCTTTTTTCCATATAGTTAATGTTCGTCTCATATCTTCTCGTGACCTTTCGTAACCGTCAAACAAAGACGCATATACCGCGCCAGGTTGTAAAAGCAAACTGTGCTGGTATAACTACATAATGCAAACATTGTATTGTGCTTTATTTGCTTAGATTTCGGTTTGTAGGGCGACAACCCGGTAACATTTGTGCAAGACTTACTTTATCTACACCTTAATTTATTTAAAGTTTTATAATATCTAAAATAATCTTGACAAAAACTTTATCATGGTTAAAATAATTTTCAGTATTTTTTAAAGGTAAAAGGAAATTTGACAGGTTTAAAAAAAATCACATTTAGGCACGTCTTAAACAGAATTCCTGCCATCTACGCAATATAAAAAACAGCGTTGTTCTGGATTTTCTCGATTATCCCTAAACGGAATACTGAGTTCTTCATTTCCTTTCTATTTATTTACTATTAACCAAACTCTGTATGAAACGCTAAAATTTTCATTAATATTTAAAAAAAAAACATACAAATATCTTGATAAATGCGAATATAACGAAAGGAAATCCTTCAAATGGGTCGAGCCTTTTTGAAGCGATGCTCCGTCGTTTTTATATTTTTGCCTAACCTAATACCCGATAACCGGGGGGCTATCTTAGTTTCACCGAACGTGTAATGAGCTCGCGGGGCTCAACAGGCTTTGCTAACACTGGCCCTACCAAGAACAGTGCTTCGCGGAACCTACCATCGGAATCACGACCCACTGAGAAGATACAAAGAGAAACTCAGTGGGCTGTGTCTGCCAGTTGCTCCGCCGTACATGTGGCAATTGATTTTTGTTTACACACATTGACGTAAGTATTGTAACACCTGTTTTAATATGAGAGGTACACGTAGCCTATACGTTGCGAGCGTGCTTTAATCCATACTTTATTTCTAGACATATCGAATTAAAATCGACTGTTTATATCGAGCATATGGGCGCAAACGCCACGATTGGCAATAATTAACATAATAATATATAGTTTAGTTTATTCTATGTTAATATTTATTTATTATTAGCAACAAAATTGTTATTCTACCATATCTAATAATTAGCATGCTGTTTTGATGTGAAAATGTTCAGAATATGTTTAATGTTTATATTATTGTTTAAAAGCACAAATGACTGTATAAATGATTAAATATGATTAAAGCATAAATATTAATAATAACTTATATTATAATTAACAGTACTAATAATTTAATTAAGTATTGTAATTGTTATGCAATGATGTTGTTGGCGCCATCTATGATTAAGCTGGATAATAACAATGTTAGTTAATATTACTTATAAGTATTTCATGTAAAATAAATTAAATGTCAGTCATGTAAAAATCACTAAAATATATATTGTGAATATTAAGCTATATTTTGTGAATTGTTTCGCAGTAATTACATTTGTTTGTATAAAAGAAGTTGTAGTTGCTATAACCAACACAAAATGGCTAATTGTGTAAGAACCACTGAATAACTCAGACGTGGCTTTTTATCGCAAACAAGTAATGTTAAAGTTTTATAGAATTGTATTGTATTTTCATTGTAAAAGAACTTATGTGTGAAAACCCTGGCTTAACGCCGACAAGCATTATCTCGCATCCTGCCTGTTTCTGCCGTCAAGCCGACGTCGTGTACCTATCGAGTTGTGATGCTATGATGTCTTTGGACACTTGTAAATCACTTAATACAACAAAATAAGCGAACTTCGACTTCATAATTAATATTTATTATAATAATGAATTTAAAAACTGTAGGCCGAAACCTGCTTTACATTCATAATTCAAGTAAATACGGTAACACGCGAAGTCCGACACAAAAGGCGAATTTCAATTTTAAGTCTGCTTTTAATATGTTATATATATATATGTATTATTAAATGTAGTATCTCGTATACCATACAAGGTTTTCTTTATCGCATGACACACTTAAAACAGCTGCTCGGATATAAAAAAAAATAATAGAATGTTTTATTTATGTAGCATGGTTTTGCACCAGTTGCCGTATGTAGGTAATTTTCCTGTAAATATATAAATTAACATTCATTGCAGATCCACGTATTCGAAAATAGATTTTAATAATCATTACTGGTGACTAGTATGAAACGAATTTCACAATCAATGATAGATTTCTTGATTACAATGAATTCAAAAACGAGGAGATTACTTGTAATATTTAAAAAAAAAAACTTTTGTTTTTTATTGCTCACAGCCCACCTGGTGTTAAGTGGTTACTGGAGCCCATAGATATCTACAAAGTAAATGCGCCACCCATCTTGAGATATAAATTCTAAGGTCTCAAGTATAGTTACAACGGCTGCCCCACCCTTCAAACCGAAACCCATTACTGCTTCACGGCAGAAATAGGCGGGGTGATGGTACTTACCCACGCGGACTCACAGGAAAAACGTGAAAGTTTGTAAGAATGTATGAATGTATGTTTGTTCCTCTTTCACGCAAAAACTACTAAATGGATTTTGATGAAACTTTACAATAATATTGCTTACACATCATAATAACAAATAGGCTATCATTTATAAAGGTATAGTGTGAATTACTCAAAATATAACGATAAGTGTCACATAAGTACGAAAAAATCTGCTATTTGAGAGCTATTTATTATGCGCTGCAAAAACCGTTGGAGCTATATAACTAGTCAGGTCATAAGTATTGTCACACAGTAAAAACTTTTCTTTTAGAATGCTGGCCACAAAAAAGTTTATTGAATTCGAATTTCGAATTGTTCATGAAAATAAAAATATATATACTTTTAGAATTTTACTCATTTTTAAATATGGAGTGGACGCTTAAAGAAGACCGTGTTATTGCGTTGCATCGTTGCGGTTACGCGCCAATTCAAATTTTTAATATACTGAAAAATTTGAATATAACCAAAAGATTCGTTTATCGTACCATCAAACGATACAATGAAGACTCTAGTGTAGATGACAGGTCAAGAAGTGGTCTCCCTCGGTCTGTTAGGACTCCAGCAGTGATAAAAGCTGTGAAGGCGCGAATTCAAAGAAATCCCAAACGTAAGCAGGAACTGTTGGCCCTTCAGATGGGGTTAAACAGAAGCACGGTGAAAAGGGTGTTAAATGAAGACTTAGGGCTTCGGGCATATCGAAGAAAAACAGGACATCGTTTGAATGCTCGTCTAATGGACCTGAGACTGAAGAGATGCCGCGCTTTGTTGAAGCGGTACGCGGGAAAAAAATATCGGGAAATTCTTTTTTCGGATGAAAAAATTTTTACCGTAGAAGAGAGCTACAACAAACAAAATGATAAGGTGTACGCACACAGTAGTGAAGAAGCGAGCAACCGTATTCCGCGTGTCCAACGAGGTCATTTTCCATCCTCGCTCATGGTATGGTTGGGAGTTTCTTATTGGGGCTTAACAGAGGTACATTTTTGTGAGAAAGGTGTAAAAACGAATGCAGTTGTGTATCAAAATACAGTCCTGACGAACCTTGTGGAACCTGTTTCTCATACCATGTTCAATAACAGGCACTGGGTATTCCAACAAGATTCGGCGCCAGCTCATAGAGCGAAGAGCACACAAGACTGGCTGGCGGCGCGTGAAATCGACTTCATCCGGCACGAAGACTGGCCCTCCTCCAGTCCAGATTTGAATCCGTTAGATTACAAGATATGGCAACACTTGGAGGAAAAGGCGTGCTCAAAGCCTCATCCCAATTTGGAGTCACTCAAGACATCCTTGATTAAGGCAGCCGCCGATATTGACATGGACCTCGTTCGTGCTGCGATAGACGACTGGCCGCGCAGATTGAAGGCCTGTATTCAAAATCACGGAGGTCATTTTGAATAAACTTTAGTGTCATAAGAATCTATGTTTTGTTAAGTTCATTTTGGTATATGAATGGTTACATAATGAATAAACTTGTTTCAATTATTTTACATTAAACATGTGACAGAATTTATGACCTGACTAGGTATATACACGTATGTATTTAATATAAAATGGACATGTTTATCTTAAATAGTCCTAGAAAAAAAATCCCTTGGCATTATCTTTTATTTGTAATCCATTTTCACCAAAATAGTAAGCAATGAGTAATAAGAAAAGGAAAGATTAGATTTTTTGTTAGATTAGATTTGGTTACGTTCTTTTTTGCTTGAGTTTGTTGCTGTCAGGGCCAGATTTGTATAAAAGAAAATTCAATAAGATCAATAATATATTACAGTTCCCGAAGCAAAGTGAGAGCGGGTCGCGCTAGTACTTCATAACAAACAACAAAATATTCCATGTGAATACCGAATGCCAAACTTAAGACGTGAGGTCTTAAGGTGGAAGTCTCAAGATGATCGTACTCTTACAGTCTATGCCTAGGGGCTTCGGTAACCACTCAGCACTAGGCGGGCGGGTTTTTTTTCTTCCTACCTATAAGAGGCTATATCAGCGTTGCCCTAGCGTGTAGGTGAGCTCTCGGGGCTCAAACCGGACGTGTGCTAACACTGGCCCTAGCAATAGCAGTGCTTCGCAAAATCTACCACCGGAACGGAAACGCGACCCACTGACAAGATCCGGCGAGAAACTCAGTGGGCTGTGTCTATAGGTTAATTTATTCGCCGAGTCTTTCATCGCAAGCGACGGGTTCGACGAGAAAGGTGATCGGGGCATGAGAGCACGTTCACCCATACACGAAATTAAAAGTGTTCACAGAATGCTTCATCACCATTAAATATATGGTCTTGTCGGAAATTGAAAAAACTTTTAATTATTTTGTTAATTACTTAACAATGTTACCTCGGTTACGATTCTAACAAACGTTTGGTAAGGCATAAAACTTGATAGCTTGACTAAGGTTATGTTACATAACGTTCACTTAGTCTATATATAACTTTATCGTATTAGCATCGAAATCTTGTAATAAAAATGTGGTGGAAACCATAGAGTTGAGTAGTATTTACAATATGCTTTATTTAGGGAGGTGGCGGCATTTACAATGACTGTGAGCTGGTCCATTCACATAAGCAATAAAAAAATAATACTAATGACTTTATTATTATAAATATTTACTAACAATCACGCCACGTTAACTGGTCCCGTACTAAGCTCGTAAAGAACTTGTGTTACAGGTACCAGATAGCGGAAATAAATGTAAGATTTTTATTATATACATACATATATTTAATATACATCCATAACCCTGGAAAAGACATTTTATATTTATCATACAAATATCCTCCCTTGGCGGGATTCGAACCCGCGACCCCCTTGTGTAGTGACCATGTCACTTACCACTACACCAGACGGCCGTTCTTTAAAGTCATGCTGACGTTTAATATGTCTTACCATCAATAAACTTAGATTGTATTTAATTGAAATAGTAATATGGGATTGAAAAGATATTAAGGAGTGGTTATTGCTATTACGGACAAGATAATCCTTTCGAAGAGTGGTGACGTCATTACTATTTACGTCTCTGTATTCTGTGAGCGTGGATATACTTGTCGAGATTAATGTGACGTAAAATACATTTCTAACCATGCATTCACTCTTAGATCGTGAATTATGAATTTGAGAATCCATACGTTAAGTTGATCGCATAAAACTTCAATAAGGGAGCATCAGTGAAAATGAAATGTGCGTCTGCTAGTAGAACACATCAACAAACCTTGAACTAATAAGCAATTTTATATTCGAGGTGTTCTAAATTGATTACAGTACAAACTAAAGCCATACTTCGCCCCAACGTAAATACATATTCATTAAAATTCATAAATAATTAAAAGAATCGATAACCGTTGTGTTATTTATTTACATTTTTGTGTTCTATAGAAATCTCCGGTAATCACTTAAAAGCTAAAGATTACGTTAAGATTTCCATTTTTTTTATTTTTTTTTATTGCCCTTGTAGGCAGACGAGCACACGGCCCACCTGATGGTGAGTGGTTACCATTGCCCATGGACTTCAGCAATGTCAGGGGCAGAGCCAAGCCGCTGCCTACCGTTTCTTTAATTCCAATTATTTAATATTATTTTTGTTATTGTTGCAGCAAATAGTTCTAGTCTACTATGTGGTCGTACGAACAAGAAGGACTTAGGACTGAACTCCGCTACCGGAACGGCCCTCGCTCTTGCCTTGGTGAGGCCTCCGACTGCTCCACTGGCGCCTTGTCAGCTGAATCTGTCAGCCCCGGAAGCCACCGCTTTTGCCGTTCGACTTATTGATGTTAAGGTAGGTCTTGAATCTTTTTTTTTACTACTATTTTAGCGTAACCTTAACTAGTAGGTGAGCTCACGGGGCTCACACCGGAGTGATGCTAACACTGACCCTAGCAAGAGCAGTGCTTCGCAGAATCTACCACCGGATCGGAAACGCGACTCACTGAGAAGATCCGGCGAGAAACTCAGTGGGCAAAGTTTTGAATCAACGGACAATTAGATTTTATTGTGACGGCGAAAACTCAACTGTGTATTAAACTGTTACAGCCTTAACAAACGCAATAAACATAGTTAAAACAGCTTAGGTTTTTTGTACAGAAAACAAGAGAGATTCAAACTTTATTTTTAAAATTAATTCATACATTCATACATAACAGTTCGAGTCTCATTGTCAAGGATAATTTATCGATTTTGCCTGTCCAAATGAGGAGGAAAGTCTTTGCGAAATTACGAGGAATATAGTGCAGACATAATATTGTGACTGTTTGACTTGCAAATAACTGTATGGTTTGTAAAGTTACACGACCGCTGTGATTTTCCTCAAAATGTTATTAACCGTGAATACGAGACTGTCGATGAACAGACAATAATAGGTTCGGATTGACTAATAGACTGTTATATTCAAATGAAGGAAAAAACAATTATAATAAAATGCGATTTAAATTTTTTATCTTATTTATTTATATATTTATGAACACATAAAAAAGAAGACATAGTACAGAGTAATAGGAAAATTATGTACAAAGGCACTGCTTATTTATTTAAGAAATCTCTTCCAGCAGACCTGCGTGAGGATTAGGAGAATAATAATTAAAAGTGATGAGTGTGTGTAGAACAGCTAAAATAACAAATAAAACATGAGAATTATAGTAATGCACATACACATAGCAAATATTGTTAAACTTATTGATATGTTTAAAAATTTTAATTCTAGTGTAAGCGTTTATAAAATAGATAGTAAAAATCAAATCATAGAATCGAAATCAAATGAAGTAAAAGAAACACCAAAAGACGAAACAGAACAAACCCTACATATAGCAAGTTGCAATGAATATACTGCTTGAGATAATACAGTGCAACCTTAATCTAACGAACCTCAATATAACGACGTCCTCGATTTAACAAATTCTTCGTTATGCCCCTGAATTGTCCATAAGAGTAGCTGTAAAATATACCTTTAAACTGCGAAGATTTCTTGCGAACAACTTCTTTATAACGAATTTTGTCAACCCAAAACCTTTATGTAAGGTTACCACCAATATGACACTCAATTCCATAGTCTCGACAGTCTCAAAAAATTGTTACATTAGATAAAAATGTGTTATCATAGAAGTTGTTTGCTATAAAAATATGGGTACGTAATGTTGAGGAGAATAAAACTAATTTTTTTTACCTCGTTACAACAAATGGTAGATCAACCTAACCTTAATATAACAAACCTCAGTTTACCGAATTACTTGATATAACGAATATTTACTTGTTCCCTTCCGAATTGTTATATCGAGGTTGAACCCAAGGAGAGTTGACGTCAGATAGGGGCCGTACGTAAAACTGATCCAAATCCCTATAGGCATAATAGAGGATATGTACGCCGACCCAACATAATGTTTGATAAGGGCAACATGACGAAGAAATGAATGCTAATCATAAAAATAGTGGTCAGTTATTGTCACTCGAATTAAGAACTAAAGATGTTAATGACACGGGTAATTTAGATTAAGCCGCTTGCTGATCTAACAACGTAATAAAAACACCTTTACCTGTTAAACATGTATTGTTTTAAAGAACTTTTAAACGCAAAATACTACACCCAGGCGCTACACAGCCTAGCACTCGCATCAAGCCTCGCAACAAGTAGTAACGATAAGGAAGTTATGTCATTTTATTTTATTATTGACTTGATTGGCTTTTTATAGTTGGCTATAAATTGGTTACAGTTATTTACATATTTTGTGCTACACACCCACAAACGCACCCGTTGTTCTATAGTGCCATCCTACTTATTTCTGTTCAGCAAAGTGATCATATGTTCTAATTTCAAGCTATTGAAATTTTGGCCGTCTCAAGGCTGATGATGATACATAGATGATAGAACTCTATGAGGAAGACGTTTCCACTTGCAGAAAATATTTTTTTTAAAAGACTTTTGGTACCAGGGTGTGTATGTACTTTTTAGTGTCTGGGGTTCATGATATTCATTATACATACCAGAGAAAATCCTAGCTTGGGCATTTCGATGCGAAATATTTATTCATTTATATATAATGTTAATTTATATATTGTAATAGTGGTGCTTACGTGCGTTTTAAAGCGAACACTTATTTACCGCCGTTGTGATTTGCAACTCGTTAAGCTTAAAAAGCGATACTAAAAATCCTGTGCGAGAATGAGGTTATGGCTCTGAATGCTTCAGTTCTAGAGCATGTTTTTTTCTTTCTTCATCGCGTTTTCGAAGCGTAATTTTTACATGTTTTTTTTTATCGCTGTATATTTTCCACTGAGAATTTCACAAATTGGTTTGGCAATTAAGTTTGTTATCATTATCGTTATTTAAATTTGCACGTGTGTGGCTACACACCATTCTCTAATCGATCATAGCGTTAAACAGTAAAGCTTATCGCTATTGAAAGAGTGCTTATAACTTTTAAATTGTAATTTTTGAATTCGAAACACTCAATGTTTTAATGACTCGAATGACCAAATCTAATTAGATGTAAAACTCCTCAACTGAATCACTAAGTGATTTGTGAATATTTGTAAAAGTGTTTATACGGTTTCATAGCCAAATTGTTCTCTCGTAACTCACTGAGTTTCTCAGTAGTAGTATATTTTGCGAAGCACTGCTATTGCTAGGGCCAATGTTAGTAAATTCTCTCAGGTTAAGCCCCGTGAGCTTATCTGGAATAGCTCCATAATTTACCAGCGAATAAGTAGGGAATAAAAGGTTCTGCCAAAGTAGCCGTTCTTGAGACGGTAGGCCTTATTTTCTCTGGATTGTTGTTGTTGTTGTTTCCATGACTTGTTGTTCCGTAACCTCTAAGTCAAGAACTTTTAAGTCCCAATAAGCGTCACCTTCGTTCCGAAAACTTCTTTCTTATATACTTCGAGCGAATTACAGTACACAAGTTAATATCCGATTGTGGTGTATAGTATAAAATTATTCGTTAAAGACTCGACACAATCTCATCCCATAGATTTTAATTTTCAGTGTCTTGTTATGTTTTAAGACCAGACTGAAAACATCGAGCACGGTCGTGAATAATTCATTTATCGTTGCAGTTCCAAAGAATATTAATTAACTCGTATACATATTAAAACATAATATTATAATATGCTATGTTATGTAACGTGACTAATGTTTAATTTCATACAAATACCCTACGTGTGACGAGTGAATGACAGATAAATTGATCTTGATTTTAAAATGACATTATTTGGTAAATAGTCTCTTAATGATAAGGTCTTTATCGCTTTTTTTTCTCGTTTATTTATGTTCAGTTACTCGTCTGTCTGTGACAAGATGTGTTTATCTCGAACCAAGGAGGTTGGGGCTCCGATAATTATTTATTGTTTAATGCATGAGCCAGTTATAGCATGTGGAGAACGATAATGATATCGAGTATGTTTTTAGTGTATTTTTTTATTTTTTTAGGCCTCGCGTGCTCACGGTCCTCTGTGGTAAATGTCATATGATACATATTTTAATACAACTACCTTGAAGTCAATACCTTTTAAGTCATGGCCTTCATTAGTATTGTAAACTGGGTGTCAGGGAAGCGTTCCCGCAAACAAAGATATATATCTTAATCCTACTGACCATTCTCGCTCGTAATTTAGTCGCACGGAGTAATATCAATCGAGTATGAATGAGTACCACCAATTGGACCACCAGCTAACTTTATTACAAAAACTGTAATACTCTTGAAAGCTATTCACGATTACTAGCATTTCTGTTAACCTAGATTAAGAGTTGAATGAGTGATAAATAAGGTCACAGTCGTTGTAAAAATAATTGTAATATAATGTCGTATTATTCAGAGATAGTATTCAGAAATAGAAAGTGAGTGAATCTGTAAAAATTTTGAATACTTCTATTACATTCGTTGGTTAATCAAATCAATCGTTTAAAAACCTCTCCCGTTTTATGATGAATCATTTTGTCCTTATTCTTCTAGGCATGCAACAGGCCCCGACACAAAGTCGTTCATGACAGATTATATGTCTTTTTTATAGTGCAGTGTCATTAACCCCGAGTGCATAAGTCGAACATAACGTCGTTGCGTTCTTTCCCATTCTGTTGCTATGAAAATTGTATTCATCATTGTGTTGGCAACATTTTTCAAGGCAAACTACGTACATGAGTTTTTTTACTTTTTTTATTAGACGGACAAACGAGCTCATTGCCCATAATGCCATGCTAAAAGGCTAGCGCAGCTAATAGACACGACAAAATTTATAAAACTAAACCGTAGTTATCATAATATTTAAGCTGAAGCACATCATAAAAATTATTTGTGGATGAAATAGGAAGGCCGGTGGCTTTTTTTTTCTACCTATGCTGATAGCCTTGAGAGGCTATGTCAGCGTAACCGGGCGAGTAGGTGAGCTCACGGGGCTCAAACCGGGAGTGTTGCTAACACTGGCCCAGGCAAGAGCAGTGCTTCGCAGAATCTACCACCGGCTTGGAAACGCGATTCACTGAGAAGATCCGGCGAGAAACTTAGTGGGAAAGGCCGGTTGGAACGCCACGTGTGAGCCAAACATAAAAAACTTAGAATGCAGATCTAAAGCGATTTGTTCCGGTGTGTTCCTTCCAGTCGATTTTCGATGCGTTCTCGTGGAGCCCGTCGAATGCGAAGAAGAGTTCTTCGTGCAACTTAACCCAGACACAGCCCAATTAGAGAGAAAGTATCACATGTAGTCAACCAGGCAGAGAACGCAACATATAGATTCTGCTTGAAAGAAATTGAAGTTATGTATACTTTAGATAGTGAGAGTCTAGTAAGGGCAAGAAGAAACTTCGAGCACAATGGTTATCGGGACCAAGGTATCTATCTATATATAAACGCTATAAAAAGCCGTTGCGAATGATGTTTTTTTGGACGATGGGGGAATAACACAAAATATATCCCAAGATTAGATGCAGATGTCAGTTTTTCCTGTTGAAATGGACTGTATTTATATTTCGGGCACTTTACGATGGATACACATTGATTAGATTGATTATAAGAACACTCAGCAGAAGGTTAGACACTCGCTCTGTTTGCAAAAGCAATACAAGCTGCGATAGAAGTGTGGCTTGTGCAGTGATTGTTTATTTGGTTTAAATAAACTTATGAAATGGCATCATCTATTTGGTAAACACGTTATTAGGGAAAATTTGCTTTTGTTTTGATTCATTCTTATTTTTTTCTGTATATACATCAGATTTAAATCTTAGTTTCCTGGTAAAATTATTATTTAATGGTTAAACTAATTAGTTAATTTTAATTAATATCAATACTTCCAATTGACCTAGCTAGTAGGTTAGCGGACACCTTGAAACTTATAGTTGTAGATTTAAATGCTTTGGCATGATTGTTGAACTGTTCTTCAAACTGAAAATGATTGTGATATAAATATGCATAAATAGGTGAAGGTACATCTTACTCTCATGTATTTACGTCATTTTTGATTTCCGTCGAAGTAAGACGAACGTACCGTATGGTCACCGTTGGACATGGATATTGCCAAGGGCGCAGCCATGCCTCTGCCTACCGCATCAGGTCCGTCGCTAGTAGAATTATCCTCCTTGCGTCGATAATCCTTAATGCTGAGGGTCGTGGCCTCTAACAACTTTCTCCTGGCTTATCCTCGGCTGTGTGGATAGCAACGTGGACTGAAGTATTGAGAGCGTATCTGGTCCGACCAGTACATTGGACTTCTGCCTCTGGACCTTCTTCCGCATACCTTGCCTATTACCAGCACCTTTTCCAAATTGTCACCTCTCTTTCTGGCCATGTCTCCAAAGAACTCGAAACTCCTCCTCGCGCATATAGTACTTAGGCGCATCGGAATCTTGAGCTCGGTAAGAATGGATTCGTTGGTTCTGTGTTCTGTCCAATGAGTAGTAGTGTAGTAAAATTATAGCATTACATTATTTATCAAATTACATATCCGAATATTGTTGCTAAGCGACAATGGAGAACTTTTGCGAAAGCCAAGCAATTTATAACGTCTTGAATTTTAAGTAGGTGTGTAATCTCATGAGACCGGTTCGACAGACAAAACTATCAAGGACGTTCACATACCGCCCTCTTTGACTGAGACTAGACATTTTGAATATCAAATCGTTGGCACGTTGTGATTGCTTTGTCGTCTACACAAAAATCTTTACTCTTTCATTTATTATTCCAAGTTGATTTAGGAAAGAAAAGCGCGCGAAATTAAATTCAAATGTGGAGATATTTAAATCATATTCGACATGTCCTTTTTTTAAAATACCGCTTGTATTTATTTTTAAACCTGCCCGACTCAAATGGAAAAAAGTTTCTCAATTCAGGACTTAAAATAAGTTTTTTCGCTTAGATTAGTTTTCAAAAATCAAAGTAATGTTCCATTAATTATGTTCTTGGTTTGTTTTTAACTAATTAGTGTATGCTGACCGACGTAAATACATTACTCAAGGCTATCAACACAAAATAAAGTTTACGTTACGTAAATAAAATTAAGGGTAATTGTTATAAAAAAAAAGAAAAAATATGGGATAAGATAAAATTCCAATGTTCTTGTCCACGTGATGGTCAACTAGTAATCGGATGATGAGTAATTTGTTTAATTACTGACGCGAGGAGCCACGGATGACTTAGAGTGTGTAATGTCAATTTAATTGTCTTTCAAATCAAGGTCAATTGAAGATTGGCCAATATAACAAACGTCACAATAAAACAGATTGTTCTGATACCATGACCATTAACGCTGGCGTTCCACAAGGTTCGGTGCTCTCCCCCACGCTTTTCATCCTGTATATCAATGACATGCTGTCTATTGATGGCATGCATTGCTATGCGGATGACAGCACGGGGGATGTGCGATATATCGGCCATCAGAGTCTCTCTCGGAGCGCGGTGCAAGAGAGACGATCAAAACTTGTGTCTGAAGTGGAGAACTCTCTGGGGCGAGTCTCCGAATGGGGTGAATTGAACTTGGTTCAATTCAACCCGATAAAGACACAAGTTTGCGCGTTCACTGCGAAGAAGGACCCCTTTGTCATGGCGCCACAATTCCAAGGAGTATCCCTGCAACCGTCCGAGAGTATTGGGATACTTGGGGTCGACATTTCGAGCGATGTCCAGTTTCGGAGTCATTTGGAAGGCAAAGCCAAGTTGGCGTCCAAAATGCTGGGAGTCCTCAACAGAGCGAAGCGGTACTTCACGCCTGGACAAAGGCTTTTGCTTTATAAAGCACAAGTCCGGCCTCGCGTGGAGTACTGCTCCCATCTCTGGGCCGGGGCTCCCAAATACCAGCTTCTTCCATTTGACTCCATACAGAGGAGGGCCGTTCGGATTGTCGATAATCCCATTCTCACGGATCGTTTGGAACCTCTGGGTCTGCGGAGGGACTTCGGTTCCCTCTGTATTTTGTACCGTATGTTCCATGGGGAGTGCTCTGAGGAATTGTTCGAGATGATACCGGCATCTCGTTTTTACCATCGCACCGCCCGCCACCGGAGTAGAGTTCATCCATACTACCTGGAGCCACTGCGGTCATCCACAGTGCGTTTCCAGAGATCTTTTTTGCCACGTACCATCCGGCTATGGAATGAGCTCCCCTCCACGGTGTTTCCTGAGCGCTATGACATGTCCTTCTTCAAACGAGGCTTGTGGAGAGTATTAAGCGGTAGGCAGCGGCTTGGCTCTGCCCCTGGCATTGCTGAAGTCCATGGGCGACGGTAACCACTCACCATCAGGTGGGCCGTATGCTCGTCTGCCTACAAGGGCAATAAAAAAAAAAAAAAAAAAAAGATAATGGGTACCTATTAATTTCCCCTTATTCACACAAGAAGATATTCGTTATCCTTTTGATTATCGAATATTTTACTGGTGGTAGGACGTCTTGTGAGTCCACACGGCTAGGTACCACTACCCTGCCTATTTCTGCCGTGAAGCAGTAATGCGTTTCGGTTTGAAGAGTGGGGTAGTTTTACTGTAAAAACTGAGACCTTAGAACTCATATCTCGAGGTGAGTGGCGGTATTTATGTTATAGATGTCTATGGGCTTCGGTAACCACTTAACACCAGGTGGGCCGTGAGCTCATAAAAAAATAATAAAAAATGAACATTAAGTAATCATCAGAAGGGATATATATACGTAGTAACACAACACTATTAATACACCAATTTTTTTTTATTTTTTTTATTGCTTAGATGGTTGGACGAGCTCACAGCCCACCTGTTGTTAAGTGGTTACTGGAGCCCATAGACATCTACAACGTAAATGCGCCACCCACCTTGAGATATAAGTTGTAAGGTCTCAGTATAGTTACAACGGCTGCCCCACCCTTCAAACCGAAACGCATTACTGCTTCACGGCGGAAATAGGCAGGGCGGTGGTACCTACCCGTGCGGATTCACAAGAGGTCCTACCACCAGTAAAATTAGGCGTACTTATAATATTGATGTGACCAAAATGATTAAGACCATACTAATAATAATATTTTTTAACATTGATATAGCAGTGGTCGTTTTTTTTTTCAGAAAAAAAGAACAACCAGTACACACATAAAGCTATTTAAAATGCTAGACCTTTAGATATTATTTAGTTGAGGATGTGTTATTTCCACAGCTCCCGAAAACCGAACAGAATTCTAATTACCTATTAAGTGGTATCTACACGTCCAGGATACCGACCATCAGAAACGTAATTAAAGCAGGGGAAATAGATTTGATGGTTATATCGAAACTTATTGACTCCTTCTTCGTCTAGTACTCAGCAGAGGCGACTTTTCCTAAGGTGCAGTTTGTTGGGTCAGCTTTGGCCTTGGCGCTGTCAATGAACCTGTTACATTTGTACCTATTCCATTTTGACCAAAAATTTAACACAGGGCGCTGGGGTAATGATTGCACACGGGCGCTACATGGTCTAGATCCGGTTTGAGCCCCGTGAGCTCACCTACACGTCAAAGAGAAGCTGATATAGCCTCTCAAGGCTGAATCTGCTGGCCACATATCGTTTTACTAAAAGATTTTCGAACTGATAATGTGTTGTTTGCATTTATTTTTACTAGAGGTCCCGCAGTAGTCGAAATTCGACTATAAATAATTGGAATTGTAAGTTTGTACACTATTATGATTGTATGTTATACTTCTATAATCACAAATTTCGCCAAGAGTACACTATAAAAAATATTAACAAAGACAAACAATATTTAATATATTCTCAATTTGACAACAGACGCCAAGAACAAAAGTTTGACAATAAATAGTATGCATGCGTGTGTGCGTCAAATAATGGTATGTAGTGTGTGTAATGTTTTCTTTATTGGTTTACTGTATCTTTTATGCATTATTTAAAAAAAATATTAGCATTGTGCACTTCTTCTCTATATTCTCTATAAGTGTGGAAAATTTCATACTCGTCCGTCCGCGCAATTTTCGTAAAAAGGGATACAAAGTTTTTGCTTCTCGTATTAATATATAGATTCTATTATTCACGAACAACCCTAATTTTTGCGTGCCGTAGATATGATTAATATTGTTTTATCCGTGACCACGAAAACTGTGAAGGTAAAACATTAATACTAACACGTAAAATTTAAACAAGAGATTGTTCAAAATCACGATAGAAAATAAGTAAAAGTGTAACGTTTTGGAGCTAATTATATCTCCGATTTGGTAACATAAGCTCCAAAAATAGCGTAAACAACGGATGATCCGTCATTTATGTAATTGTTTAGTTAAATCGAAGGTGACCAGTTTTTCAAGTGAAACAAAAGAATAAAGAGGAACAAACGAAATAGTTCCTTATAGCTAAAAAAATATATAGGAGGGCGTTGAATTTGGAATTCATGAATATTCAAGTTTTACTTAATACGGAAAACTCTGATTCCTACGACAACGGCTCTCAAATAATATGCGTAACCATAGACACTGGGGACAAACAAAGGAAGCTAATACCGAACAGCTGCTGTTTCGTAATGCAAGGTCGTAAAGATCAATTTTGCTTGACCAATAGAACAAGGATACAAGGTTAGAAGTGATAAAAAAATAATTGAATTTGTGAACTGTGCTCTTTTGATTTAAGAACAATATTTGTTTGACATTTTACAAAACAAATACACTGATGAGATTAATACGGTGCTTAGATTAATACAGTACGACCACGTTGAAGTTGTCGTGACCTAAAGGCTAAGACGCCCGGTATATTCGTTCATCATTAAGCTGGTGTTGATATCCTCTGGAGGTGCCTTTTTTTTTCAAGGAAATTAATACTTACTTCCTTGTTCGCGAATAACTTCGACGCCAAAACAATTAGGTAGCGCATTAAAAATTAGATTAACTTACTTTTATTGCGTAATTACTGTCGATACGGCGTTTTGTAGGCCCTCACGGGTAAATACCATTGTCCTGGTTATCTCTGCCGCGAAGCTTTCGCATTTCAGTTCGAAATCGTCTCTTATGTGTACTATCTATTGTGATGTTATTTGCCGCTTTACGCAATACGGGCCAAGAACACGCTTACGCAACAATGCCTAAAAACCTTAAATTTATTATGGCGCCGAAAGACTTTTTTAAATGCAACGCGTAGCTTTGAATTTGTCAGTGTACGCTGTTGAAATCATTGACCTATTTCAACACGTTATCGTAACACTGAAATATTATAATTATATGCGATTTACGGGCAGAGATAGTTATTAATTAATATAACCTTGAAGGTCAGTCGTAATGTCGAATAAATATTATATGAATAAAAAATTATAAAATTAGGTACATGTCAGTCATGTTAGTTAGAAAGTGTTTTTTTTTTACCGTGAACTCCTCGTTCATAACATCAATCTTACCAGTACAAATGAATATGCATATTTGTGTGACGTATATACGGAAATGATTTTCGAGCAATTACAAACTTTATTACTTTAAGCTTAGATTGATTTTTGAATTATTTCTTTTTGAGTACGATATGAAATTGGCAAATAATTTATGTTTGCGAAAATCTGAGGCTACTTTCTTCATGTGTCGTGTTAAAGAAAGATACACATTGCGTAGAATTATCTGTTTAAACACAAGCCAGTGTTGTTATTTATTAATCTATATAAAAAATAAAAGAAACTCAAATTGAACGCAACCTTCTTTGGCGGGAACGCGAGGAGTGAAGTAGTGGGATATATTTTATTTTGTCTATTTAGTGTTTCTTCAGGTTTAAATATGTAATAACGGTGGTTTACTAACTGCTTAGTATCTGTGAAAGTGCACAAATGTGGGAAAACGAAACAAACCCGCTGAACGTAACTTCTCGGGATCCTCCACAAAGTCCACTGAAAAAGTCTCAGACTAACATTTTACTGAGATTATATTTCATCCCATATCATCTCATCACTTCATTTCGTTGTCATTTCATTTCATTTCATGCCATGTTTCATATTAATCAACTTCATTTCGTAATATCACGTTTCATACAAAAAGTTTTCATTAAAATTAAAATAAGACTTGACTTAAAGGTCTTAGTTACCAGGTCACAAAATCCCTTAAAAAATTACTCAGATCCGTTGAATGTGTTTTACTATTTTGCCTATAAAATACACTACATACCTACTAGAGTGTTATAAATACGTTAACCGGCATTGCCCTTGACATTTACAGTGTCAAATAACAACAATAACAAATTAAAAACAGTAAATGCGTAGACTTTTTGGCGGGAGCGCGAGGAACGAAGTTTTATGATTTGTTTTTGTCCATTTTTATTTCGTGTTTAACGTTGTGTTATAACGTTGGTATGTTGATTGTTTAGCATCTGTGAAAGTACACAAATATGGGAAAATTAAATAAAGCTAACTTCTCGGGTTTCTTACAAAAAATCAATGAAAAAATCTCAATAAACAACCACCATTTTACTAAGAAGCTTTATTTCATCTCATCTAATATAATTTTATTTAATTTCATCCCAATTAATTAAAGTCTGAAATTAATCAACTTCATTTAATTTTTCTTCAAATCGTTTTATGTAAACAGTACCTATATAAGAAGAAATATGATTTGGTTTAAAGGTGTCGTCGTTACCAGGACAGGGAATATAAAAAAAAAAATACCTACTGCGACCAAGGCAAATGTTCTCGGAGGACGAAGGGAGACGAAGGTGGGGGGGACCTTTAACGCTCAAGTGAAAAACAACGACTTAAATAGGACGGATATCGTATGGCCGTGTCAGTCCGACAAGTTTTTGACAATTGTTGAGTCATGGGCACAAATACTGTATACCCTGGTAACTTTTTCTGGTTGTAAGGCGTGTCTCACAGCGTGAGGCCCTTGAGGTCCCATGAGGTACCTCCTGCCTATCGCTTCTCACAAATACTGCATATCCTGATAACCTTTTCTGATGACGCGGCGTGAGTGAGACCACCTATCGCTGCTACGATGCGAAAGCACTTTTCGACTAAAAATCAGAAGACACACGACTTAAATTTCAAGGCAGCGTTTGTTATATGAGGTTTTCTATTAAAATACGTTAAGATAACTAATAAAAATCTGTTGGAAATTAAATGAAACATTCTTTTTCTTCTATCGTGTTAGGGAGCTTTTAGAAACTTGAAACGATACGGACGCTATGCGCTCAGGCTTAGACATAATGAGTCATACGACCACAGTAAACCATATTTACGACCAAATCAAGCGCGATTAAGTCTAAAATTGGCATCGATGAGTCTGGAAGGCTGTGAAGCCGGTTTGACCTGATACCTGGCTGAGTAACTTCAGAAATAGCCACTTAACGGGGCTCCGAGGGCACTACCACACGTATTTCTCTTTGTGAGACTAATTTTTTTAGTGTAGATGAAATATGGGTTGGAGGAAAAAAAACATGGCTTCGAAATATGAGAAAGTCAAAGTCGTAAAAATGTTTTTTTTTTTTGAGGTTAAATAATAACGTTAAATTATTTGTACTTTCGGTTTCTGAGTATTCATTTACTTATTACAAGTGTCCTCGTGTTGTGTGCACCGCAATCGTCGCTCATGTCAATAAAGATTTCAATGAGAATGCTAACAGTGTTGATTCGCAAACACAGATACACTTGCGCACGTAAATAGAAAACATTTGAGGAAAGGTCACCTTAGTCATTTAAAAAAGTGAAACCATGCAACAATATTCTCGGAACAAGAACAGTGTAAATTCGGGATATTAAATTTACTGAGAAACTGATGAATACACATTAAATGCATCAAAAGGCTTCGAAGAGTATTCATGTGCAAATCGTTCGCGGAATCAAGATTTACCGTTATTTTTATGATGATTAATACAAAACCTTATAACGCTCAATTGACCTCTCATAACGAGATTATTTTGTGGTTACATGTCCTTTAGAGTATGAGGTCGTCTCAATCATATTGCAGTCTCAGATTACTTTCAAAATCGGAACGTACATATATTGGATGATACATTTTTGCAGATTACTGAGGATTCTGCGTCCCTTAAGCTTACCACAAATAATACCTAATTATAATGGTAGCTATAAAAAAATACAAGAAATCCGACAAAAACCCATTAAAAGATAAATTTGCTTAAGCAATTTTTAGTTTCAAAGTCCGGACCGTCGGTCTACCGAGCAATTACTGATTCCCAATCACGATCTACCCAGTCATAAATGGAGGTAACGTGAATGTCTCGTGATATATTATGCTGTTTCTGATAAATAAAAAACAATTGCAGCTAAGATATATATCTGAAGTAATTCTAGAATATTTCCACGCGGTTCCAAGGTTAACTTCTCTCTCCAGTTAAATCATTTTAAGGTCTTGTTCAACGCGAATGGATGACTTACATAGATTTCCATATATGCTAAGCATTGGTCGAAACATTGTTTGATTGCTAATTAAGACAATTTAATTGCCATTTAACATCCGTACCTTTTGTATTCGTTATCTTATACGAGTTTAAACTTCGAACGGACATTCACGTTGGAAATGTCAAGTTTGTTGTTTGGCCTTTCGTGATAACAATACAAACGTACTGTTTTAGTTATCAAATTAATAATAAACAAGTTAATGAAATTATCTTTTAGTCATTTTAACATTGAGTTTTTATTGTTGAGTTATGTGGGTAGACAGACGACTCTACTGTTTGGGGTAGGCACTGTTTTGGCTGTAACTTCGTCACGCCTTGTTCACCTTTTCTCACGCCTTTCCATGTTTCACGCCTTTTTCTAATTCCACGTCTAATTTTTATCGGAACTAGAAGCAGGATCCATAGCGATCCGATCCGGATCAGTAGAGACATGAAGACGAAACAGCCGAAGGAAACCTAATTTTGAAAGACCATCATATCTATTCGATTGCGATAATAGGATGGCACAGATACGTATAAAAATTATAAACGAAATTAATACATACGACAATTTTCTGATTTAAAATTCGAAAAACAGCTCTCCTCTTCTCTAAGCCTTTCTTTTACACAACTCACAGTTTTAAGAATTAATTTGAGAATTTTTTTAACTTTTGTCTTCCAAAAAAAATTTTTTTTCAAGGGACACTGTGCTCTTCCTTATCAGTTTTAAATGCGGTTCTAAAACATGTTTTTCTACAAAACCTTCGGGAAGCGATAATCAAGGTAGGCCGGTAGAAAAGGTAAGGTAAAAAATAACCATCCAAAAGGTAATTTTGCAAAAGCGGCTATTCTGTGACCTCTATGATTTGAATATTCGTGAATAAGTTTACCTACTTTATAAACGATTAGTTCTACTTTAAATCAAACGACCAGGCAACTGGCTCGAAAAAACGCGGGAACCAATAAAAAAATTAGCTTTGATAGGTATAGAGGAATATTAATATAGCAACAAATTGGGTAGTAGATTTAAATCTCATTCTCGTGATGTGAAAACAAAAGATGAAGCAGTTAAATTTGATGGCTAGTTAATTAAGGTGATCAATTTCACAGTTATTTTGTAAGAGTTGTGTATGAGGCTTAATTCACACGAGTATGAACAAAGTGGTTTTGTAAGCGACCTATAAATGAAGATAAGCTTTACCTCATAGTTTTGTCGGTCCGCACTGTGTAACTTTTAATTAGCCAATCTTGAGCTGAAAGGTGATATCGAATTTACTAACATTACCGGTTGAAAATTATCAACAGATCAGTCATGGTCAACATTTGTAAACAAATGCTATGGTTGTGGACCTAAGCGTGTTCCTCCGTCTTGCCTTTCCTTGGTTTGCTGTTGATTAATAGGCGAGCTCACTGTGCTCTTGGATACCCCTCCTGGCTGAGCTGATGAAACTGGAAAGGCGTTTTAGCCATCTGTTCTTTCCTACAAAAAAAAAACCTCGACCTTAGATGGACAGCGACCAGACGGCCGACGTTTCAGAGCCTTCGATTCACCTCAAAAACTCCGTCGGCCGGGCGTCCTTGAGGTGAGCTGTGCCGTCTGGTTGTAGTACTTGTAGTGTTGACCGCGGTAACCCCCTTGCCTTATCCGGGTTCTGAACTCGGAGGGGATCGGACGCCTGGGCGAAAAGTGTAGGGGAGTCGGTTAATGGATAGGGCCCTGAAAACATCCTTGGGCCCGCGGTCTCGCAGTCCAGTCCACCTCGCACGCCCCCTAGGCGCGGGGACCTCGTAGGAGGTTCGGACTCCAGCCCGAAAAAAAAACAGTGTTACGTGTATCGCGCTGGGCAGAGAAATGCGTACTGAGTGGGGAACATTTGCCGTTCTAAGCGTAAAAATCGTAGCTATAATTGATGTACAAGCTTTAAAACAATTATTATTCATAAAGGGCATAACAATAGCATTCGTGAACAAATACAGGCGTCATCGTTGAGCAGTTGAACACCATCGTGATATTAGACCAAGAATTCAATATTATTAGCAGAATTTCTAGTTTTGTCTCTTAGCTCTTAGACGGCTATTTCAATCAAATTGTACTAAAACAGAATTTAATGTTATGAAAACGATAATAAAATAAATTTTAAAACTTGTATTTCACAACATAGCTCTACCAAATATGTTATATTATGATAAATCAAATAACAATTTACATCACAATTACAATTCAGTGGAATAATATTTCTATTGACAATTTCAATTGACAAATGGAATATTGAAATTAAACCAGAAGTGCGCTCTTATGATCGGTGTTGTTTTCTTGATGTTTGCGGGTAGTATTCAGTGGATGGCAGCCAGTGACTTGGCTGTGCCCTGACATTGTTGATGTCCGTGAGTGACGGTACACATTCACTATCAAATGGGTCGTTTGTTCGTCTACATACAGAGGAAATCAATAAATAATAGTTTAAAAAAATTAACAAAATAGAAAATCCAACTAAAAAATAGAATATAAATTTTAATAAATTTGAATTAAAAATAGTGTAAGAAAAAATGATTTTATTGTAAAAAAAGCATGGTATCAGTAGTTATAAATATTTTGTGAACAGATATGAGTAGAAGGGTTATTTTGATAATATCCTGAAAAGCAACCTATAAATATCTATAATCTATAAAAGCGTATTTTGTTAGTTTTTTTAAACTATTATTTATTTTTCATTGTTTAGTTGTATTTCAATTTATTCAATGTTTTATTTTTCAATTTTTCATGTTGAGTTGTCATCTGTTCTTCATAAGTATACCAAATTTCGAGTTAATCCGACGTTTTGAAGGGGGTCAATGTTCAAAGATTCCGTTACATACTAACATACATACGTCTGAAGCTAATAAAAGCGTATTAATAAAAAGAGTACATCTCATAATTATCCTATTTGTTAGTTAAATACCACGGACGAAGATAACTTCATGTCATCAGTATTATCAAAAGTTAATTTGACAATCTCCATAGGGTTTTTCTTGATGACGAGCAAAGACTTTTGAGAATCAGTTGTTTTTGCACACGTACTAACATGTACCTAATATATTGACACGTTGAAAAAATGCTATGGACACAATAAAATGTTTTTCAAGATGACGTCATTAAACTCGCTTCCAATTGTATAGTTTTATATTTAGCGGTTTGTTTACTACATTTGTACAATGACCTGAAATCGTAGACTGCAGAATCATTGTTTGTTATTTATGAATTTAGGTTTTATTTAGGTTTGTTTAAATTAAGGTTCTTGAAAGAATTTCCCTATACAAATAGATATTTTGGTAATTGGTATTTTAATCATGATTTCTGAGTTACAAATATAATTATGATCACTTTTACGGTTTAATCTCGCGTTTTATTGTCAATACATTATCACTAACGTTAATCGAAACTTTACAGTTTTCGTGGTCACAGAAGACTCCGAAGTCTTCTTAATTTAATTTAACTCTAAAAATAGTTTTAATAATGTTAAAAAATAAGTACATGTTTAAGTTTATTATCCACTCGAGTCTAATGGTATTAGTAATATATCTTGTCTTTCAACTAGCTAGTAGCTATCACCTATTTGAAGTCGTCGTGGCCTAAAGGATAAGACGTCCGGTGCATTCGTGTTGGGCGATGCACCGGTGTTCGAATCTCAGGCGGGTGGGTACCAATTTTTGTAATTAAATACGTACTCAACAAATGTTCACGATTGCCTTCCACGGTGAAGGAATAATACCGTGTAATAAAAATCAAACCCGCAAAATTATAATTTGCGTAATTACTGGTGGTAGGACCTATTGAGAGTCCGCGCGGTTAGGTACCACCACCCTGCCTATTTCTGCCGTGAAGCAGTAATGCGTTTCGGTTTGAAGGGTGGGGCAGCCGTTGTAACTATACTGAGATCTTAGAACTTATATCTCAAGGTGGGTGGCACATTTACGTTGTAGATGTCTATGGGCTTCAGTAACCACCTAACACCAGGTGGGCTGTGAGCTCGTCCACCCATCTAAGCAATAAAAAAATAAATAAAAAAGAACCTAATAAAAGAACAAAAACTTAAATCACGCTAATAATATTTTCCTGAACTCTTGCAAATACGAATGCGTAGCATTAACACGCGCTCGAAGATTTTGTCTCTATCGATTGTTTTCTATTTAAGCTGTTTACGTTCTTTTTTAAACTGAATTCTTATTTTTATTTGTTATCTGATTTGAATTAAAAAAAATATTAACCACATCCCCATGCTTAACTTCAACGCTAAAGGTCCAGTGTTTTTTTTTTATAGCTTAGATGGGTGGACGATCCCACATTGAGACATAAGTTTTAAGGCCTCAGGTATAGTTACAACGGCTACCCTCACCCTTCAAACCGAAACGCATTACTGCTTCACGACAGAAATAGGCAGCGCGGAACACGGGACGAAGGGTTTGGCGAGTAAATTAACCCATAGCCCACTGAGTTTCTAGCCGGATCTTCTCAGTGGGTCTCGTTTCTGATCCGATGGTAGATTCCGCGAAGCACTACTGCGCAGACAA
The DNA here is from genome assembly GCF_003987935.1 of Bombyx mandarina. Next base: position 1,143,499 of record NW_021011507.1, on the reverse strand, counting down.
CGGAAATGAGATCTTTGGTTTTTAATCAACTAATGTGTGCGGGGAAACACCAAATTCGGATACAACTTTTTTTTTTATCGCTAGATGGGGGGTGGACGAGCTCACAGCCCACCAAGTGGTTACTGAAGCCCATAGACATCTACAACGTAAATGCGCCACCCACATTGAGACATAAGTTCTAAGGCCTCAGGTATAGTTACAACAGCTGCTCCACCCTTCAAACCGAAACGCATTACTACTTCACGGCAAAAATAGGCAGGGTGGTGGTACCTACCCGCGCGGACTCTCAAGAGGTCCTACCACCAGTAAAGATTGAGATTATTAATTCATTTAACCTACTTCTGTTTGCTTATTTTATTAAATGTTCATGTTACTGACGTGCTTCTCTGTTTGGATGTACGCAATGCATCATTCCAGTGGTATTTAGGCGGAAGTTACTACATAGTTAATAACTAATCACGCCATGTTTCGTATCAAGACCATTCGTTATTGATGGTAAACGTGATAAAACTCTGTCCGTTTTCTTGGTCGAGGCTCTAGTTTAAGGCTTTGTATTACAATCTAAACTCCAATTGTCTATGTTTGCAGTTTCTGCGTTCGAAACTCGCGAGCCGTAGACAAAAATGAAACTGCTTTTACGATTTAAGCTCGCGTGTTTTATTTTAATTATATTATTTCGGACGTTTTGATTACTTACAGTTTTCGTTGTCACACGGATGACGACTAAGGTTTTATTCCACGGCATTTCTTTATTGCTTTAATTACTTAATCTATTTTGGTATAAAAATTCTTATTCTTATAAACACAATAACAAACGCAATATTTAAACTGTAAGAGTAATTTTAATTGCGTATTTCCGAGATCGTGTTTTCGCGTTATGACATGTCCTTCTTCAAACGAGGCTTGTGGAGAGCATTAAACGGTAGGCAGCGGCTTGGCTCTGCCCCTGGCATTGCTGAAGTCCATGGGCGACGGTAACCACTCATCATCAGGTGGACCGTATGCTCGTCTGCCTACAAGGGCAATAAAAAAAATTATCAAAGGAGTAACCTAATAGAATCAGTTAACTTCCTAAACAATGTATAATCTATTGCGCACTGAGTTTCTGGCCGGATTTTCTCATTGGGTCGCGATTCTGATCCGGCGATAGATTTTGCCAAGCGCTGCTCTCGCTGGGGCTAGTGTTAGCAAACTCACTTAGGTTGAGCCCGTGAGCTCGCCTACCTGTCCGGGCGTAGCTGAAATAGCCCTTTAGGTTACCAGCGAATTAATAGGAAAAAAAATTTTGAACGAAGCAGGGATTTAATGTCGGCCGAAATGAAAAACATCGATCGAATCCGGCTGGAATTACGAGCACAACGTAAACGTGACACAGAGGTTCTGTTTGTAAGCTTACAAATGTCAACACGGCCGCGGCCGTCCCGATTCAATGTTTACGTATCTCACGTACCTGCCCTCGACAATTATGTCATTAGACCTTCATTACTACGGCCCTTTATATGAGTCGTCTATTATCAAAGGTGGCAATCTGTGCATTTGGACAAAAAAATGTTATTGATATGGCGATACAGATTGATTTGAATATAATCGTCTCCTTCAAAGATTCGGATTGTCGATAATCCCATTCTCTCGGATCGTTTGGAGCCTCTGGGTCTGCGGAGGGACTTCGGTTCCCTCTGTATTTTATACCGTATGTTCCATGGGGAGTGCTCTGAGGAATTGTTCGAGATGATACCAACATCTCGTTTTTACCATCGCACCGCCCGCCACCGGAGTAGAGTTCATCCATACTACCTGGAGCCACTGCGGTCATCCACAGTGCGTTTCCAGAGATCTTTTTTGCCACGTACCATCCGGCTATGGAATGAGCTCCCCTCCTCGGTGTTTCCCGAGCGCTATGACATGTCCTTCTTCAAACGAGGCTTATGGAGAGTATTAAGCGGTAGGCAGCGGCTTGGCTCTGCCCCTGGCATTGCTGAAGTCCATGGGCGACGGTAACCACTCACCATCAGGTGAGCCGTATGCCCGTCTGCCTACAAAGGCAATAAAAAAAAAAAAAAAAAAAAAGAATACGGTTCAAAACCTGCATTAAACAAAGTATTAACTTAACCTGTTATTTATCTAAGATGTCGTTCAGAAGAGTTTTGTGACTGCCAATGGAATACAAAGTCAATAATTCGTTTTTCTGATTTACCAATAATTGTCCAAAAGTCACATTGCCGGCTTTGATAATAGTCGACTCATATATATGTATGTAGGACGATGTTTTTGTATTTCATACGTGAAATGCCAAACGAAAACGTGATGTAAGAAAGGTTTTTTGGTCGAGATATTTTTATCGGTGGTAGTTTGTATCGTGAACACACACGGGCTGATTATGTCACTTTAGTTGTTTCTGCCACAAAGGAGGCGTAGGTTCCGTTTTGAAGGGTCAGATAAAATTGTTTTTTTTTAGTAAGCAGTGAATGTTTCTTTTTTCTCTTTTCATGTTGATCTATATATTTTGTAACTAGCGACCCGCCCTCGCTTCGCTTCGGAAAGATTAAAACACACATGAAACCAAAAAAAAAAAAAAAAAGTAGCCTATGTTCATCAGGGACAATGTCGGCTTCTAATGGAAAAATAATTTTTCAAATCGGTCCAGTAGTTTCGGAGCCTATTCGAAACAAACAAACAAACAAATCTTTCCTCTTTATAATATTAGTATAGACAATCAAAATACATCTTAAAAATTTTTTTATTAAAAGCAACATCGAGCTCATTCTGTGTCACATTAAAATACATTTCTACCGAGATTTGGCCGTGTCATGTACACGAATAGCAACATCTCATCTTTTTCTATGGGTAATAGTGGACTAAAGGTAACTGCAAAAAATGGGTGGCAGCGTTCTTTGAGTATCAATATGCTGCGATCGTATAATGGCTATAGCCTATAGGCCTTATTATGGAAAGTGCACGGGTGTGTCCCACCATCCTACCTATTTCGGCTAGATGGATGGGAGAGCCATCGTACAATAAGATTTCGGCTTGAGGCCTTAGGATCAGTGGCATTATCGTTACTTGACCACTAAACACCGGCTGCGCCGTAATATCGTCCATACATTAACGCAATAAAAAAATATGCGTATGAATGAAATGTACTAGTGACACAGATTTCTAATGCTTTGAGTTAGTACTTTCTAATTTGGGTCTTGTTTCAGTATTATTTTTTTGGTAATTGTATAATTCGCCTTCGTTAGTCAAATTAAAAATAAATTAAAGTGGAAAAAGATCCTAAGATTGAAGCTCATGGGTGATGGTGGTCACGACCCTCAGACATGAGGAACACGACTCGAGGAGGAGGAGTCAAATTAGTGTCGGTATAGAGAAAATTAGTAATTTGTCGTGCCTGATTATCCGAAGTGCTACATGATGATGTGAAATTCAGTAAACTAGAGGTCCCGCAGTAGTCGAAATTCGACAATAATTAATTGGAATTGTAAGTTTGTACACTATTATGATAGTATTTTATACTTCTATAATTACAAATTTCGTCACAATAAAAAATATTAACAAAGACAAACATTATTTAATCTATTCTCAATTTGACAACAGACGCCAAGAACAAAAGTTTGACAATGAATAGTATGCATGCGTGTGTGCGTCAAATACATGGTACGTAGTGTGTGTAATGTTTTCTTTATTGGTTTACTGTATCTTTTATGCATTATTTTAAAAAAATATTAGCATTGTGCACTTCTTCTCTATATTCTCTATAAGTGTGGAAAATTTCATACTCCTCCGTCCGCGCAATTTTCGTAAAAAGGGATACAAATTTTTTGCTTCACGTATTAATATATAGATAAGCGACTTGGATTCAATTTCGAGACCTAATTTTGCCAGTATACCTATTGCTTTTACTGCACATTTGCCGTACAAAAATTTCATTAATTGATTATTGTAGATACTTATATTACATTTTTTTTTATAAAATGTAAAGAAACCCACTTGAGCACTCTTTAGTCAAAATAATATGTGACATGTAAGGAGTTATGTCTTTTGTTTTTTTGTTTAATTTTTTATTTATTTTCCTCGTGATTTTTATGGTAGCTTTTACACCATTTAGTTTTGCGCAAGTACACAGATGTGATGTACCTAATGTAGTAAAATCACAGGACATGGCTCCTCATTAATTCTTCTGAAGAGCACTGAATGCTTTGGAAACTTATTTGAGATGATCTCATTAGCTTATTTTTACCATCACACCAACTAACATTAAAGCAAAGATCTAATTTGCTATCTGGAGTTTATTGATAGAGCATTTTTGCCCCGTTTGGTATGAACGTTCATGGTGTTTCCTCAGCACTCAAACGTTTTTTTTTTTTTATTGCCTTTGTAGGCAGACGAGCATACGGCCCACCTGATGGTGAGTGGTTACCGTCGCCCATGGACTTCAGTAATGCCAGGGGCAGAGCCAAGCCGCTGCCTACCGCTTAATACTCTCCACAAGCCTCGTTTGAAGAAGGGCATGTTATAGCGCTCGGGAAACACCGTGGAGGGGAGCTCATTCCATAGCCGGATGGTACGTGGCAAAAAAGATCTCTGGAAACGCACTGTGGATGACCGCAGTGGCTCCAGGTAGTATGGATGAACTCTACTCCAGTGGCGGGCGGTGCGATGGTAAAAACGAGACGTTGGTATCATCTCGAACAATTCCTCAGAGCACTTCCCATGGAACATGCGGTACAAAATGCAGAGGGAACCGAAGTCCCTCCGCAGACCCAGAGGCTCCAAACGATCCGTGAGAATATAAAAACGTATCTTTCTTTGAAATGAGGTCTTTTAAGACATGAGAATGAGGTTTGAAGAAAGTTGTCAACGGTAAGAAATCGTTTTGTTACGCTCCTGAGATTGTTAATATCTGTGAATCACAATGATCTCTCAACATCGAGAGGGCTTAAGTGTTATTTCGCTGGCAAAAGATACATTAGAGTCCTAAAACTAATAAATTATCTGAGCCCGACTAAAAGGTCAAGTAACCAAGCGTTGTAAATATTTTTATCAAACGGCTTAAGATTATGGAGTTTAAGCTCTATGGTCAAATACAGTAAAAAACTAAACGATTGTATTTTTTTACTCCTATACTTTTCTATACTTTTAGAGGTGTCATGAATAAGACAGATAATAAATAAAGTACGGTAATGGTTACAGACCATTCGTGACGCGTTCTCCTTGAACGATATAAATGATTGGTATCATTATTCTATAACGCAGCTAAATTGTTGCCATGTTGTTGATATTTGTTATTGAAACAGGTTAAAAGTAGATCACATTACACAGTTGCCAGGCTGAGCATTCGGAGACTCGGAAAATACGAGTTTTTCGGTTCTAAAAGTAATTTTGTTTACGAAAGTAGGTAGCGGTTTACAGTAAATTAACGTGAGTCGGTCGCACTTGTGTCGAAGACAATAGACAAGACAGATTGTATGTCATCTTTTGAAATAATTTTTTTTAGCACATTAAAAATTCATTTCCGCACATTTCCGAAAATGTGTTCGGTCAGGTTTTTTTTAATACGCTTTTATTAGCTTCAGACGTATGTATGTTTGTAATATTTGAACATGATTTTGACCCCCTTTAAAACGTCGAATTAACGTTTGGTATACTTGTCAAGGACATAATAAAAAAAAAATGACAAAAAAATATTGAAATTTTTTAAATTCAACTAAAATATGAATGAATTTTCTTTAAAAGCGTATTTTGTTAGTTTTTTTAAACTATTATTTCTTTAGAACTAAACCGGAGTTTAATGACATTCGGGTTACCTACCTAAATTACTGTTTAATTCGACAATATGTACAATGTGATTACAAACATAAAAATCTTTACGGATCTATTCAAATTGTACATAATAATATGACGCTTTTCTAAACTTGTATTTTGATTTTTATGCTCAATGCGAACTAATAATGCAAGGCTCTAACCTAGTTCACTTGAAAATAGCCTCTTCAAATGCTTTTAAAATTTATAAGTATTTATTATGATCATTTCAAGATAGAACTCAGTAGTGGTATATATATTTGCACAGTTGTTGAAATAAAACGTCATATTTTATTTACGTAACGAAAATACTGTATCATTATTTTTCTGTAAGTTTACTCTGTTTTGTAATTTATTTTAAGATTAGATTCACGAGGTACAGAACAAAAAGTATTTAATTACATTTATGACAGTGAGCTCTTGCCTTATCCCCTAAAAATACAGATCACCTAATTTGCATACTACTCGTATTCATAATATTCATGAATAATCGGACTACAGTGTTTTTAAACTCTAGTCAATGATTATACAAAAGGCTTATATTTAGCATTTACGCTGTGTCTGTGGATTATAAAGGACACATTAGGTATAGATAGGGCGGATATGCTTTAGTATTGTTTTAAAACGGCCTTATCCCCTAAAAACACCGATCCCCTAATTTGCATACTATTTTTCTTCAAATCACCTCGATCTAAGGTGGTAAAAAAATTCATAATATTCATGAATAATCCAACTACAGCGTTTTTAAACTCTACTCATTGATTAAACAAAGGCCTTATATTTAGCATTTACGCCGTGTCTGTGATTTATATAGGACACATTAGGTATATATAGGGCGGATATGCTTTAGTTTTGTTTTAAAACGGCCTTATCCCCTAAAAACACAGATCCCCTAATTTGCATACTATTTTTCTTCAAATCATCTCGGTCGTCTCTAAGGTGGTCAAAAAATTCATAATATTCATGAATAATCCGACTATAGCGTTTTTAAACTCTACTCATTGATTAAACAAAGGCCTTATATTTAGCATTTACGCCGTGTCTGTGGTTTATAAAGGACACATTAGGTATAGATAGGGCGGACATGCTTTAGTATTGTTTTAAAACGTCTTTCGCTGGGAGACTTGGAATTTGGTTACATTAATATTGATTTTTTTTTGTTCGTGGAAAACGTTTGTTTGGTCACCTAATTACAGTCCTGCTTATTTTGAGCCAGGCCCTCAGTTGAACCGAAAACGGTTAATGTGAAAGCGGCGCCGGTTTGAGGTCGATTTCGATTGTGAAAATGGACGTCGTCTGACCCTTTGCAATTATACAATGATGCCCTGATCGATTTCGTCTTAAATAAGATGCTTATGCAAATGCATGTTCGGTAGAATTTGCATATTATATTAGAGATAAACATTCTCGCGCCACCTGTTGTACGATAATGGCACTATACCAGAAACTTCCCTGAAGGTACCAACACTCACTGCAGTACTTAGTGCGAGTTTTTGAACTTCTCAACTCAAAGGACAATGCCCATTTTCTTAGGGCGTTTGGGCCCCTAAAAAAAGTTCTCGGGTCATGATGGTTTTAACTTAATTTGATAGACAAACAAATATCGTTTCATATTCAGTAAACGATTTTTATATTCTTTCCCAGGTTTAAGAGAAATATGTTTTTTTCTGCAGCTAAAATTAAGTTGTTCATTGTTTTCTTCGAAATCAATAATCGCTCTCATCATTATTTACAGTAGTAAATAAGTTAATTGTGGTTAATGTTGCTAGAAATAAGCTCTTACGTACATTTTATTATTATTATATCCTCATAATATTAATAAAATGAAATGAAAATCCGGAAGCCGGCAATGATATTGTTGTTGTTGTTTTTAAATTCGCCAATAAGCAGGCAAAGAGCGTAGCCTATACAGCCTAGTCTGTCGTAGTTATATATTTTTTTTCAATAAAAATCTGGTGTATCTCTTTTTGTTGCTTTTTGGGAGTTTTGACGTCAACTCGATGAATAGCACATTGAGTGAGCGTGAATTTCCGCAGACATTTTATCTTGAAAAAAAAACAGTCACTGCTATGTTAGCCACAGTTTTATTCCACTGCCTCAGTAATCGTGAACAACGATTATTGACGTTTAATACACAAAACAACACCCAATTTATATATTAAACATCACAATAAACTATTAAAGAAACATTAAAATAAAACTTTAAAGTGACGCTTCACTCGAGTTGCTGCCAAAACTCTCTAATCATATATATTAAGAATAGAGTAATGGTAGACCATTGAGATTTTTACCAATGGAATCAATAATATCTAAAAATATTAAATAATTCATGGTTTTAAGTAATAATTATTATTACAATATATAAATATTGAATTGAACAAAATAAACTAAAGTCTGTGAATTATAACCATTGGCATTTTTTTATTTATTTGTTATTCAAGTCTCAGACAACTCTTTCGTTTGGCAGCATATAGGTTTACTATAAGGCTGTATGGGCTAAGCCCTTTGCCTATTGGCGAATTTAAAAACTATGGCACTCAGTTTTGGGATGTTATCAAATAAATAACTTATTTTTTTGTAAAACAATGCCAGGTTTAAAGAAATGTTGATACATAAACTAAACAACGTAAAAAAATAAGGCATAGTTTTTCAAGTACAAATAGTTTTGACATAAAGTTGGCCCACTTTTGGGCATTGTCCTTTGTATGGAGTTGGAACAGCGCCTCCAGCTGCAAACGTAAGGGCGCTGTTTCAACTCCATACAAATTTGAGGTAACTTTTACACGATCGAGAAGTTAAAACTCGCTCTAAGCAAATTGTCGAATTAAATTCAATCGGGATAAAGAACAGTATCTTTCATAGAATATAAAAAAAAAAAGTGAGCCGTCACGGGACGCTTCTCAGATGTGAAACATCGACATTATTTTGTAAAAGTAATATGCAGAAAAGAACAGATTGTGATAGGAACTAAATATGTCATAATGATAAAATAAAATATTATGAAAAAATTATTTGTTTTCAAGTAAAATACAGGTTATGTGTACTGTAGTAAACAGCACTGTATACACTACGGAGTATACACTATAGGTATCCGAGCTCAGTGTAGCGAGAGAGATGGCTTAACGCCGGATCGAGTGGGAGAGAATCGCACAGTCGATTGCGAATGGCGACGCGTCGCCACACCGTACACACTGTTGCATATAGACTGTATATATATATCATTATATAGCGCGGCGACGCGTCGCCGCGCCGTCGCCATGCCCGAAATCGGTTTTACGTGCGGCTATAGATGTTTCACATCAAAAAACAAGCTTTGTTACTATTAAGCTCCTATTATATTTGGCAATAACATATTTAATACTAGAATCGTGAAAGTTTACTAATCATAAAATTATATTTATTTGTACTTAATATTATCAAAGTCAATTTAAATGACACGATTCGATTTATTTAATAAACTAAATCGTGATCGTCTTCTTAACGTGTCTCCGGTATCTGCTTCGTTTCTGACAGATTTAAACAAATCTTAATCTCATTATAACTATATTTTAACATTAGTTATATCCAACTGTATATACAATACCGTCTTTACCATAAGGGCACACGGGGCCCGTGCCCAGGGCCCCCATTCTCAGGGGGCCCCGAAAGACCGACAATTTCTCTCACACGTTTATTCTCAAAACATTTTTGTCGGGCACATTACACTTTTTTCACAAATCAGTAATCACAAGGCATATACTATGCTTATAATAGAAGATTTTGCTCAACAGAAATCCCGAAAGAAACCGTTATCGAATTTCGCTTCGGAAACTGTAATTTATTATTGATTTCTCCACTATTTAACGGATGTTATTATACATATAAACCTTTCTCTTCAATCACTCTATCTATTAAAAAAACGTATCAAACTCCGTTGCGTAATTTTAAAGATTTAAGCATACATAGGGATATAGGGACAGAGAAAGCGACTTTGTTATAGACTATGTAGTGATAAAACTTTGACAGTTCTCTTACGAGTATGACGTGTCTCTATGGCAATAAATAGTTTACTCGAAGCGGTATCTATCTTTTTTAGTCCGGTCATTTCCATCTGACCAAAAAAATTAATTAATTTCAAATACTTGATACCGACTTTCATATGTTATTATTTTATTAATGAGTTTCAAATATTTTTCATATTTTTTTCAGGAAAATGGTAATCGTAATAACAGTAATTCTTGATTATAAAAAGAGTAGAAAATCTATCCTTTTCATACGCTTGATTCCTATTTTAAGTAGAAGGTAAGGCGCGCTGCATACAATCTTCAAGAGTGGCCATAACCGTCCAGTCTATATCTGCGTGGGCCAAATATATACGTTACAACTTAAATACAGTCCAACCATTATAACAAAACCATTGGCGTTTCAAACACATTTACGTTGTATTTATCATGTGGATCACAGAGTCTACCTTTCCTTTTCTGTAAAAGTTCTCTTTTTGCAATTCTGTAATTTTAGTACTCCCCAAAAATCTGGGTATGTCTGTGTAAGAGCGACGAAATCATAAATAATGATGATAGGCAAACACAAATAAATAACCATCTATGAGAAAAAACAATTAATAAACCACACGTTGTTTTAACCGTCGAAGTGTTAATAGACTTTATGATAACCGCTAATGAAAGCTGTTGTTGCCAATACGAGTTTCCAGTTGCCATAGCGCTGACAAATTGCGTAATTGGATATCTGTTCTCTAGTTTTTAACCGACTCTGAGAGAACAATCTCAATTCGAACTAGGTGTATTTCTTTTATAAACCATATAATTTAGATCCCTTAAGTATCTATAGCTAAAATTAATTTCCTTACGTATTACTACTTTATTGGCAAAACGTTTAAATATTATAGCAAAAGGGGACTATGCGAGTTTCGTAAAGCTACAATTTGGATTGAGCCAAATTGAGCTTTAGCAAAAAGAGCCTTAAGTTTTAATTGCCTTAATTGAGCAAAAAGAGCCTTAGGTTTATGATAACGTCTTTGGTCTAATGGTTAGAGGTACTGACTATTCATTTAGGCATTTCAAGCTAGATTCCTGGGCATTATCTTTGTCGAAGACGTTTGGCATTCAGTATGCTCGTTCTTTGCTTCGTTTGGCAAGCTAAGTATTCTAAGGGAGATGAAGGCGCGGAAGCTCAGGCGGATGGAAGCCGTAGGGAGGCCTAAATACCGCTAGTCTGACACTGTTGAAGTTGATCTGCGTGAGCTCTAAGTGCCTGATTGACAAAGTATTGCGCAGCATCAGGACAAGTGGCGACGTTTATTCTAGGAGGCCAAGACCCACCTCGGGATCATAGCGCAAGCGTAGTAGTAGTAGTGCTCACCTCAAGCACCGGTCATCGTTCTCGTCGAACCCGTCGCTTGCGACGAAGGGCTCGGCGACCAAACTAGCCCACAGATACAGCCCACTGAGTTTCTTTCCGGATCTTCTCAGTGAATGGCGTTTCCGATCCGGTGGTAGATTCCGCGAAGCACTGCTCTTGCTAGGGTCCACTGACCCTTTAGCACTTTAGCCACTTTGTCAAGTTTGAGCCCCGTGAGCTCACCTATTTGTCCGGTAACGCTGATATAGCCTCTCAAGGCAATCAGCATAGTTAGGAAAAAAAAAGTTGTGCTCGTTCTTGTCACATATGTGTTTCAATCGCAGATGATTCCAGCTTGGGGTTGTTAAATGTGGAGAGTTCACTTTATTTATTTTCAAATGAAGTCGATTGAAGTTGGTCTCCATGTTAGATCACTTACTACGGAAATGGTATTTTACTTAAGCCAATCTGGCCCACGCACACAAACTTCGCAATGTATTGAACTTACGGTATTCTAGCGATGCGACATCTCTTCTGAGGTAGCCAATGGCTGAGATCGCCGTTATCCACGGGTTACTTTCCATTAAGCAGATCACATGTTCATCTGTCTATCAAACCAAACAAATAAAATTTAATTAATGTTTTCACAATCAATCAACGTCAAATATATCTTATCTGTTTTAAATTCACTTTTAATCTAATTAGGAAATTTTGCATAACGAAAATAACTTTTAAGAGTGCGTATTAAATAACAGTTTTAGCTCTTAATATGTACCTACTAGTGGACTCCCGGCAGTCGAAATTCGATTATAATTAATTGAAATTATAAGTAATTATATTATAATTAATTCGCTGAGTCTGCCCGTCTTGCTACCACTAGGGTGGCGCATGTCGGCGGCAAAATGGAAATCGGGCCTCGACTTGGCACTCAGTAAGTCCGAGGACATGTGGTTCCACAGGCCCCGGAGAGTGCCACCTGTTGATGCCCTTGTGGTTGGAGGCGTCCGTATTGGGGTCGGGGTGCAGTTGAAGTACCTCGGCCTCATTCTGGACAGTCGTGTGAGACGGGGCGTGTGAGAGACGCACAAGCCCGCCGCCGTCGAGCGGGGGCCAGGGTGGCGGATTTTGCCCAAGCCCTGGCCCTTTAAGTGTTTCGAGTCCCCCTCACATGTCGGTCTGGGGACCGGCGAAGGGGGTCTAAGAACAATGTGCAAGCTGCTCTGCACGCGTTTTACGTAAGAGAATCCGGGTGATGGAAGGTTGGCTATCCTTGACCCACGCTGGTTCTGACCCAGCGGGGCATTTCGTAGGATAACCTATTTTAACCGGCGCCATCTAGGCGGGCTTCGGATGGCCTGCCGACCGAGAGTATGTTTTTAGCTTCTACAGGTGGTGTGACATATTTAACTATCGGTCCAATCTTTGAGCTCGATCGAAGGAGAATTTGAAAATGATTCCAACTGATCTGGAGATGTAACACATCAATATTCTGTAATAAAGTCTTCTTTTTTTTGCTTACATTTTTTTCTACATTGGTCATAATTATTATTTTTTCATGGGCCCAGTACATTTTTACAGTAGATTCTTCACCAAATACTTATTTAAATGCATTTTTTACGCTCATAGGCGCGTCGCAAATTAATACTTTTGGTTGTAAAGAGTTTGGGAGAAAACCCTGTTGCGAAGAGCTTCAAACAACATTTAGAAATCTTGTATTCGTTCAGAAGTTCAAAAGAACGAAAGAAGTTCAGAAGAACAAAAATAAATAAAGTTGGGTGATGGGGATTTTAGCTATAAAAGTAGTAAATTCGTGGAATGTAATTTGATAATGTAAACATACATTATCTGTCATACAGATTTAGAAAATGATTTTGGAAATTCCGTTGGTTAATTTAGTGCGCAAATCAGTATTTTTGTTATACGGTGAGTAATTTTGTCTTAAAATCGGTATATTAGTGGTTTCAGTTAGATTTTCGTTGTAAATTAGATAAAAAAGGTCATCTGATTTTGGTTAATTTTATACGTGTTTTAATAAAATATGTTTAGGTCAATCAAGTAGTTAATTTGTTACGCAATCAGTTATCTGATATGCAGTGGATTATTAGTTGGGAGATTTAGTTTGCATGAATTTTAAATATAGGAGCAATTAAAAATTCCCCTTAATAAAGACAAACAATATTACTCTATTCTCAATTTGACCACAGACTATAAGCAATAAGAAAAGTTTGACAATAAATAAATAGTATACATGCGTGTGTGTGTCAAATACATGATAATGTGTGTAATGTTTTTATTTGTTGATTTAATGTATCTCTCATGAATAATTTAAAAAAATATATAACTTTTTGCACGCCTTCTCTATATTCTCTAAAAGTGTGGGAAATTTCATACTCCTCCGTCCGCGCAATTTTCGTAAAAAGGGACACACAAAGTTTTTGCTTCACGTAATAATATGTAGATAAAAAAAGGAACATTCTAGAACCTCTTCACATCTACATTATTGTATGTAATTGGTGTACAATAAAGATGCAGTTTGATCATAAACGAGCCTTGACCGGTATTGTGGGGCAGTGCAGCGTTTACGTTATATAGTTTAAGACTTCTGCATGGCTTCGCGACGAGCGCTGTAAATTGAAAGGACCTTGCATAATACAATTCGCGATCGTTGCTAGTGCGAAAATTGATGTACAATGGAAGATTTAATGTGCTGACAGCGCTGGGAGGTCACTTTGTGTGCATTATGTATTATTAAAGTATTTATTCGTGGAACTAAAGCGTTCGTGCATTGTAAAAGGTTTGTATAACTGGATTTTGATGCAGCTTGTACCTCATGTTTCAAGGCGAATGACGAAATTCACGTTTTAATGTCGATGGACTTCGGAAAGCACTCGACACAAGCTCTTTCGTAAACTCGTGTATCTTCTTCTTTTTCTCCACCTTATCCCACTAGATGGGGTCGGCACAGCTAATTTTTCTCTTCCATTCTTTTCTATCAGCCGTCATCTCAACACTCACTCCTCTCTCACTCATATCGTCATTCACACACTCTATCCACGTCTTCTTCGGCCGGTCTCTTCCCCCTCTACCTTGCACTACCATTTCCATACATCTCCTAGTCACATGCATCTTCTCTCTACGCATCACATGTCCATACCACGCTAACCGTCCGCTCTTTAATTTGTTGCTTACCGAGCTACTTTCACACTTCCTCTGATATACTCATTCTTTATCTTGTCCATTCTTGTCGCTCCACACATCCTTCTCAACATTCGCATCTCTGCCGCATGCACTCCTCTTTCATGCTTCACTTTCGTCGCCCAACATTCAGATCCATACAGCACGACAGGTCTAATGATGTTTTGTAAATTTTTCCCTTGAGCTGAAGGGGAATCTTTCGCAAACTCGTGTATAAAATTGTGAAAAAATAAATAATGGGAAGCTATTCCTTCAACGTAGAAATCATTGGTGAACACGTTCTCTATACGAATTTCATTACAAAATTAGCGTCACATATCTGGATTAAACCGTAATATTGAAGTTTGGTCAAATCAAAGAAGATGGTAATTCCATAAATAACAAATTCATGAGACAACTCAAATCAGTAAACACGAATGATAATGAGAAACAAAAAAAAAATAAGATTAGTAAAAATCAATGCTTGTACGTGTACATGTTTGTTCTCTATGCGTTCCCGAGTTATGGGTTTTTGATAAAACTTTCTACTTGGACTTTTAGAGATAGCGCACGAGTAACTTCAAAAATCTATGTTTTTTCATTAAATTGGCTTTTAGCGGAGCGTGATGGAGGAGAAGCGGAGGTCTCAATAGTTGAAAATAATATAAAAGATTCCGATTTCGTTTTTGCCTAAATCAATACAATGTAATAAGCAGCTGTTCATTTTCAAGTCACGTCCGCTAATTTACAAGCACACGGAACAACAATCATCAAGTTATTTTCCGTTTTGTACTCACAAGAAAAAAAAATCAATAAAAAAACAATAGTTTGTTTACGTTTCAAAACTCGTAAATGATTGAGTTCTCACTGCGTACATTGCTACTTGCTTTACCACATTTCATAATTACATTTTTGTTTTGAAATGAGCGACGCAATTAATAATGATTTTAAATATCCGTTTAGACAATTTTTACACAGTGGTCGACCTTTATTAACCACATGTACATATTGAAGCAGGGTCTCTTAGTCTGCTCTCCCCCTTAGACCCCCTCGAAGTCGTGACGTTCGGTGCATTCGTGTTGAGCGATGCACCGGTGTTCGAATCCCGCTGGCGGATACCAATTTTTCTAATTAAATACGTACTTAACAAAATATGTTCACGATTGACTTCAACGGTGAAGGAATAACATTGCGTAATAAAAATCAAACCCGCAAAATTATAATATGCGTAATTACTGATGGTAGGACCTCTTGTGAGTCCGCAGGGGTAGGTACCACCACCCTGCCTATTTCTGCCGTGAAGCAGTAATGCGTTTCGGTTTGAAGGGTGGGGCAGCCGTTTTAACTATATTGAGATCTTAGAACTTATATCTCAAGGTGGCTGGCGGCATTACGTTATAGATGTGAATGCGCTCCGATAACCACTTAACGTCAGGTGGGCCGTGAGCTCGTCCACCCATATAAGCAATAAATAAAAATAGTCTACGTGACTGCACTGACAGAAGCTTAATTACGTCACATAAATTATGATTACATTGACCTTTAATATCAATCGAGGCAGGCCTATCAACGTCTCGTTACCTTCTCGGCGCATTTAGCCCAATAAAATCTCATTCGTCATTACCTTGTCAATCTGCATTTAGCATCCCAGCTTCAGCCTTGTTCGACAATGAGATCTTCCACGTTCGTGTTATTGAAGTGGTTAATTGACATCTATTGACTGTCCCGGGCTTGCGTCGTGCTATTTGCTTTTGATATGATGATATTAGCATTTGCAATGAGTGTTTATGACCGAAGACATGTCATGTTCTTCTTCAAACGAGATTTATGGAGAGTATTGAACGGTAGGCAGCGGCTCGGCTCTGCCTCTGACATTACTGATGTCCATAAGTGACAGTAGCCACTCACTATCAGGTGGGCCGTATAATCGTTTGCCTAAACAGGCAAACATAAAAAAAAATAAAAAAAAGGTTTTTTAAATTAACTGTAATCAGAAATTATCCTAGATTAGATATTCTGTTATGTTCGCTTTGTACGTAAAGCTGTGTCTTAAGTATTTTGGACAGATAATCAAAATGAGAACATTTTTTAATCAATTTTAATTTTAAACAGATCAATACATACGTCGTACAATGTTATATACCTAGTTTAATCTCGCATTTTATTATTATTATTATATGTATTAATATTCATTAAATCCTGTGCCTCGACCATTGACCGGTTTTCGTGGTTTCGAATCACGATCGAAACTCATAAATAAAATAAATATACAAATTAATTTGAACAAAACAATTACATCACCGCTCGTTATTAACTATGAACGAAAACACACATAAAATTCATGAGAAACACGCGCTAAATAAAACCACCAACAAAATGTTACATTACAGACTAAAGGGAACATGGTGTCTCGCCAATTCGCACATTGTTGCGAGAAAAAAAAAACGGTGACGATTTGGCGCCATACGCTGACAGAATCACGTACGCTATAGGTTATTGAATTCAACGAATTTATTTCAGTGAACGTATGGTACGGAGGGTAGAGGTAAGGAGAACCGTCTCATATGGGAGAGGCTTGAAAAAGTGTCCCACTTTCAGCACTAAATAATAGTTCAAAAATCCTCTTGAATGGCGCTAGCATAGGCACAGGGTATGATATGAATTGAGCAGTTGTTAACTGATTGAAGTATGCTGAGTTAGGAAATCTATCTATATATGTATATAAAAATGAATCACTGTTCGTTAGTCTTGCTAAAACTCGAGAACGGCTGGACCGATTTGGCTAATTTTGGTCTTGAATTATTTGTGGAAGTCCAGAGAAGGTTTAAAAGGTAGATAAACATGAAAATGCTCGGAATTAAATAAAAACAACAATTTTGTTTTTCCTTTGATGTGTCCCCCGTCGGACCGATTCCTTTTGTTTGTTTTAAATGTATTTTTTACGAAAGTTTAGGTATTTTATTGAGGCACTACGAAGTCTGCCGGGTCAGCTAGTTTAATATAATTAATGACTAAAGTTGTTAGTGACAGTGTTATATACAAGACCTCACATGTTTACGTAGTCCTAACTAATTTCGTTAATATAACCTAAAATTATTGCTGTGGTAAAACGTGGAGACATCGATTGCATTTTCTTATCAGCTTTAAATATTAAATCCTTTTTGTGATTTTGTAGTGCGTACAGTTCTTTCTTCCTCTTTTATTTCTCTATCTTATTCTAATAACTTTCAGCGCCTGTTTTTAAAATTTACCCGGTTGCTACTGTAGCTCCACCCTTATTTAG
This sequence comes from Bombyx mandarina, assembly GCF_003987935.1. The sequence goes on along the minus strand of NW_021011507.1, from coordinate 1,125,906 downwards.
CAGATTTTAACGGACACTTTTTCACACACAAAGACGGTTCTCCTTACCTCTACCCTCCATAACGTATGGATTGGATCAAACGTCAAAATTACGGTGTGCTCATATAAGTGACGTCACGTTTGTGATAAAATACGCACTGAGAATACATACCGAGGGGTGAAAGGATATTTGTTTTTTTTTTTTATTGCTTAGATTTGTGGACGAGCTCACAACCCACCTGATGTTAAGTGGTTATGGAGCCCATAGACATCTACAACGTAAATGCGCCACCCACCTTGAGATATAAGTTGTAAGGTCTCAGTATAGTTACAACGGCTGCCCCACCCTTCAAACCGAAACGCATTACTGCTTCACGGCAGAAATAGGCAGGGTGGTGGTACCTACCCGCGCGGACTCACAACAGGTCCTACCACCAGTAATTACGCAAATTATAATTTTGCGGGTTTCACTTTTATTACACGATGTTATTCCTTCACCGTGGAAGTCAATCGTGAACATTTGTTGAGTACGTATTTCATTAGAAAAATTGGTACCCGCCTGCGGGATTCGAACACCGGTGCATCGCTTTAACACGAATGCACCGGACGTCTTATCTTTGAGGCCACGACGACTTCAAAATTATTTAGATTAGATTTAAGAGACATTTCGCTTAATAGGCGACATTTGTCTTCGTAATTAAAGATCCGTTTACTTGGTTTATTAGTATCAACGATTCGATGCTTTTTTAACTTCAATTAAGTTTAACCAATTCAAATAGCTGACGATGTTTTTTTGATAAAAGATTTTTTTTTTTAATTTTTAACTAAAGTCAGGTTAAACACTGAAGTTGCAAAAACTGCGCTTAAACCAAATAACCTTTCACCTCTCGATATGCTCGGGAAAGATTTCCACTCTTGAGGAATAGCATCGTGCTTTAAGCCGACTTTTAGAATGCACCAAGGGTCTTATAGTTTAAGCCACAACGACTTACACGCGATATACAGTGCAGTATACTTATTACCGGTGGTAGGGCGTTTTGTAAGCCCTCACAAGTAGGTACCACGACCCGGTCTAATTCTATCTCGAAGCAGCAGTGCGTTCGGGTTTAAAGGGTGGGTAGCCGTTGAATTATAGGACTAATGTTTTTGATAACCACTTAACAACAGATGGCTGAAGAAGTCGTTGACCCATCTGAGCAAAAAAGAAAGTTACAATGTACAGTTATACCTGGAAGGGCCGCTTCGTCGCCTAATGCGTGCGTCCCGCGATCTTGTACTCGAAAAAATTATTGGTATAAAGTGATATTAGTCACTCACTAAGCCCTGCGAGGATTAAAATTTATGGAGTCATTGAAAAAGTTAATTAAAAGTTTTGAAAATGTGACATACATTTACAACCTATATTATTGGGTTACCTAAGTATTTTTTATAAATATTTCTAAGTACCCACTAAAAAAAAATTGAAAATTATTCTAAGAATATTTTAATTTCAATGATTCAAATTAATTATCTTCCACAAACGGTACTCTAATACCGTTTTGAATTGTTCCTCACTTAGTTTGGTACGCAAACATTGTCAACTCAATGGGAATATTAAAACAAATTCGGCAAGAAGTTCCAATAAGAAAAACATAAAATATTTAACAAAAAAAACGAGATGAATTTATGTGATGATCCTTCTAAGAAGTCTTTTATAAATTAATAAATAAATACCCAAAACGGAGTAGTTTGCAGCGAACACCTCAATATTAGGTGCCGTGTAATTAATTGTATAGTCATTAACTATATGACATGCCTCGCTAAGTTTCCACTCTATTATTTTCAACACTATTTAATCGTTGTTATCAATATCGTATCATGTAAAAGTCTTCGAGCCCAACCGGTTCCCTTAACTTTCACTGTTGTCAGGCAATCAATTTGTATCCACATTAAAATAACTGTAAGAATACACTCAATGCAGACTTTAACTCTATATCTTGTATTTTGTGGTATTTATAAATTTGGATCAAACATTTTTAAAATATCTCTAACTGTTTATCGTATTAATAATTCGCTTTATTCATTTAGAACGGAGTATAATTTATTGAACACCAAAACTAATTCATTACAAACCTAATACTAGAAATACAGTTGGCGGTCTCTTCGCTCAAACCTATTTCATTCGGACAGAAACTGATTAAAAAGGGAAAAATTAATAAAATAAAAAATACAACAAATATTATAAATGTGAAAGTTTATATATTTGGATGTTCGTTACTCAGTCGATTTAGTTTGTAACCAAGATTTAGGATTTTGTTTGTCATGGTAAATGGCATAATACAGGCATCGCCGAGCATGTCTGCTTGCTTGCGTCGAGCTTGCTACAAAATTCAATGTGTTCAATTCAAAATTCAATGTCTACGCTGTAAATTTTGTTGTAACAATTAAAACATTGTCAGATTGATGACCACTTCGATAAAGCGGCACGACACGAGAACCCTCTCATCGTGGCCGCCGGTAACTACATTCCCGATCCTGCGGAAAGAATGAAAAGCAGTCGACGTCGCCCAAAACACGTCATCTCGGATCCTATTCTGTCTGTATGGAAGTCAATAGATACAAACAAGTACGCGACTATAGCAGTATCTTGATTTCAAATTCATCTCGAAGTCTCCTGAGCTTAAAAATAATTAAAAGCGAAAGAAAAAAGTAACATATTCTAAGTAATTCGTATTCCGACTAGGAAGTAGTCTATAGGTAATGTTGGTCAAGAGTTAGAATTTCTTCATCTGATTTTCTAACGTTTATAGAAATTTCAACAGTGTTAAAACCGGCGCCATTGGAATTCAAATTAACCGTTTAGGTAGGCTTCGATGGTACCCTTTCGTAACTATACTAAAGTCAAATAGGAATGATTGTCATTATGATAAAATTTCAACAGATTTCGTAATAATGACGTCTTTTGAATAAAAATTGAATCATAATATGTTTGTGAAGGCAATGGCGTAGGTTTACGGGCTCAAACCTGTTCTCTACACCGGTTCAGAGATACTATTTGCGGTAACAATCATTCATAACTTGAAGACGTGAAGTTTTAAAGGAATTTGTCTTGAGATGATTTTTCTTATTTCACTTTTGTGATAATCGTTCGAGAATAAAAATTGTGATTGTAATAATAACTAATCACTGCTAAAGTTTTAGTAATAAAAACCTTGAATTGCGAAGATAGTTTAAAAACATAACAAAAAAATTATCTACTTTTTTTTCCTACTTATTCTAGTAACCTCGAGGGGTCATTCTAGATTCACCGAGCTAGTAGATGAGCTCACGGGGCTCAAACTGGGAGTGTTGCTAGCACAGGCCCTAGCAAGAGCAGTGATTCGCAGAATCTACCACCGGATCGGAAACGCGAGCGACTGAGAAGATCCGGCCAGAAACTCAGTGGGCTGTGTCTATAGGTTAATTTACTCGTTGAGCCCTTCGTTGCAAGCGATGGGTTCGGCGAGGACGGCGACCGGATATCTTCTTGTCGTCCACGTCATGGTATTAGGCCAAAGTAATACAATTCGTGGCGGCAATGACGTCGTCTTATCTGTAAACTTTGCTATACTTGTTGCTCAACTACACTAACACAAAAACACACAGACGAGATTTTAAGCACCTTCATTGAAGTTTTTCTTCGTAATCGTATTATTTTATTGCTTGCTTTACACTTGTATGAGTTCTTTGTAATTGTGCATGCGTCAGTCGACCTCTTACCAATCAATATTTTTATAAACTATGCACCATATTATGGACCGTAATTACCAGTATTTCCCCGGCAATTTGTTAAGCAAATTAAGTTAATCTAATTCTTGTAAGACTACTCACGTAATGCACATGTCAACAATTATTGTTAAAAAGTATTTAGTTAGTCATTTAACGTAAAAAACACAGAGATATTTTTTTTATTACTTAGTTGAATGGAAGCGCTCACAGCCCACCTGGTGTTAAGTGGTTACTGGAGCCCATAGACATCTACGACGTAAATGCGCCACCCACCTTGAGATATAAGTTCTAAGGTCTCAGTATAGTTACGACGGCTGCCCCACCCTTCAAACCGAAACACATTACTGCTTCACGGCAGAAATAGGCGGGGTGGTGGTACCCACCCGCGCGGACTCACAAGAGGTCCTACCACCAGCAAAAGTGATAAGATTAAGCAAGATTTTGTATGAGTTTTGGAGTGTAGTATTCGAAGTAGGTACTCAAAATAGTTGAGTAACTTAATTCCGTCGCTAAGAAACGATAAATCAATATTTAAAATTATCTCGAAAATTGTCTGAATTATATGATATATTATTCAGAAGATGTGCTAGTGATGACGTCATTTGTAGATCAGCCATGTCATACATGGACTATAACGCAGATGTCATTAAGTAGGTGTGTCGTATGATCGCACCTTTTCAGGTTGTATAAAGATTACGAATTCATTTACATAAATTACATAATAACTTACTGTTGATATTAAATAGTACGATGTAATAACGAAATGTTGAGAAACTTTGAATTATAATAGTATTAGTGCGCAACAGCAAATGTCAGGTATAACAAAAACTTTTGTCAGAACAGCCTAAAAATTTGTTTTAAAATGACGTACCATTTCATATTCTAAAGAAATATATTTAATTTCTTGTGAGTCCGCGCGGGTGGGTACAACCGCCCTGCCTGTTTCTGCCGTGAAGCAGTAATGCGTTTCGGTTTGAAGGGTGGGGCAGCCGCTGTAACTATATTTGAGACCTTAGAACTTATATCTCAAGGTGGGTGGCGCATTTACGTTGTAGATGTCTATGGACTCCAGTAACCACTTAACACCAGGTGGGCTGTGAGCTCGTCCCATATAAGTAATAAAAAAAAAAGATGTTTCGACCTCATGTCTCAAAACGTGTGACGAAATTTACGTTCTACGGACTCCGACAACCACTCGAAGCCAAGAGCTGTCAGCCGGTTCACGCATTAGAAGCAAAAAAAGAACAGTTTTATTAATTAAATATTATTCTGTGTTCTGAAATACGTATAATTGTATTAATACACAAAACCAGTGATTGCATGATTGCTTTAATTTAATTAAAATTCCTTTAACTTAATTAACTGTACTTGATAACGTTTTGTGTAAGCGTGTGTTGATTTCCGTTTGCTTATTTACGTACTTATCAAAAGTAGCACAGGCAAGGGCGGATCCAGTTTTGGCGCCAGGAGGGGGTCACATAGTCAAATTTTCGATGCGTTCATTCCGCCTTCATACAAAGTTATTATATTAAATTAATTAAATATTGAAGGTATGTAGTTACATAAAATCTGTATGGTGACAAAATATATAAATAAAATCATTATGTTCAATTAGTGGTTCACCTAAGTCTTGGAAGCAGCTCAGGGGGGGTCATGACCCCCACGACCCCCCCTGGATCCACCTTTGAGCACAGGACTGATTTCTCAATTTGCTTTTTTCTTAGGACCGATGCACGGCTATTCTTAGGCAGTCACATATTTAATAATAATAAAAAAAAAACACGCCTATTGTTAAATATAATTTGTAATACTTCATCGTATAATTTGACAGGTTTTAAAACAGAATAATAATGATACCTCCCCCCCCATCTCTTTGGGACATTGATCGCGTGATTAGTAATCCTGACCACTGTGCCACGGGGTGCGGATTCGAAGCCCGGTTTGAAAAATTCAGCGTTTTTGTTAAAAATATTTGGTATTTAGGTTCTGGGTCTACTCTTCGTTCTTGTCTCATGTGGGTTTCTAGTACCTACCAATACCTACCTACCTAGAAGGAAATCCTAACTTTGTGATGGTTGAATGATGAACTTAGAACACTTGTTATTAACTACCAGCTGACCCGGCAGACTTCGTAGTGCCTGAACCGATAAATAAAAGATCTAAACTTTTGAATAAAATAAACTTAAAACAAACAAAAGGAATCCGTCCGACGGGGGGACATATTAAAGGAAAAACAAAATTGTAATTTCATTTAATTCCGAGCATTTTCATGTCTATCTACTTTTTCAACGTTCTCTGGACTTCGACAAATAATTCACTCGAGTTTTAGCGAGACTAATGAACAGCAATTCATTTTTATATATATAGATAGCGTAACTTATAGTAATGGGATAAGTTGACGGTAAAAAATTTAACTAGAAATGGATATTAAAACATTCTGATATGTAAATATAAAGAAAAACCGTGGATATAAAATTTTGAAAATATAACATATTGTTGACAGCGACGTTCAAGGCGTCGCATAGATCAAGTTGTTTTCGTATATCTGCGAACAGCCGATTTCCACATTCACACCTCTTTATTATAATTCTGAACAGGTTTAACTAGTTATAGATGGCATCTAGGCTGTTTGAATGTTAATCGTATCTAAACATAGAATACGTACGGACGCTAGCTTCTGTAATACATATAAAATTAATACGTGAAGCAAAAACTTTGTATCCCTTTTTACGAAAATTGCGTGGACGGAGGAGTATGAAATTTTCCACACTTATAGAGAATATAGAGAAGAAGTGCACAATGCTAATATTTTTGTAAAAATAATGCATAAAACATACATTAAATCAATAAAGAAAACATTACACAGGTATTTGACGCACACACGCATGCATACTATTTATTGTCAAACTTTTGTTCTTGACGTCTGTTGTCAAATTGAGAATAGATTAAATATTGTTTGTCTTTGTTAATATTTTTATAGTGTAGTCTTGGCGAAATTTGTGATTATAGAAATATAAAATACAATCATAATAGTGTACAAACTTACAATTCCAATTAATTATAGTCGAATTTCGACTGCTGCGGGACCTCTAGTACATATAAAATTAGACGTTAATTCAATAAGCGGTATGCTATGCTATGCAGAGATATTTCATAAAGTTTTCGGGAAATACGAATTGAAAATTTTCGGTTTTCACGTTATCATCCTTGAACACAAAACTGTATTTCAATTAATACATAATAAATAACTGGAAACAAATTAGTATTCCTTGTGTTATAGGTATCAGAGACTGACATACATACTTATATACGTTTAAATATATACATATACACATAATAAACACGCATACAAACAAACCTGTTTATTACACGAATGTTAGCCCAATCTGGGGATCGAAACCACGTCCCTTGAGTCAGTCAATTAAAACAATCGTATAAAAACAAATAATAGTCCATACAGAAAAAAAAACTGTTTTTCCTTTAAAATGAATTGATTATCAAATATCAGGTTTTTGTTCAAATATATATTGTATACGTTCTAGAAGTTTTAAAAACGAAGATGAAAGACGACAATATAATTTGCGATTTATCCAATTCTAATAGAAGATACAGGATGAAAGTGATATCGCAATTGCCAATAAAAATGTTATATTTAGAATAATTCCGTTTCCCATTATTTACTAACTGCACTTTTTTTTTTATTAATTTTTGCATAGCTATTTTATTTGCGCGATAAAGAAAGGTTCTTGACGATTAAAAATACTTTCCACAGAATTAAAATTAAATTCAATAACACTTTTGAGTATTAAAACAGATATATAGGTATATGTCGTGGTTAACGACTTTTAGTAATATTAAGACGTTGTTTTGATTATTATTTTAAATGATGAAATGTTGTTTTGATAAATATCACAAAATGTAGGGTAGACTCCGTAACGCCACAGTATAAAATGGCGGTACGTGGACAGAGTCGTGGCATTCCGTGTCAGACAGTCGTTCAGTCCGTATCGGACGGTCCGTCCGTCTCAGTCCGTGAGTCTCTGGCAGTCAGTCAGTAAGTTGTGTGTGTTGAGTTTCAATAATTATTATTCAAAAGGTTTTATTGACTTTTTATAAACTGAGTTCAAACAAATACGAGTGATGACGGAAACTACCGCTCAGCCATCCCTGGCGCCGCGCCGAGATATATAATATGCTAAATTAAAGGTGTTTCTTTGAATATTTGTCTTTTAGATCACGTTCACAATACAATTGGTCCAAGTCATTAATAATGCTTCTCAGCGATTGGAGCTCACGAAGTGTTCGACTTTAGTAAGTGGTCGTAATTTATAGCGTTGACGAGTTCCACTTTATCGCCCGCTACGATAGATGCGCACTGAAATCTGGTATGCACTTCTGCGCGTTTATTTTTTAGTAAATACTGTAACGTCCATATTAATATTACATTGGGAAACAATTTTTATGGACATTTATTTGATCATCAAATCGGTAAATATTATTTTACAATTTTTAGGTGTGATTTTATTTGTGAGACAAAATCATCGTGGCCATAGCGACCGAGCGGCACCCATAAATGATAGTTAAAAAAAATAGTTTTATATTAGTCACGTTATTTTTTATTGCACTAGAGCTGACTGAACTTACGACGCCTCTGTTTTAAGGTATTACGGATTAATTACAACATTAATGGCACCACACACGTCTAATCATGACATTCAAATATCGATGATACAACGGCAGTCCTACGTCACAAATGGTCAGGACGGTTGTCCAACCATTGCAGGCTTCCAATATCTCACCACTAGCCGCCTGAGTTTGTCATCGGCTCTTCTCGGTGGGTCGCGATTCCGATCCGGTGGTAGATTCAGCGAAGCACTGCTTTTAGACGCTAGTGTTAGCAAATTCTCTCAGGTTGAGCCTGTGAGCTCACCTACCCGTCCGCGCGTTGCTGGAATAGTCTCTTAAACTACCAACGAAAAGGTAGGGAATAAAATCACCACCAGTAAAAGACCTCAGTACAGCGAATTTAACAATAATAATTAAAAAAAAAATACCTCGCACCACTCTTTTGAAACATTCAAACACTTTTTAGATTTTAATTACCGTAATGATTACCTTAATGCCTCAGCTTTACGTCATTTCTCGGCAACGTTAGCGACGGAGGAACACCAGTCAAATCACGATCCACAACTTTGTAGAATCGAGGTCGCTAAGCAAAGCGAAAGAGCACAATACGCGAAAATAACGTAAAAAAAACGGCACACTTTAATTAGTGAAGGAAATGTTTAGATATTAAAACGTTAATGTATTTTACAAAATGTTGTTACGTTATAAAAAGATTGATTAAATTTTTGGTAGTTTTTGATTGGTCTGGATTTCAAATTGCCGTGAATCCTGATCACGCAGGAACCAGTCACCGTTGACGCCCTTAACACGTCCTGACGGAACGATCAGATCCAATAACCTTTGCATTAGACGTCTTCAGCTCTAACACTAGAGCAGGCTAAGGGACCCCGGTAACCGTTCTCGTCGAACTCGACAAAGAGTTCGACGTGCAACCTAACCCATAAATCAGCCCGCTGAGTTTCTCGCTGGATCTTCTCAGCGGGTTGCGATTTTGATCCCGTAGTAGATTCATTCGCGAAGCAGTTGCTCTTGAGTTGTTCGGTCTCCTTCGGAGGCGCTCGAGGCAGTTGTTAGTAAATCCCACCCCTCCTGACTGAGCCTTTGCTCGCCCACCTGTTCTAGTGAAACCGGAAAGGCCTCAGGGCCACCAGTAATCCTTCAATCATAAAAAAATAATTCAAATTGGTTCAAATCCCGCTTTGTAACTCTCGCTCTATAATGTATGAAGACTTTAGAAGGGGGGGATAGTTTTAGATTAATATTACAAGTAAATCCCTGCTGTTAATGAATCTAAAAAATACCCGTCTGTTGAAACCATCCAAGCCCCATTATTAATCGTCCTACAATGATTGACTTCCTTGAAGTACAAACAGGAACTGTATCAAGTTTCAACTCAATCACTTAAACGATCAACGAACGAATTGATCGCGAATAAACTCACAAATCATCCAAATAATTATAATATTAATATCCAAATAAATCCAATTTACTGGTGGTAGGACTTCTTGTGAGCCCGCGCGGGTAGGTACCACCAGCCTGCCTATTTCTGCCGTGAAGCAGTAATGCGTTTCAGCCGTTGTAATTATACTTGAGACCTTAGAACTTATATCTCAAGGTGGGTGGTGCATTTACGTTGTAGATGTTTATGAGCTCCAGTAACCACTTAATACCAGGTGGGCTGTGAGGTCGTCCACACATCCAAGGAATAAAAAAAAAATTACACTACATTACTTCAACTTAATTAATTAAACCAAGCTCTGTAGCTTGAATTGGCTCTCAACTTTTTCGAAGCCTTCGCTGTGGAACTTGCGTAAATTAATATCTGAGTTTGATTCCTACAGAAACCATTTTTTCGTTCATTCTGTCCAAATAGTCGTTATTGTGAAGAAAACGATTCAAAAAGTAAAACTGGGGTTTTGTGTTTTCACTATTTGTTTACAAATACAAGGTTTCCTATACTCCCACAAGGCCATAGAGAAACAGACAAGTGCAGTTAGCTTTTCCTAAGTCCCACATTAAAAGTCTACTATACGCGAAAATGTCGATTCTATTTTTCAAATTATGTTCAAAGAAACCTCAACTTTAAACTAAGAAAAACCGTTTTTCCTAAGCGACATTCCATTGGGTGGCGCAGCCCGACAATCGTGTTGCTATTTATAGAACACGACACCTGTTCTGCAGGTATTCAAGAGAAATTTCTTGTACAGTTTCATACTATGGCTGTAATCGCGAGACCATTACGTTTTACTAGTTTGAAGCATCCATTTCCTAACGGATGAGACGGTGGACTCGTGTCGCAGTTATATGATTTTACCATGCTTCAAATCCAGTTCATCGAATATGTACTTACATTACAAGTTTTCGCCTAATGACTTCTGCAGTGAAAAATAAGACTCATCCAATAGAAAATGTAGATAAACCAAATGACACCACTTCGTGACACCACATGCGTTATCAGTATTTTTAAGTCTAGTTATTTAGCTTGGAGCCTTAAGGAATTCAGTCGGTTGTATACTATAGCCTTGATGAGCATACACTAGGGTGTAAGAATGACAGTTTAATTGTTTAATAGGCTCAATTCTTTTCCAGGTGCCACTTGACATTAATAAATTTCAAAATGCTAGCTTCAAAAAAACTTAGGATGTATAATAATAATGGAAATTATCTCGAACTAAGCACAAAGTTAAATTGATCATAAAATTATCAGTGCATAGAAAACTTCTAGCCAAAGTCCGAATTGCGATAACGGCATTTTGAATATGAGCTTGCACACAAGTTCTGTTGAAAAAAGTTCGGTCTACCGAGTAAATGACATCCTCTAGGGGGAAGAAGTTTGTTTTGTTCGCTTCTAATTCAGTTTATTATATTTTTTTACCTTCAACAATGTATGCTAAAACTTCAAAGTATCGTTTTAAAAGTTTTGTATTTCTAATACAACATTATTTCACCCAGAACTTAAACACTGTTATATCCACGGAATAGATAAATAAGTTTATTAATTAATTAATCAAATAAGGTTACCTTATTTATCTATTCCGTGGTTATATCCCTAGCCTGTATAGCCTAATGCTTACCAAACACCTTACTCATCATAAACCCTCTTACAATGATTTCATAAGAACATATCAGTCTCAGTTCTGGTCAGATATTCATTGAAGTGGAACGTTTACCAATTTTCCTCACTATCTCCAAATTATTTTATTATAATTAGCTTTTTTTTGCTTCGATGAGTGGACGAGCTCACAGCCCACCTGGTGTGAAGTGGTTACTGAAGCCCATAGACATCTACAACTTAAATGCACCACCCACCGTGAGAAATAAATTGTAAGGTCTCAAGTATAGTTACAACGGCTGCCCCACCCTTCAAACCGCAACGCATTACTCTGTTTCACAGTAGAAATAGGCAGGGCGGTGGTACCTACCCGCGCGGACTCACAAGAGGTCCTTCCACCAGTAAAAGCAGTTAGTTATTCTTTATAAATGTTTTGTAGTGTGGAATAAATCTTTTTTTAAAAAGAGTTTGGCTTCCTCACTACTAACACACAACAAATACATAAAATACATGAAATACATGCATCGCTTACATTAGGATACGGAAAATGTATCTCCGCCTGCTAGTTTTTTTATGTTAGTTTGTTATCGTTACGTACAAAGGGCTGCGGCATTGATCTGTAATACGCGATGGTGGTATTGTTGTGAGTGATAATGATTTGTTTGTTTTAACTTGTTTTTGAGCACCTCTGATCGTTTTTGTTATATCAAACAACTGATCCCTCATATTACGTAGCATCGGACGTTGAACTACAGTAGTACTACGAGACCCGGATCCGATTCCAATCTATCTGAGAACGTTTGTGTTAATACATTGTTAAAAATATAATCGATTTTTGTTAGCGTACCGTTATTTTTAATCGATTTTAAGAGACACGACAAAGATAAATTTCAATTACCCCCATATATATCATAATCTTCTTCTTCTTTGTCGTTTCCTGATTACTGATGGTCGTGACCCTCTACTACTACTCGTCGTATATCATAAAGAAAAATGATAACATTACACGTCATTTCGGATCCTCCCGATCCACTAACAGTGCTTTTAGGTACCTCAAGTCGGCTCAAGTACCCGTCTGTCGTCGACCCGTCGCTTGCGACGAAGGGCTCGACAAGTAAATTAACCCTCAGACACAGCCCACTGAGTTTCTCGCCGGATCTTCTCAGTGGGTCGCGTTTCCGATCCGGTGGTAGATTCTGCGAAGCACGGCTCTTGCTAGGGTTCGTGTTAGCAACGTCGTCAGGTTCGAGCCCCGTGAGCTCACCTACTAGTTAAGGTTCCGCTGATGTAGCCTCTCAAGGCTATATAAAAAAAGAAGATAATACTAGCTTGTGCTTGACTTTGAATAATTTGTTTGGGAAAGTCTCGCGTGTATCCCTTCCATGTTTAGTATGTTAATGACATACACACATGCACATCTATGGTAAAAAGAAAAAAAGTTGTTTTTTACGCACGGTCGTCGGGTACCAGAGACTAACATACACGTTTTAAAAAAAAAAACATATATAGATAATAATATCTACCCAGACAACATTCATAACACAAATGTTTGCCCGATGAGGGAATCGAATCCCCGACCCTCGGCGCAATAGTCAGGCACGCTAAGTATGTACCTATTGCCGAACCAGTAATCATACTAGTCGATCTTGTCAATTACAACGAAGAGTTCGACGAGCAAACTAACCCATAGATACAGCGTACTGAGTTTATCGCCGGATCATCTCAGTCGGTCGCGATTCCGATCCGATGGTAGATTCTGCGAAGCACTGCTATTGCTAGGGCTAATGTTAGCAAATGCCGTTAGCCCGTGAGCTCACCTACCCATACGGGCGTAGCTGGAATAGCCCCTTAATAATAGATGATTTGTAATTATAATGTGGCGGGTAGCCATCATACAACGCAAGATATGTGACAGATGCCTGAATCTCGCTTACGATATTTTCAAGATAAGCTTGCATATATACAAGTTCCGAGCAACAACATTCGGACCGTCGGTCTACCGAGCAATATCACCCGCTCGGTGGAAGATCTTCCCTTTGTCGTTTAAGCATCCCCAAAATAATAATCATTTCTTTGTTTTTTTTTTTAAATTTCAGGATAAATAGAATAGTATAAAATAAAAGTTACTATACAATGAACATACGGTAAACAAGACAATTCAATTAAATCCAAAATGATTCATTGTCTTGCTAATTTGCAAAAGGCTGGCACGAAATGATTACTAAATCGTGACCGATTGTGCGATAAAAGTATTATGTGTATGTATTTTTGTAGCTTTGTGTACGAGCAGTGTAAGAGAGATTAACGTAACTGAATGTTACGACAATTCTACGTGAACACTGGTTACAGGGCTGCACGTACCTTCCTATTTCTGCCAGTAATCTGGTTTTAAGGATGGCACAGTCTTCGTATAAAAGTATTCGTGCTTCTATCTCGAGATCGGTGATGACCATCACCTTGCTGTGTCTCTAGGCAGTGGCTATTTAGTATTAGGGAAGCGTTAGGACCAGCTCATCCATCAAAGCGAAAAAAAAATTCGACATCACGTCCTTCGGCTTCCATTCAAATTAGAGTAGTAGTAGTAAAGTAGTAGTAGAGTCAGTAGCCGAACTGTTGAAGTTGAAGTCCGCACGGGTAGGTACCACCACCCCGCCTATTTCTGCCGTGAAGCAGTAATGCGTTTCGGTTTGAAGGGTGGGGCAGCCGTTGTAACTAAAACTGAGATCTTAGAACTCATGTCTCAAGGTGGGTGGTGGCGTTTACGTTGTAGATGTCTATGGGCTCCAGTAACCATTTAAAACCAGGTGGGCTGTGAGCTCGTCCAACCATCTAAGCAATAATTAAATAAAATATATGATACGTATATAAGAATTTTGTTCATACAATATAAATTTAGAATTGGGATTGGGGCGCATAAAACTAAAAACTATTCCAATGTTGCAGTTTTATTTATATTTTTCCGAATCTTCTCTATTATTATGATTAAAAATTTACTGACTTTTTTGTATGTACACCTTGCTCATACAATCATCCTCGCCATCTTGCTTTCTTCTTTGAATCTTTTTTCCCTTTCTTACCGTATTGTCTCACTCACACCTCAACGCTCCGTTCCATATTCTTAACATACGTTCCGTTCTTACCAATCCTGCATAAATATTTCGTAAACACAAGAAGCAACAAACTTCACACACGATAAAACTTAAAAATTTTAGAACAATGGAACGTTTCTTACCCAACTCCTACATGAAAGAACAATGTATTTGTTGACGCAATTTACGTCATACATAGCTACAGAACTGTTTATGATGCTTGATACGTTGGCTTTCGGTGCCTTATTCAATAAATACAAACTAAAAACTACAAACTAAGACAACACCGGCAGTCATATATTTGTAATGAGGGTCGATTCTAGGTCACGAATGTATAATGTATAATATATGATAAAATAAATAAATAAATGTTACATGTGGGTGTACAGGAACTTATCTAGAAATGGCGATAAACATATCTATATATACTAGAGGTCCCGCAGTAGTCGAAATTCGACTATAATTAATTGGAATTGTAAGTTTGTACACTATTATGATTGTATTTTATACTTTTATAATCACAAATTTCGCCAAGACTACGATTTAATCTATTCTCAATTTGACAACAGACGTCAAGAACAAAAGTTTGACAGTAAAGAGTATGCATGCGTGTTGCGTCAAATACATGGTATGTAGTGTGTGTAATGTTTTCTTTATTGATTTAATGTGTCTTTTATGCATTATTTAAAAAAAATATTAGCATTGTGCACTTCTTCTCTATATTCTCTATAAGTGTGGAAAATTTCATACTCCTCCGTCCGCGCAATTTTCGTAAAAAGGGATACAAAGTTTTTGCTTCACGTATTAATATACCTATAGATAAAAATGAATTGCCGTTCGTTAGTCTCGCTAAAACTCGAGAACGGCTGGACCGATTTGGCTAATTTTGGTCTTGAATTATTTGTGGAAGTCCAGAGAAGGTGTAAAATGTGATGAAATAAATATGAAAATGCGCGGAATTAAATAAAAATAACAATTTTGTTTTCCCTTTGATGTGTCCCCCGTCGGATGGATCCCTTTTGTTTGTTTAAAGTTTATTTTATACAAAAGTTTAGGTCTTTTATTTATCGATTGAGGCACTACGAAGTCTGCCGGTTTAGAATATAAACGGTATTGAGCTACCAATTGAAACCTAAACTAGGTTTTTATAGTTATTTGTTACAGCAGACCACCTGGTGTTAAGTGGTTACTGGAGCCCACAGATATCTACAACTTAAATGCCGCCACCCACTTTGAGATATAAGTTCTAAGGTCTCAAGTATAGTTACAACAGCTGCCGCACCCTTCAAACCGAAACGCATTACTGCTTCACGGCAGAAGTAAGTGGGAGGGTGATACCTACCCGTGCGGACTCACAAGAGGACCTACCACCATCAATTACGCAAATTATAATTTTGCGGGATTGATTTTTATTACTCGATGTTATTCATTCACCATGGAAGTCAATCGTGAACATTTGTTAAGTACGTATTTCATTAGAAAAATTCCGTATAATAAATTCTAAATAAAAGTCTGTGTATAATTCAAATTAACAACATAAACCATCAATTGTTATCTGTGAAAACATAATATGACGTATAATACGAAATGACGCTTGAATTTTCCGCATTAAAGGTCGTATTTCTAAGCACAACAAGCGGTAATCAGACACAAGGGCGAAGGAATACTAGTGAGTAATTTACATAAGAACAGAAAGCCTTAGTTTTTTTTTTCATTTCATAAATTGTCATTATTCATAACGGTAATACGTATTATTTACTACATAAATTATTATAATACGATCTTATTGCTGAAACAGATTGGACATTGGATATGTTATTTTGAAACGATGACATAAATGTCGATCCGTAGACAATAACTCCAATCTTCAATGTACGCACATGAAAAATGTTCTCGTGTGCTGACATTCGACCTCAATATTTGTGTCTGTGAAGTGTCTACTCTCATATCTATTTCATCTTCGTCTCAGCCTATAGCTTTCCATTGCTGAACTTAGGCCTCTCCAATCGATCTGCAGTGCGGCCGATCCATTGTCACCTGCACCCAACGTGACCTGGCGATTTTCACTAGGTTTTCGGTCCGTCTAGTAGGTGGATAGGTGCTATGTGGGTCCCACACTGCGCTTGCCCCTACATAGTCTCCACTCAAGAATCTTTCTGCCCCATTGGCCGTCCGATCTTGGCGCTATGTGGCCAGCCCACTGCTACTTCAGCTTGCTAATCCTACGGGCTATGTCAGCAACTTTGGTTCTTCTACGGATCCCCTCATTTCTGACTACTGTGGTATCTATTTGTCAGATATATTATCGAGCAAATCTACCGATGAGCGCTATTTTTACGAGTAAATTCTTGTAAATACGCATCCGCTGTTAAACGATACCCCAGAAATATTCGATCCTCCATAATTAATTAAACCACGGTTTTGCACCGCTGAGGCGCTGAATATAGACAGACCTCTTCCAATTTTCTAAGAACGGTAACTTTGGTATGATGAGATACTAAGAAGATTATTACCGAAAGACGAACGGGAAACACTGGTAATTCGAAAAAGTCGGGCTTGCATTAACATTTGAGATCTACAGAACCTGGTTTCTAAAATAAACTGTAGAACCATTGCCTCACATTTTGACACACTTGTAGGTCACATTCTCCACAGCCGTTATTGTTCGAAGTGTAAAACAAAACATCGGTTAAGAAATCA
Organism: Bombyx mandarina; assembly: GCF_003987935.1. The sequence continues at coordinate 1,108,714 of NW_021011507.1, read as the reverse complement.
AGGAAACTGAATCATCAATCAACACAGCCTTTTATAAGGAAATTTGAATCCCAAATCTTTGTATTCAACGTCGTGGCGCGAATAAGTTATGAAATGTGTTTTTATCCGTTTATATTAAGGATTTAAGATCGAAACCGTTAGTCAATTGTTTTTTTGTTCCTTACGCAAGGCAATAAGTTTTTCTTTGGTATACTTGAATTGGTTTATGCGAATGGTGTGTATTAACATTGAACACACAACAGTTTGATTTTTGTTATTATTGAAGATGGAGATTAACCTGACGGTGAGCATTGGATCAATGGATCGAAGACCAAGAATGCTAAAGCCGTAAGCGTTGTGGGAAACATTGATCTCTGGACACGCACTGTGAATGAATGCGTAGATTAAGGTAGTAAGGCTATAGTCTGCTGTATTGTAGATCTAGTCGCAGTGTGGTAAAAAAATAGTTGATAAACTCCTCACAGCACTTCTCGTGCAGAGCGCATAGACAACAGAAGTCTCCATAGACGCCGTAGATACCAAACAGACCGTGAGATCCAGATAATCGGTAATTACTCTTGTTCTGGTTCGCGTTTTACCACCATCTTAAGCATTTCTACCGCATAATAGCCATACTTTTCGGTTAAAATTGCTGACATCGTAACTATGCAATTGAAACTTCAACCGGATTTTAATGTTGGCAATTAAACGCCAACCGCCTTACTAGATCTGCCGTGAGCTAATCTGTACAGCAATAATACTAACCTTCAAACTGTAGCCTTTAAGATTTCATGTTCAATATAATTTTAAACTTATCTGAATGGCGCATATGCGTGATACATACAGATAAATTGTATGTACAAAGCTTAGCTGTTACCAAATTATGAAGTTATAAACTCAATTAATTCTGGTAACATAAGACACTACTAACATACAACAACTATTTAGATTAGGTATATAAAAAAACGAGCATATTAAATAGATCTATACTAATTGTTTATGTTTGCGAATGACGTATTTATGTATTCAGGATTTAGCCCATAATTCGATATGGCAAGCATTTTACAATCGTGTTACGAAAACTACTGAATTTATTTACATAATAAATAATAAGTTTTTATTTGTTGTATTACGTCGTTAGCCTTCCGTTGTACAAACACGTTCTCAAATGTTTCATGTTTGACAGAATTCGAAAATACAGATAGGTAATAAATAACGCGTGTATAAAAAGCAATTGCTGCGTGTATGACTTAACATCATTAGAGAATGGCTCGACCGATTTGACGAATTTATTTTTCATTGTGTTAGATTTTATTAACTTTTTTTTTATTTTTATTGCTTATATGTGTGGACGAGCTCACAGCCCACCTGGTGTTAAGTGCTTACTGGAGCCTATAGACATCTACAACGTAAATGCGCCACGCACCTTGAGATATAGTTCTAAGGTCTCAGTATAGTCACTGTTACTATTCTATAGGTAACTGTCTTCCACAAGCTATTTGTGGGTTTGAGGATTTGATGCTAGTCGGATCGCCTTATCCTATTGTGATAACAGTAGGTATTTGAAGCATTTGCCGCGTTCCGTAAAATAATAACGATTCCAATAATAGAAAATACTTTTAAGGAGCTACAATTTCCAGAGTAAGTTTTCATTAGAAAATTGTTCATTAAATCTAACATATTCAATTATTGATTATAGAATATGTATGCTCTGCATTAAAATAGGTACATTATTAATATGAATGCCATATTATTAATATAAGATCAATTTAGCTGTGTGCTTGAATAAATTGAGTTCATTGCCAGCGTTCGCAACACTGGAACCACTCGACAGTCATCGGACGTATTTGTGTGTTAATATTTGTGATGTGGACAATTATGCACCCCGCTACAGGGAACACGGGACGAAGGGTTCGGCGAGTAAATTAACCCATGGCCCACTGAGTTTCTCGCCGGATCTTCTCAGTGGGTCTCGTTTCTGATCCGGTGGTAGATTCTGCGAAGCACGGCTCTTGCTAGGGTTCGTGTTAGCAACGTCGTCAGGTTTGAGCCCCGTGAGCTCACCTACTAGTTAAGGTTACGCTGATATATCAAGGCTATCAGCTTAGGTAGGAAAAAAAAAGCTGTGATCTTTGGTTTGTAATCAACTAATGTGCGCGGGGAAACACCGTTAACCAAATTCGGATACATCTACATCGTTATGCCGATACTAAAACATGTTCCGGTTTCCTTCACAGGAATCATTGTCCGATTGGGAGCGGGGCTTCACCGAGCTTCAGGCGTCAGGAGCCGCCGGCCGCAAGTGGAGCGCGCGGGCTCCAGCTCACGCACAAGACACCGCTACCGATCAAGCAGCACCCGCCAATAACAACACTGACGCTTGTAAATTGCTTGTGGTAAGTATTAGGGAGAGAGAGAGAGAGAAAGAGAGAGGGAGAGAGATAACATTAAAAAAGCAGTCAACAAGCAGATACATTTGTACGAATAGGTGATCTTATTGCAAAAATTAACAGAACAGAAAATTAACAGAAATTTACAGAAAGATATAGCAGTCAATATATAGGTAGATGTAGATATTACTGCATTGCCAACCAATCCTACCACTAATTTCACTAGCAATAATTCCGATTCATATTGCTATTATAGGTCAATTGGCTAATGACCAATTACAGTATCGTAAGGGCTGGTATACCCCTGTCCCGGGTCATTGTTTCTTCTCGTCCTTAATAATTGGATAAGCTCGCGATACTTTTTACCTCTGTGGCAGTAGCTATGATAGAACACAAGTTAATTGACATATCCTTAAATCTTCCATCTATAGGTGGATGGTATTTTTTACGTTGTAGTATCTCAAAATACCTAATTAATTCAAGGTATAAGGTACTTTGCTCTGCTATGGCAAAAAGTAACGCCGATTTTATGGACCTGGCTTTAATTCTTCACACGGTTGCTCTATATCACAATAATCTCAATACGCAGACAGGTAGGGGTCCAGAATGCAAATAAATTACCTTATAAACCCAATCGAAATCCCTAAATTCTCAGCGACATACATTTTTATGGTCGATTCATTTTTATACACGTAACTTTAGGACGAAAGCAAAAGGGCACTTGGAAATATTAAGCATGATTTCTTCAAAGCTCATGCTTTAAAATTCCTACTATATTTATGTTTTGCTTACATTACTGCTTTTGAATTATTCGTTTTTCGTCAGTTCGGCCCGGTAATTGTGCCAAGTGGATACCAGCCCGAAGGAGATACTTGACTTATCGAGTGCCCGAGCGCCGGGGTTAATTGATGTTAAACGCCCCATGCGTATTTAAATCCGTTATAATCGGGAACATGACGAATCACCCGCCGGAAATGTAAGCTGTATTTATCGAATGTTCCGTGAATAGTGTATTAGACTAGGCCACGCCATTGCAAAGAGTAGAGTAACCATGGCGGTTTCTTTTCGCTCAATGTTTCCGTGAATAGGGATGTTCACGAATGTTCGAAGTCGTTAATTTATATATTTATAGGCAGAGATAAAACAGTTTTCCCGTGCGGATCCGGCTAAGAATAGATCCGTCCCCTTATCTTCCTAGGGGTGTCGTGAAAGGCGACAGGGGAATTTAAGCGCAAACAGCCAGCGCCTTACCCGACTGGTAGCGGGTAATCTACCAACAAAAGCATTCCCTAGGAGGGTAGACGTCAGGCAGGCGGCCGGTCGTAAAACTTTGCCAAAACCTTTACAGCTATGAGAGATGCAGTTTCGTGCCTTTTTCTAGCCTCTCGCTGTTTTTTTTTTGACGATAACTGCTAAATAGCCACACTGGTTCGGTCTATAGACACCGAACACCAAAAAAGAAAAGGCCCTTTTGTTGGTCTTGTTTTCTTTTAGCTATGCCTTATTACGAGTCCACATTCTATAACAAGCTTCGCCACCGATTACCATTCCGACATTCTCATTCCAGTACGTGTCTGATGCGAAGAATCCAGCATGGCGTTTGTCGTTATGCGGTGGGAACTCGGTGGCCATCGCTGCAAGAGCTGGAACGAAGCTGCTGCCGCCGAAGATCAAGATAGTCTGGAATCCACCCAGCTCGCCATACCAACATACAGAGAAACTGCGTCTTGTGGTTGCCGCTGTTTATAGTGGTGAGTTTTCAATTGATACACTAAACATCAATCTTATTATTATTTTAGTCCTCAAAAGCATCTAGTAATACTTCATCGGGTCATTAGTTTGGTCAGGTTGTCAACGCGCGTTTTTCTGTGAAGGGTTAACCATTATCCAGTGCAATTGCGACTATAACAAAACGAAACTACAAGAATTGAGGGCGTTTTTTTTTATTGCTTAGATGAGTGGACGAGCTCACAGCCCACCTGGTGTTAAGTGGTTACTGGAGCCCATAGACATCTACAACGTAAATGCGCCACCCACTTTGAGATATAAGCTATAAGGTTTCAGTATAGTCACAACGGCTACCCCACTCTTCAAACTGAAACGTATTACTGCTTTACGGCAGAAATAGGCGGGGTGGTGGTACCTACCCGCGCGGACTCACAAGAGGTCCTACCACCAGTAATTACGCAAAATAAAATTAATAATTCAAGTCTTCATCTAAAAAAATCTAATTTCAGGAGCTGTCTGTAGCAATGAGTCTCAGTTCGTATGCGGCGCAACGAATCTTTGCGTTTCTTCGTATTTGGTCTGCGATGGAGTCCGCCACTGTCCCGGCGGAGAAGACGAGGACCCTAGTGCTTGTTCTCATAGACGGGACCCTCCCCTGCTGGAACTCCTCAGGAGGTTTGCTGCCAGAAATCAAGAGCTGCTCGGTCTGGACCAGCCTGAAGGCATAACGAAGCCTTCAGTCATAAGTGAGTGCCAAATTGAAACAAGACATGAAATATCTTTCAATTTAGAATTTAGATTATTTAAAAAAAAAACTTCAACCATATATTTAGATACATAATTGTTTAGAAGACGACTATGCGCCATAATTATAAACAAATCAATTCTCTTATATATAAAAGATCATAGTTTTTACAACCACCAACTTTTGATCCATCTAATCGTGATCTTCTCACATTAACCGGCGCAAACCACAAAGTTTCAAAGAGGAATCCATACCACAGAACCAAGGAAATACCAGACTACACATGTGCATCGACGTAACTAAGATATCTCTCCAAGGACAAAAACCTAAAAACCCTCAGTTCCCTAAACGAAAGTAACATTTCAGATGTAACTGATACCAGGCAATCTGAAATTTTCAGTGAAGATCAGTGAAAGTGAGAAGTCTTCGAACGCGTTCATGGAGTTCGCGGCTGCCCTGAAGCCGTACGGACCTTGGAGCTACCTCGTGGTCGGGATGCTGGTCTGCGCCACCATACTCATGTTCTGTCTCGCTTGGGGTGAGTTCACACGTCTCTGGCACTTCCATGTACGGCGTCTTCTTTTTAAAGGCTCATGGTTATATATGTCCAATCTGAACTGTAGCTTGGTAGGTCTAGGATCGGAGATTTTGTACGCGATAATAGGCCATTATGCGGACAGGACACATTACTCGTAGAATACGATAGTAATAAATGAAGACGTAGGCAGTGGGTAGACCTCCCATAAGGTAGACCCACGACCTGTTGAAGGTCGCGGAATGGCGTAGTGTCCAGGCATGAGGGGAGGCCTATATGCAGCAGCATGCCTAGAAGATAGAAGAACATCAGTACAGGAATTAGTGTACCAAATTAGTGTATTAGTTTGATTTTTACTGGTGGTAGGAACTCTTGTGAGTCCGCACGGGTAGGTACCACCATTTTGCCTATTTCTGCCGTGAAGCAGTAATGCATTTCGTTAAGGGTTCGTTAAGGCAGCCGTTGTAACTATATTGAGACCTTAGAACCCATATAATCATTACAGACTAAATTGTATTTAAGTATCTCTAATCTTTTATTTGAAAGTCGCGTAAACTTTATAAGATCTAATGGTTTCTTGGTTGGTGGAAAATCGACCACCTCTGCAGAGCCTTGAACAAATATGTAAAGAGCTAACTATACTTGAGACCTTAGAACTTATATCTCAAGGTGGGTGGCGCATTTACGTCGTAGATGTCTATGAGCTCCAGTAACCACTTAACACCAGGTGAGCTGTGAGCTCGTCCACCCGTCTAAGCAATAAAAAAACAAAATACTAATAAGTTTATTATATTCCAGAATGTTGCTGTAAGCGCTCCAAGCCTTCGGATACCCCCCTCAACATGCCGGCCTCATGTATCGACCTGTCACCGACCGTCACAGTGACGGCTGCCTCGCAACAGCTGTTCACGCAGCCCCTGCCCCCAACCCCTCCCGAGTACGAGCCGCCCCCGTCGTACGCCTCCCTCTTCCCCAGAGCTTTCAAATCATCCCCCACTCCGGTACCGCACTGCTCGCACCAAGAGCCCCCGGATTGAAATGTTTAGTTTATCGAATTTGTAGGTTACGTAGGCAGCGGAACAAGACAATTCGCTATTAATTTTCTTGTAAATAGCTTTAATAGTAAATCTTATTCCAATAAAACTTTTGTATTCGTTTTTTTTTTTTTTGATTAGTTATTTTTGCAAAAGTTTTCGAATATAAAAATATGTATTTACCATTCAAATTATAATCAATCTAAGTTAAGTTTTATAATTCATAGTTCACTTGATCTGTCATTCTTTACAAGTAAAAAAAGCATTCTGTTGGAATACATACTGTAGGCGCGCGAGTTCATGTCCATCCTGAGGAATGCGGTAGTGCTGTGACCTAATTAATTATGGTAAATTCGATAATAACTACCGATTTAGTCAACAGCTGTCAATTTGGTTTAATGTAACTTAAGGTAACTTTGCAATTTATGAAATAAAATAAATGTGATAAGTAATTACTTGTTTATTTCTAATAGAGAAAAATATTTTTTAAATTTCAATTCAATCACTATCGAATGAAAAGACAACCGACAGATCAGAGTCGGAATCAGTATGTATCTTTTTCCAGTAGGTTTTTTTCTATCTGAACTTGTTGGAAGTGGAGTAGTCATAGTTAAATAACACAATAGCGTTAGCGTAAATTTTGGATATCGATAAACGCGCGTCACAACCGTCAGGACAACACTCGACGTCAGAGAAATGCGGGCAGGCGGGCGAAGGGGGGGGCGAGCTGTCCCCGAGCGTCGTCTCTGGCCCCAATGGACATGAACTCGCGCGCATACCGTAGGTAGGATCTACCGAAAAAATTCAAATAAGTAGGTACAATAAGTGTCTTCATTTGAAAAAATAATAATATAAAGGTGTTGTCAGCCTTAAATAAAACATCAATGTGTTCATGTGTTACAATCGTTTTAAATTGTAAAATATTAAATTCGAGTCTTTTACTAGCTGCCCAGGGACCAATGTAACTGTAAAATGGTTTCTAAACTGAATTTAACATTTAACAGAACTGAATCCTATCGAAAATAAATCCATTAATGAATTCGGTAGGCGTTTTGTAAAAAAAAACAAGAGATTTTATCTTTGTCATTTATCTCTTCATACCTTATCATTAAGTTATTAAGTTTACCGGATGCTTGCGTGTTTCTTGTGCATCTGTGTGACTTCTATTCGATTTTATAATGTCTTTGATATTTGTATTATTACATACGTTTCCTAAAACTGTCAAAACAGGAATGTTGTCAAAACGAAAAATCTGGTTTTAAATTAAAATTTTAAACTTAGCAAAACATTTTATTTTTTGGCGTCTGTCCGTTTTCTGTAAGTCTGTTTGTAAGTTGCGAACTATTTCGTTATTTTGACATTATCTACGACAGGTATTCATTCATTAATTCAGGCAGTAGTTACACTAGCTTCAACAGAAGCCAATTTTTGTATCAGCTTCTTTCTTATATCTTAAATACTTTCTTAGATGAACTAATTTATATTTAAAATTTCGGCTATCAATATCCTTAACTTAAACATATTTTTTTTTAATATTTCAAAACTGAATCCACAATAACACCTAAGCTGCGATAAAAAAAAAACTACACGCTAATAATCTGTATCCCTAACGGAACAGAAAACTAATTTTTAAATTGGGAATAATTATTTATCATTTTAGTAATTTCATATTTCGAACCGATACCCCGTGGCGTAACAGATCAACGACCCCGCGAGTCAGCTGACTTGCATCTGCAATACAATGAGTTCGATTCAACAAAGCGTTACAAATAAAAACATCACGACTATTTTTAAGTGCTTTTTAAGACACCTTAATCGAAATTATAAACAATTTCGTCATTTCCAATACCATTTTTAATACAGTAGAATAAATATTAATATTAATTCAATTAATCTATCCTGCGTTGTTTCTTATCGATTGAAATACTATTGGTCCGTTATCGATATATTTTTGTCGGATTAATAACCTTTCATCATGAAAGTAACATATAGAATTAGAATACCTGTCCTGGTAAAACTGGAAAGGCCTCCGGACCAGCAGTAATCCTTTCTTCATAAAAAAAGGAATCAGAATGTTGAATTAATTTTGTTTAAGTCAAAAGAACATCTTGATTGTGATTCCACATTTTTTGGTGACACTTCGTATAAAATGTATTGATTTATTCCATAAAAATGATGAAACTGTTAGAATTTCGAAAAGTGTTAAAAATAATTTATTTCTCAATTTTTAAATTAATGTGAAATTTTCGATAATAGCAACACATTTCACGGATTTACAGATTTTTTAATGCTTTACATATTTCGTAAGCGTCTCTTAGTGGATTCCAAAATCATTTAGATTAGCAATAAAACTGCCATTTACCAAGGCTTTCAGCAGTATGTAGCTGTAGAAGTTCTACAATTCATCGAAATTATTACTTACATAAACAATGAATAAAATAAATAAATAATACACATTTAAATATACAATAATATAAATAAAAACATAAATACATGTTTAAAAAATACTTTTTTATTCTCACTCCTAAAAATACCAATGAACGCAGATAACATTGAATTTTGAGTTTTATTGAATACACGAGGATCATAAAATCTACAACGAATTTGAATAAAGTTGATGAGACCCCTAGAAGTAATAAGTAATCATATATTTTAAGGAGTTTTATTTGTGTTTATGAAGTAAGTGATGTTTATAATAATATTGTTTGGATGAACGTGTAGACGTGAGTGCTGTAACTAGTCCCATAGGAAATATATAACCGTGCAGACAAAATAGTCTTGAAATGAAATAAATTATCGGTCCTGTTTGACGTCACAGCAATATATGTATGTGAAAAAAGTGATTTATAATAGTGATACTAATTAAAAATATATTTATTTAAAGCATTTGTGTTTCATTTTTATTTTTGTTTTCATTTAATGTATTGTAATATAATTGTGAAGAACAAATAACCAATTGACGGTTCTAAGCTCATAGTAACATGTTTGGCTACCGTTACGCATCGATTATACACGTTGCTTGGATGAGTATTATGAATGAATCATATTATTATGTCATTACAAATTTACTCAAGTAATATCCACTTATCGTTTATATTAGTACTATTTCTTTGAAGAATAGCATTGTACAATATATTCGGTACAGTACAAGTATCATGCTTAATTAGTGGTAGTAGATAAGCTTGCAGAGGCATTTATAGATTAAAAAAAATCGGGTTTCAGTAAAATAGAGTAGAAATTATCCTTCTCTGATAGGGTAGCACTAAGACCCCGCGGGAGTTGCTGGACTTCTACCGGGCGCGTCCGTAGGTGGCGGATAACGGGCCTCTGGGCTCTATTCCCAGGGGTATCGTCCGGTCTCTCTCGTTCTATTACAACGAGAGAGACCGAACGACGTGGACCAAAACCAGCTCCGGGGGTTCCAAGCTCTCCTCCCCCTTCACTTGTTGAAGGGTGGTCCTCCTGGAGATGCGTGGGCCTCCAAATTTTGTCCTTTTCCCTTTGATTATTTCGTTGATTTCTTTACTGTCTTTTTGTTATCTTCATTTGTTTTAATATTTTGATTTGTAATCTGTAACTTTCTTCGTTTTACTGTTTGGTTTATCATTTTGTGTTATTCTCTATCCTGTCTTTCTTCGCCTTTGGTTTTTATTTTTGGTTTTATTTGTTTTATTTTCTTCTTCTTTTCATTTCAATCCNAAAAAAAAAAAAAAAAAAAAAAAAAAAAAAAAAAAAAAAAAAAAAAAAAAAAAAAAAAAAAGAAGCACTAAGACTGAATAACAGTTGTAGGTACTTATTAACTCCATGGAATAACATAACAGACATTACAATAAACGGTGCATAGAATACAAAAAAAAACAGTAATGATAATGAGTGTTATGACAGACTTTTGGCGGGAACGTGAGAAGTGAAGATTGAATTGTTTTATTTTGTATATTTAGTTTTTCTTCAGGCTTAAAACTTTAAAAGTTCATAAATGTTATGAGCGGAAATGAAATAAAGTCCACTGAAAAAGTCAAAAAAATAATCACCTTTCACTGAGAATTTATTTCCTCCCATCTTATCTTTTTACTGGTGGTAGGACCTCTTGTGGATCCGCCCGGGTAGATACCACCGCCCTGCCTATTTCTGTCGTGAAGCAGTAATGCGTTTCGGTTTGAAGGGTGTGGGTAGCCGTTGTAGCTATACTGAGACCTTAGAACTCATATCTCAAGACGTATGGCGGCATTTATGTTGTAGATGTCTATAGGCTCCGGTAACCACTTAACACTATGTCGGCTGTGAGTTCGTCGATCCAACTAAGCAATAAAAAAAATTAAAAAAGTGTTCGCCGCTAGTTTTTCATACACAGAATGCTTAAAATCTCTTCGCCTTACCATCTGGAAAAATGCAACTTCTCTCTAAGAGTTACGACATTGACACTTGACGTTAGCTTACATATACTTTTGACAAACACCAAGTTAAATAAAAAATAAAAATATAAACACTAGACATTAGAGTCACATTTTGTGTATTATAGTAAAAACAAATGTAAATGTAAATTTAACAATGCCAATTCATAGAAAACAATTGTCACACAATGTAGTGTAAATAAAATGGATACAAAAACGTAACAGTTTATATTGAATATTGTATCCAGTATGGAAGAAGATAACAAGAATTCGTTTAAAGTTTGTCGTGTTTGTTTGGGATGTTACCCGAGTGATGATTGCTTGTCATTGTTCCATGTAGAAAACGGTCGCGCGATATCGGATTTGATAATATCAATCGCAAAAGTAGAAATAGTTAAAGGTGACTCCTTACCCGACTGTATCTGCAACGAGTGTTTTCACGAACTGGAAAAGGCTGTAAAGTTCAAACAAAAATGTGAACATTCCTATTTCACGTTAATTAACGATACATTTAAGAACCCTTTGATTCCGAAAGTAGATATAAAGGAGGAATTATCATTTGACAATAACTGTGAATTTGATACATCGTTTCATGAAAACAGTGTTGAGACCGAATTTGAAATTGAAGACAAGAATATTAAAAAGAGCAGAGCCAATGATTTGAGTTTAGAATGTCATGATTGTGGAGAGTTATTTAAAAGTAAATGCAAGCTGAGAGTACATTGGAAAAGGGCCCACCAGAGCAGCTATTTAAAGTGTGAACGATGCAAACGTCAGTTCAAATCATTTAAAGCATATCATTTACACAAGAAAATAAGTCCTGCTAGTTGTACTGTGGCCAAATTCATTAGGATTGAGGGCGAAGGTAAAAACCGCATGTTCTACTGTAAGGATTGTGATTATAAATCGATCAGAGTTAAAGATATGATGAATCACTACTTATGTCACAGTGGTGAGAGACCGTTCACATGTTCTATATGTTTAAAGACATTCACCCAACATAGTTCACTTAGCAGTCATCAAGAAAATGTCCACAAGCTTTATAAAGTAGAAGGCACTTGTCATGTATGCGGAAAATACCTTAAAGGTCGAAACAAGTTCTACAAACATTTAAAAGGTCACTCAGAAAAGAATCAACAGTGTGTAATATGTAATAAAATATTCAAAACGAAGAAAACATTGAAAGTGCACATGCAAAGGCATGCTGATATTAAAACGTTGTCATGTGAAATATGTGGATCGAGATACTACACTATATCAGATCTGTGTAACCACAAAAGAAATGTACATTTTAAGGATAGCAAAGTTTATAAATGTGATTTATGTGAATACGTAGCAAACAAGAATGAAACGATAAAGAAGCACAGAGCGAAACACACGGGTGCTAACATACCGTGTTTGGTATGCGGAGTGTTTTTGGAGAATGAAGAAACATATCTTCTGCATCAAAAACGTCATACTGATAAACAATTCCAATGCACGTTGTGCGAGAAAAGTTTCTACAGGAAACGATATCTTAATGATCACATGAGAAAGAAACATGGACACGGAGAATCTGGACCAAAAGCTCTTACAAAAAAAATACAAGTAAAAAAAGAAAGCTCTGTTATCATACAATATGAGGATATTAATTCATTATCACCTACTGTGATTGATTAGGATTTTTTTTGCAGTCTGGCAGTGAAATAAATGTTTGATTTGAAATAAAATAGAGTAAATGTTTCTTGGGGAAAGTTAGTTTCTGAAAATAAAATATGATTTCAAATCTTCCCTCTATAAAATGCTTTAAGTTATTTTAATATTTTTATTATTTACATTATTTTGAATTGATGTGTTACTGAGAGCATAGTTTGGTAATTATTGGCAAAGATACTTCCATTAATGTTGGGCAGATAAAGCATATTACGTTAGTATGATATAGATGCAAAATGTTATTAAAAACCTGAGCAGTTATAATAGCAATATGTTAATATGAATGTTAACCAAAGAATATTAGTGATTGTTTTGAATGCAGCCAATTACATTGCACTGTATATTAAAATATTGATTCTTTTATTGCTCTGGTTCGGAAGACATCTGCGGATAAGCAACATATGGAGTGCGAGGTAGCTAATTGGCTCTGGCATTAGGCCGTCGCTTATGACATTGAGTACCTATATAATATTCATTACAATCAGCTTTGCATTACTTAACCATACTTGCATCTAATAGCAAAACTCAACACTTTATTTTCTTATATGGAAATTTTTTATTTTAGTTAGAACATATTATTATTAAAGTTGGAATTAATGAGAAATTGTGTACATATTAGCACTTAAAGAAGAAACAAATTTTATTTACAACACTTATTTAACCTAGTTAAACTGCTTTTTTAATTCAAGAATTACATTTTTGATGGTGGTTTTAGTAAATATTTAATTATTTTCGTTTAAGGTATAAAGTACCTATATTTTAGTGACATTATTTATTAACATTTTAATTCACAAAAATATATACATATTAGGTATTTAATAAAATAAGATTCCTGAAAATAGGTTATCTGAACAAAACATTTGTTAATTAAAAACAATAAAACACTTAAATGAAACCCAAACTGTTCTTTCTTTATTGTTACCTTACCACAGATAGGTTACATAGTCAAGTTATTGAGAAATGGGGAAATATGATGGACAGGTCCGAAGAAAAATCTTATACGGGGGACAAGTTGAAAAACTGACAAAACCAACAAACTCAACAAAGTAATGATAACCTAGCGTAGCTTAAACTATGATATGCGTTTTACATTGGTAAAAGGACTGAAGTATCTTGGGTTGAGATATTTAATAAGATTTTGGCGCTATCTTTAAAATTTCACCGCTTGCTAAGGTGGCGCCACCCTAATTAATCGCTTTTCGACAAACACCTTTTCACGCAGTGATTTTGCTCCATATTTTAGTAGGTACCCTAAGTTTTTAAACACATACGTCATAATTTACTTCAGTTTGTTTCTCCATATGGCCCAGCCATTTACTCAAGGACTTGAACTGCTAGTGTAATGTTGTACCTACTAAAATTATGAATAGAAAAAAAGCAATTTAAAAAATCGAGACTATAAGCATGAGCAGGGCCGGATTTAAACTTAATGCCGCTCCTGGGCACGGAAAAAAATCCACCCCAATACTAGAATTTTACCTAAACTTATAATTAATATATTTTATAGTTCAAAATTAAAATAACTAATTAATCGCGGAAAATGTATCATGTGTCATATATTCCAAAAACATAAATAAATATTTGTTTTTTTTCTAACAATTATAAAATTTGACTAAGGGTGGCTCATAATTATATTACATAAAGAAAACTAATTACATTTCTTTAATTACAGAAAATAGAAAAATCGATTATTATTTTAAATCTCCAAGGAAATAAATTGATTAAATCATTTAGATTATTAATTTTTACCTTTTAATTTAAAAGTGCAAAAATTATAATTCACAAATGATGGATGAATTGAATTTCTTGAATTATTAATTAAAAAGAAAATGATTAATTATTAGAATTAATTAATTATATTGAGCAATCTTGATATAACTAAAAAAATTTTTTTTTACTTTAAAAAATTTGCCGCCCTAGGCACTTGCCCCGACTGCCCCTAGTGTAAATCCACCACTGAGCATGAGCATCGAAAAACAGATCTTAAATTGCCATGGGACTGTGGCGTTAGCCATCATAAAACACAAGATATTTGACAGATGCCTGAATCTCGCTTACGACTTCTCAACATGAGCTTGCATTTAAACAAGTAACCACTTAACACCAGGTGGGCTGATCGATCGTGGGCCGATAAGCGGGCTCGTCGAACTCGGCACAGAGTTAGACGAGCAACCCTGCCCATGCATCAGCCCGCAGTTTCTCGTCAGATCTTCTCAGTGGGTCGCGATTCCGATCCGGTAGTAGATTCATTCGTAAAGCAGCTTTGAGATGTTAGGTCTCCTTTGGAGGCGCTCGGGCAGCCCTCCTGGCTGAGCCTTTGCTCGTCCACCTGTCTTGGTGAAACTGGCCACTAGTAATCAATTATTCACACTTCTTCATCTTTTATGAGGACAATTGGCTACTTGCGATACCGTTGTTGCTAGTGTCGAGTGTGATTTAGATACGGTGATAGATTCAGCGAAGCACCGCTCTTGCCAATGCTAATTTTATTCCTTCCCTTTCCTCTTCCTTGTTCGGGGTGAGTCTTGATGATACCTGGAACATGCGGAGCAGATGTGCGTGCGAGCTCGCGGGACGTGATTGTTTGACGGGGGTATAGGGAGACCCAGTGAAACGGTGTTCGCCGCCGCCCGCCGGTCAGTTGGGGACCTGAACCCGGGTGTCACTACTCAACTCCGCCCCGGGAAGCTGTCCCGCCAACCGGTGTAAGATCCTGTCGTGCGGTCGTCGTGCCGGAGTTGGAGACCGGAGTGGATCCCGGCGATCGCACGCAGGGTGGACTGGGGGCCCTTCCATGCCCTGCGTCAGTCTCTCACGCAACCCGTGGTCGAGCACGTACTGTGTTCCGCGCTTTATTCGGGTGTTGTCATGATTTCGCCTCGAACTTCCTACCCCACCTAATCCCACTCTCCAAAAAAAAATATGACAGTTCGAAAAAGAAAAAGGGTTTTGTCGGCGATTCCCCATTCCACATTTAATGTGGATTTCAGCAATGTAAGGGGTCTACATAGCAACCTCGACGCCGTACACCACCATCTTGAGACGGCGCAGCCTACCCTGCTTTTTCTGACTGTATTCGTCCGGGCTGATGTCTGTTGTCGCCGTCTACGAGGCCTCGAACAACGGGACCTGTCCCTCTTGTGGCTACGCGTAGATCACGAGGGTGGTACCCGAGTCTACGCGTGCCTGTACAGGTCCCACAACAGTGATGCAGGTTCAGCTCTGATAGAGCATGTGCAAGAGAGGACTAACCGCGTGCTTGAGCAGTACCCATCTGCGGAGGTAGTGGTTCTTGGAGACTTTAACGCTCACCACCAAGAGTGGTTGGGGTCCAGAACCACTGACCTCCCGGGTCGGGCTGCCTACGATTTCGCCCTGGCCTACGGCTTCTCCCAGCTGGTGACACAGCCCACCCGTGTCCCAGATATTGAGGGGCACGAGCCTTCTCTGTTGGACCTTCTGCTGACCACCGATCCAGCCGGATACAGTGTGGTGGTCGACGCTCCGCTTGGATCGTCTGATCACTGCCTTATTCGTGCTGCCACACCACTCTCTCGTCCTAGTCGTCGAACGACGACCGGGTATCGAAGAGTTTGGCAGTATATGTCAGCAGATTGGGATGGATTGCGTGAATTTTACGCATCCTACCCATGGGGGCGGTTCTGCTTTTCCTCTGCTGATCCTGACGTCTGTGCGGACCGTCTTAAAGACGTGGTGCTCCAGGGGATGGAATNGGGTCTGCGGAGGGACTTCGGTTCCCTCTGTATTTTGTACCGTATGTTCCATGGGGAGTGCTCTGAGGAATTATTCGAGATGATACCGGCATCTCGTTTTTACCACCGCACCGCCCGCCACCGGAGTAGAGTTCATCCATACTACCTGGAGCCACTGCGGTCATCCACAGTGCGCTTCCAGAGATCTTTTTTGCCACGCACCATCCGGATATGGAATGAGCTCCCCTCCACGGTGTTTCCCGAGCGCTATGACATGTCCTTCTTCAAACGAGGCTTATGGAGAGTATTAAGCGGTAGGCAGCGGCTTGGCTCTGCCCCTGGCATTGCTGAAGTCCATGAGCGACGGTAACCACTCACCATCAGGTGGGCCGTATGCTCGTCTGCCTACAAGGGCAATAAAAAAAATAATAATAATAATAAACTCTCAGGCTGCGTCGGTGAGCTCACCTATCATCTTGTGAGTCCCTTAGGTTATCGGACAAATTAGGAGGAAAATTGATTAAACGAGATCTGAAAAAAGATGTGACACATGTTCCGGTTAATTTTGAAGTTCTCCAAGTAGAACGTAAAAAACAGTATATTTATTTGAAGTCTATCAACCACAAAGCCCCTGCGACACTGAATTAATTTCCGTTTCACTATTGTATTTGACTTTTGACAGTTCGCGTATAAGCAGTGTTGTCACAATGATTTTCTAAAAACATTTCACTTTTGCACTTTAATATAAACATAAAAACGGCGTCCTTGCAGAGTATTCATTTTTCCTCTAAGGCTTGTCAATAATTTTATATAATTCACAATAATATACTTAATTCAAAGGTAAAATAAATTGTGAGCCGCAATATAATTTTAAGTTCGCACAACACAGAGTTATGAAGTAATTAGGGATGGCAGCCTTTGTGCCGATTAAAATCGATAAACACATACGGACGGTACTGTTATTAAAAATTAAATTATCGAGGCAGCGGGACGGCTGCACTGACCTGTTATTGCTTGTGGTTTTAATAAAATTTCATTGTTCTAATGTTTATAGTAGAACGGTATGTGTTTGGCGTCTTAATATTATTCAGGATTCTGAACGTTCAAGAAAAAATGAACATCCTTATTATTGCGAACAGATGTTTTGAAAATCATCTCCTCCGTGCATCGTTTTCCTCAGTGCTGAGGATCGTGACCTTTACGAAATACATACGTAAAGGTTTTCTTGGGAAAATTGCTAGTGATGGGTTCCCGCGTCTTTCCACAGCAGAATTTCAGAGGCGATTTAGTTCCTCTGGGCTACTGAAGCACTAGTTCGGGTATATAACCGCCGCCCACCGCCCGCCGCCCGCCGCCCGTTGATGGGCGTTATCTTTTACGGCCGGGTAGGTGGCATACCAACGCCAACCCTCCTCTTTTCTCATCCGGGCTTGGGACCGGCAACGGCAGAGTTGAAATCATCTAGGTATAGGTTAATTGATTTTTTTTTCCTACCTAAGCCTTGAGAGGCTATTTCAGCGTAACCTTAACTAGTAGGTGAGCTCACGGGGCTCAAACCTGATGACGTTGCTAACACGAACCCTAGCAAGAGTTGTGCTTCGCAGAATCTGCCATCGGATTGGAAACGCGAACCACTGAGAAGATCCGGCGAGAAACTCAGTGGGCTGTGTCTGAGGGTTAGTTTACTCGTCGAGCCCTTCGTCGCAAGCGACGGGTTCGACGAGAACGATGACCGGGATAATCTGGAATCTCTATTCCCAAATGCAAAAAATAAACTACACACAATAATTAAATTTTGTGAAAGACTATAGTGATGTCGATTGAAAAAAAAACTATAATATAATCTCAAACAGAAAGTATGTTGTAGCATTCCATAGAATTCTGCTATTCCAGGCATAAAATTTTAATGATTATTCGGTACATTGATATCATAACAATAACAGTAAACCTACAAAATTTACAGGCGTTGAATCTTTCACTATTTTGCAAGTACGATATGTCCTTAAATTTTTATTTTATAATCACAACATTTATTTTACTATTCGATATCTATCGAAAATAAGGTGTTTTATTGATTTTAAATTTTGGCGCGCTGATCTAGATCAATTGGGAACTACGATTATCGGTTTTTTCTGGTTTTTTAGTACAGATATAATCTGACTTTTAGGACATAACCGTAAGTGGTATGTTAACATTTCCGACACTAATTACACAAGAGAAAATCCTAGATCCATGAGCTTTTGTCTGGAAAGTTCAACAAAAAAGTTCACATTTAAAACATTTGGACAACAAAATATTTTGTAATTCTTATATTACAAATACAAACATTTTAATTTGCCAATTACTTAGTATTAGTGGTTTAAGGACGGATCATGGAAATAAAGAATGACTGGCAATAAGATTTTCGGTTTATTTTCAACTGATCTTTTTTTTTTCAAAGAGAATTATCAACGCATGCAACATTGATCAATAAAAAGTGATCATATACATACTATTATGTACAAACATATATCTAGTGTACTTATATATAATAGAATTGTTTTTCTTTCTTTAGACTTTCTAATCCAAGACAGTGATGTGAATAAAAAGACGAACAGACTCGCTACCATAACGAGCCAACAATTTCTGTATCCATTTTCGGGGCGTTAAAATAATTGATTTGAATATTCATGTTAGTATTTTACGTAATCCGTTCGAAAATTAAATATCTACTACTTGCATTTTGTGGCCACTTTTTTTTTCAACCGGTTTTCGGAGCGGTAGTGCAGTTGGGGCCGCTTGCGTCATAGATTAAAGCTAGGCGATTTGTGAGAGGTGAAAGGATGAAGAAAGGTGCTCTATGAGTAAATAATTTCAGACTCAAATGTATTTCAATGAAGACTGATGACTTGAGAAATTCGTTGGGATAGATGTTTTATTTTCTGTACTCTATCGTAATTTTTTAATTAACAATCTACAACAGATTTTGTATTGCCTACATTTTTAATTCATGTTTTGGTTTTAATTGGTACTGGTTCTGTTGTAGCAATAATGCAATTAAGATTTTTTATAATGCGTCTAAACCTGTACTGAGGTACGTAAGGATTGCATTGACAGCTCCTCTATCCGTGGTAGCTAAAATATAAAGTTGCAATTTTCGTGTGGATATTTTAATGTGATTGCAAATTCCATAGATACTACCTAGATGGACTTTTGGAAAATAACTTCTGTGGAAAGTATTAGGGTTTGAAGAAATTATGTTTTTTTTTTAATAGGGTAAAATTAGATTGGCTTTGCTTTTTTTTAAAGCAAGTTCAAAGTTGTAAAAAGCAAAGGTACGATTTAGATTTATAATATATTAAGACGATTACGTTATTTCTACTAGTATAGATGCTCACACGGGTGACAAATCAATAAATGGTTCCATCAGGAGTCAAGGCCTACATACAGCTGCCTACCGCTAGTTATGCAGAAAAAGTAGCAGCAGTTAAAAAGCAGCAAAGGTAACATGTCCATTATAGTCAACAGTTGAATATTTGTAGCTCTTGTTATGAAGAAGAATAATGCGATTCTCCGAACGTAAGATCCTGTTAATTGACAAACTTATACAACGGCTTATTGTAAACCTGCTCGGAAAGGTAACACCATCAAGAAGGCATACTCTCTATTTTTATTGAAAACAGGAATACATATATACATATGTGCCGACTTCAACGGTGGGAGAGCCGTTAGATATTACAATAAGATTGAGAACTTAGTCTCGTGCCTCAAGGTAGATGGTAGCATTCAGTGGAGCTGCTTATGAGACTTAACACCAGATGGGCTGTGAACTCGTTCACCCATCTTTCCATTAAAAACATTTTTTTAAAACCATTTCCACTTTTTCACCTGATTAACCTTTAAGGATTCATTTAAGAGCTATGTGAATTATATCTATTTTATTTTTATTTTTATGGCTTAGGTGTGTAGACGAGTTCACAGCCCACCTTATGTTAAGAGGTTACAAGAGCCCATAGACATCATAAACTAAATGCCGCCACCTACCTTGAGACATGAGTTCTAAGTTCTTATTATTTACATATAACGACTGTCCCGCCCTTCAAACCGAAACGCATTACTGCTTCACGGCAGAAATAGGCAGGGTGGTGGTACCTACTCGTGCGGACTCAAAAGAGGTCCTACCACCAGTAATAGACCACTACCGCTAGTAATTACTATATTTTCTTTTTCTTTCCTTTTAGGGCGTCGTGATTTTTTTGTATGTCGAATATCAGAGGTTAAAATACACTACTTTTATCTTTGGTATATTTTATCCTCAATTTAATTCCCTCCTGATTTTCTCGACAATTTTGCTGACTTTGCTCATTTTTTAAAAAATCCGCGTCCTGTACCCACTTACACGCGTACATCTCTACAGAGTTCAATGAACTTAAACAACACCTACGATCAGTGTATGTGTTTGTATCAACTTCTGGGAATCATAAAACCTTGCTGTCTACTGTCTAAAAGTGCCTGCTGTAAACTTTATCGTGTGATATCCCTGATCCATTGATCATACAGAATATCATCAGGTTATACTTAATTAATTAATAATAAATAAATGGTAGCCCAAAAAAGTTGATCAAATGAGGCTATTTTACATTTCGTTACTTGAGGAGTAATTTAATTTGCATTTGCTATCGGAGCTAGAAAACTGTTATATTTAATTTGTTTCAAATTGGCGTATAGCTAAAATAAAACACATTTTACTCCACTCTAATAAAGTGACAATTGTATAATAATTGAACATACACGTAAATAGAGAAGGCATCGTTTTTATCTTTTCTCTTTACCTTCTCACCTGATAGTTCGCACGCTTGATCTTTGACATCGCGAGTCGCGGCGCCAGCTCGCAGTCAACCAACCACCGCCATTTTCACCTCAGTCCAGTTAGAGCAGTGTTGCGTGATTTACGTGTCCACGTATCAGCTGCCAACGAAACGATCGTAAACGAAACAATGGAACAAAAAGTGTTAATTAACAAACATTTTGATTATGAAAAATACGTTTAATTTCTTTTAAAATAACTTTTTGTGTGCACAAAAAAGTTTCGTAATGTTTTATTTGCAAATTTTCGAATGTAAAAGTTAGTTTGTGATTTGTTCCGATCGTCTCCGACGGTTTTGTGTTGAAAACAGTGATTTTCTGGTTTAATTCGTGTCGAATTGGTTTATAATTGTACGTGTGCTTGTTGGAGCGGTGTACAACTTTGCTGATTCCAGAGGTCCAGTCTTTAAAAGGTCGGTTGTTTTGCTACTGAAACCGTGCCAAGTTAAACGTAATTATAAGTAGGTACTTAGATTCAAACACCTCGTTCTGATTTCCTTAAAAGGATCAAACGAAGGTAGTCCAGTGTCTATTGGAAGTTTATAATGTAATTGCATAATATTATGAAGCTGATTCGTAAAAGATTCGCGTTTTTCTTATATAAACGATAAAAATTAACGGTTCTTTTAATAACTGATAACATCGAACGAAATTAAAATTAACAGATAAAAATAAAGCTGTTTTCGTTTGTTGTATAATAATCTATTTTAATCCAAGAGAAAGGCTCATAGAATGGCGATCGATGTTTTTGTGTGGTTAGAATATTCCTGTGCTTTACTTGCAAATAGGCATGTTTTGAAACAATAATTTTACTTAAGAATATATTACCTACATATACAATTTCCTATTTTCGTTATTATTATAAATTTTGTTGGAGTAGGTAAGTAAGATTTTTTAATACAGACAGTGTATAAACCTCTTCGATTTATGCGAGTCGTAGACATAATTACGCACACACGTAAACAGTAAATTATCCGAAACGTTGGATATAATGTAATGACAATAAAAAAGGCGAGGTTATACTGTAAAAGTACTTTTAATTACAGTTATGGAAATCAATCGGTGCCGGCTCGAATCACACCGAGTCACTACTTAGTAAATAATAGGTTACAAAAATCACTTTTTTTCCTACTTATTCTAATAACCTCAGGGAGTCATACTAGATTCACCAAGCGAGAAGGTGAGGTCGCGGGGCTCTCTCCTGACGAATTTGCTAACACTAGCCTAGCTACAGCAGTTTTGGCAGGATCTTTCACCGGATCGGAATCGCGACCCACTGAGAAGATCCGGCGAGATACTCAATGGGTTGTATATATAGGACAAAAATTACGAATATGCACCACTACCACTGTAAAAGAAGAAATTCGCAAAACTTCAGAGGAGACCAGACAAGTCTGACGAGATCCTCAAATTTAAATTTAAGGTTTCGACTAATAACAGACATTACAGTCAGCACAATATTGTTGGCAGACAAAGAAACAACTTCATAGTTTTAGTTAAGAAATTATCGTTTTAATCGAAAAAAGTATATAATTGGCGGTCTAGAAGGCGTCCCAGACATGTTTCGATGAAGCACAGTAATTTATTTGTTTCGTTATTACCGCTATAGGAAAATAAGTACATACTCGGATGTCTGTCGAATGGAAAATATATGGCCGGTCATAGATATCGGCAGTATTAAGGCTACTGTAGGCTTACGACGAAAGGAAGATCTCATTCCCGATCCTGCGGACAGAATGGAAAGCAGTCAACGTCGCCCAAAACACGTCATTTCGGTTCCTCCCGATCCACTAAAGGTGCTTTTAGGTACCTCAAGCACCGGTTATTGTTCTAACTTCGTTCGAAATTAACCCACAGACACAGCCCACTGAGTTTCTCGCCGGATGGTCCGAATGTTATTCGGAACTTGTATATATGCAAGCTTATCTTGAAAATGTCGTAAGCGAGATTCACGCATCTGTCAACTATCTTGCGTTGTATGATGGCTACCGCCACACTACAATCGCAGCAGATTCTTTATTACCATCGAGTTAAAGAATGCCAGGGACACAGCTGAGACACCACTTAGCACTTTAAAAACTCGTCCGAAACAGGATATTTGACAGCGCTTACCGCCAGACAAGGCCCACTGAATTTCTCGTCGGATCTTCTTAGTGGGTCGCGTTTCCAATCCGGTGGTAGAATCTGCGAGGCGCTGCTTTTTCTGGGCTAGTGTTAGCAAATTCGGCAGGTTAGAGCTCCGTAAGCTCACCTGCTCGTTCGGTGAATCTAATATGACCCTTCGAGGTCACTAGAATAAGTAGGAAAAAAAACAGCGCTTAGGAGATTTCCGCGCGGGATTATGACATGTCCGTCTATTGTGTGCTGTCGCGTATGGAATTAATGAGCTCGAGAAATTCCCCATAGATCTCCGCATAAACCTTGCTTTTGTTTTATATTAGAGGGTAATCACTGGTTGTCACTATTCTGGTGGCGTCATTATGATATTCATATGCTCCGGGCACTCAAACAGACAGACATATATCAAACGATTAATAATAATTTGGTTATTGTTACCAAGCAATTAATAGTAATAATTTAATAATTTTTATTGAATGAACATCTTTTAAACTGAAATAGGATGTACAGGATGTACGAGGATATACTTAATTATGAATTGTGGTATTGTTCTTTATGTCTTTGAATATTTATGATCACTAAAAACACTGTTGGTATATTCGTTGTTAGAAGTATTCATAAATTACTAATGCTCGCTCGCCTAATATACGAAATTCGACTATTCTGAATTCATTTTATGTGTCTTATCTCTTGTTTTGTTATTCTATGTTTAAAATATAAGACTTTTTTCGATTTTGTAAAATTTAAAACTAAATATTGGAATTCAGAGCTCGTCAATAACTCTTCCTTCTTGCGCCGTTTTCCTCATTAATGAGGGTCGTGACTCTCTCGCTACATCTATCTCTCTTTTAGGATTGTTCTCCATCTGCTGCGATCCTTGGCATCGTGGAGCTTGATGTCCAGACAAGACCGAATTTGATCTGACCGTCTCGTGGGACGTTTGCCTGTCGTCAATAACACTAAACGTAAAAAAAAACCAGTTGACTAACAGCGGAAATGGTACTTAATTATTTTGTCATTGCCGCCTATTTATATCTATATAAAAGATATATTTGGCTATAGTCAACAGTGATTTTTTCTCATTTTATTCCCAATTGATGTGGTTGTTTGATAATTTTATTTTTACTAAAAACGAAACGCAAGCATCATCATGGTGACTTAAAAATCTTCAGGGGATTGATTGAAGTGACGTGTCGCCAATATTGAGGTATTATTACATTGATGCGTCGACCGCTGTATATAGCAGTCTACTCAACGCAATTAGCTAACCGGTTCCACAGTCCACACTGTTTCGTGATGACTCTTACGAATAACGTTAGGGAACATTAAAATAAGATAAATGAACATTTGTTTGTTCGTAATCGATTCCGTCACAAATGTTTGACAAACTGGCTGTGAAAATTTGAAAAATTATATCTATGTAAAGTTCCTAGGGCTAGTGTTGATATGGTGTCATCAACGAACGACGGCTAGGATTTAATCCAGGATGAAATTTATCAAAACGCTGCAAATGCTAAGCGCCGATACTATTAAAGCCTTATCGTGATGCATGGCAATAAAAAGAAAATTATGAAAATGTGGTATGAAAAACGGGTCGTCGAGGCGATGGTTGACGATTAAATACGCCGGCCTCTACTGTACGACGACCCGACAGGCTGCCTGGACAGTGCCGCTGGTGTTCTGGGATACCCCGCTGTTACAGAACCAGCCTACCAGGTCGGAACGTGATACTCCGCTGACCGGGTTGCTTTTATACAATAAGTCTGGCAGCGACAGCGATGCCGGCAATACGGAGCGCACTGCGAACCGTAACCACAACTGAATGCCAGCGGGCTAGGGTGACGGTAGCTTGCGACGCAGCTACGACACCCTTCGGTTGCTACGTGACAAGCACCAGAAGAAGACTGCCTTCTAATAGGGCTGGAGCTGGATGAACACCTTTCTCCGACGGTGGAGAGGGAAGCAGAGCGCTCTTGTTTCCTTTCCGCCGCCAGGGCTCTTTGTTGCCGAGCATCGTAGCCATTATGGCTGGCACCAACAGTTCAAGACCTGTCTTCGCAACGAGGATGTGGTGCTACTCCGCGAAAGCGTATACTCCGCTGTGTCCTCGTCGCAACCACTGTAGTGGTGGTATTCTGGCGTCGGTTTCCTCGGGGCGAGGCGGTGCAGGTAACGGCTGAAGCTGCCGTGTTCCCTGCCGCACCTGCGTTGTCTGGAAGGTGAGACGTCTTCGGTCGTGATTCACTCAGACCGAGATCGCATCGCCTCGACGCCCGTAAGCACGCTAAAAACAACATAACCAATCGCGCGTGCTAAAATCAGTGTAGTATCAAAATCATGTTATACCATTTGCACTATTACCCATTGGATTAAAAAAACCTGGATTTTATTAAACACACCTCGTTAGTATGAACGCGCATGTACGATGATTATACAGTTACTATACCGATTGACTTGTAACGCACTCGCTGTTACGATGACGCGTATCGAATTGGTTTTAGGTAGTTCACTAATATTTATTTGTTGTTGAACCTTAATGAACAATTTTGATTATATTGTACGACAAGATGTTGGATAATTTTATTTATCAATGTTAGATTATTTTTTTATTATCAGAATTTCTTATTATTTATAAATTGTTGGATATTGTTTATAAATAATCGGGGTGAAGTTACCATTGCGAATATAACCATATATTATTTAATATGATTTTTTTATCTAAACTTTATCGACACATAATTACATATAACATTATTTTATAATCTGTTAGAGTTTAGTGTTTTTCAAAGGTTAAGGCGGGTCGCAAACATGATGAAAATTTACTCTTTATACTCGCGTCTATTTTGTATTATTTCCGAAGTTTCACAGTCGAACGAAGCCCTAACATGTCGTGCTGATAAGTTCATACTACGTTCATATTATATCGAAGCTAAACCAGTTATTAAAAATGGGAGAAATGCCGACAAACTTAATTAATGAAGCAAAATTCGTCTTAAGTCAATCGCAAAACTGAAGTCACCGATGTTGTATCTACATCGAGCCTCGTAAGAGATTCTCACATTATGCAAATTGCCTTCCGCTCATGTTCGGTGGAAATGTCCTTAGCAACGGGAAATGGATTACATAATTCTGAGTATTGGAAAAATCTTGGAAAACCTGCCAGTGCTAGAGTTTGATACTCAAATATAATAAGACTAAAAATGAATTGAGTAGCAATAATTTATTTGCCCAAAAACATTAACTATTAACAACACATTGAGAATTATTAATTTGCTTTAAAATCACGTTTTTTTTCTCTCTTCAAAGTACTAAAAGTAAGTTAACGCAAACAAAGGCGGTCAATAAAAGTCAAAATGCTGTGGCAAGGCACTTGACTAAAGCCAAATACTGATCGCTGGTGATTTTAAAAAAGTGTATTAAATTAAATGTAAAAAAATATATATCGCGCCTTGTTTTACGTATTTCGAAACCTAAAAATCAAACTTAGAAAAAAATTTTAATTCGCACCGCGTGAGTTCCAAAAAACCACAACTTTCAGATGAAAGGGAAACGGCCTTTTGAGCCGCGAAAAATAAACAACTTAAAAGGACCGGGACTTAATGTCATAGCATCCAAATAAATTATCCTCTTAACGAACTCACGGACAAACTCGGTAATTAGTTCAACAATTGTCAAAAGGAACAAGATATGAAGACTCCTATTGTATTAAACAATCCCGAAGAAATCTAGACAAGGTTCTTGGAGTCCGTCAATTGAGTATTCTTCTCTATTTTGTAATCTCAAAGTGGGAACAATCGTTTCTGAATTTAACTTCTTTAGCACTGTTAGCGTAGTTATATCTTAGCACCGTTTGTGTAAAAAACATCCCATATCTCATATCTAATAAAAAAAAAACAATAAACCTATTCAAGAACAAATGTTTATAAAATGCATATACTTACTGTTGTCTTGAATAAAAGTTATTCAGACCCTCGGAATAAACAGTCCTTAAGCTTCCAACGATTAGATAGGAAAAAAATCGGTGTTTCCAAACAGAAGCCAGACTTCCATGCCATAAAATCATATTCACCTAAAGTTTTGTTTATTTTATGTTTTTTTTCTTCATCTCTCGCATGATTCGTGTGCCAACACTTACACTTAATATTTCAAAGACGAAAGAGAATTACTATCTAATTTACTCAAACGATTGTCATTAAATTTTCTTTAGAAACGACGTCGGGGTACTTATGATTCAGAAAAAACTACAATGGCTAGAGGGGTGTATTTTTTTTGACATTAACGCGGGTAAAATAGCGTGTAAACGAGTTCTTTTTTTAAATATATTTTGTATAGATTTTTAGAGATTTTCCTTTATCTACAACCGTTAATAGTAAATTGGTTGTGACATACGAAATGTCCGATAGGCGTACGAAAATACAATCAATTAATTTGGCATTTGGCGAAGGAACTCTTAAAATGGTCATTACAACACAAGCAGAGTCATCTTTAAAAATACACTGTCCATTAATGAATATTTAAATAAATTTTTAAATTCACCTTTATATCTAAATCCGGAATTAATCAACCGAATAAAACGTGTAAGTATATCGAAATTAATTTTGTATCAACTATTAAGAATTGAATATATATATATATATATAAAAAAAATTCGTGTTAGTTACACTATTTATAACTCAAGAACGGCTAAACTGATTTGGCTGGAAATTGGTGGGGAGGTAGCTTAGAACCAGGAGAAGGACATAGGATACTTTTTATCACGTTCCCGTGGGACGTGACGTAAAACGTGGTATATGAGTCGACTATTATCAAAGCCGGCAATCTGACTTTTGGACAATGATTGGTAAATCAGAAAAACGAATTATTGACTTTGTATTCCATTGGCAGTCACAAAACTCTTCGGAAAGACATCTTAGATAAATAACAGGTTAACTATTAACCTTTATTCAATGCAGGTTTTGAACCGTATTCTTTGAAGGAGACGATTATATTCAAATCAATCTGTATTGACATATCAATAAATTTTTTTTGTCCAAATGCACAGATTGCCGCCTTTGATAATAGACGACTCATATATAACAAAATGAAACTAATATGGAATAGCAGAACGCAACTGACAGCTAAACGTCTATGGTTAATTATAAGAGAATTTTGAAGTTGACCGGTTGGTGTGTTTGTTTCGAGTTTCTATTGGCTTATTGTGCCGAGATAGGTAATCATTAAGAAAGCCATGCCGGGACAAATAAAAAATTGACCTTGATAAAATCAAAAGTCTGCTCATTTATGGGATCTAAGGCGGAACAAAGTTCGCCGGGTCACCTAGTTGACATGAATAATTTAATAATGTTTGAAAAACATTAATAAATTATTCATTATCGTTTCAATCGTAAATTGTCGGAATTAACTTCCTTCTATCACTTTATCGAGGAATGTCATGCATTGCAAGAAGCGGAGGAAGGAATCTTCATTAATAAAATCTAGTCTTCTATTTATATTATAATTTTCTAGATAATTCAGCTAAACGCGTGGGTGTATTTCATTAAATAATAAATTAATGCTTTACATCGGACAGGTTAAGTGATGTCGGCCATTTTGCGATAATATGCGTCCGCCATTTCGTTGATTAGGTGAACTTTAGCGCGGAAAACGCTAAATGAGAAATGACCGATCAATGTGATCTTCGATTTTTTAATTTTAGTTTTTTTAACGTAATAAATATTGTATTGGCTGCGGTCTTTGCGAGTCGTAGACATAATTAAAACTACATTAACGATTTGTTCATGACGATGGTGAACAAGAAACCACGCATGACAGAATTATGATAGTTTTATTTATTTACTTTTAAATACATTATTTTATTAACAAAGATGTTGACGCGTGTCACGCTGCTGGTCGACGAACACCAATCTTAGGCCGCGGGCGCATCTTCCTCCCGCTGCCTTCCCCCGTCCCCTCTCTCGCCCTGAACGTCGTGAACATCCTCCCCCCCCTTGGAAGCTGAGGTTCCAAGGAGCTCATAGGCATCTCCTGTGGGCAGAGCGCAAAATTTTGTTAACGCTCTTTTGACGATGCCCTTTGACGTCTTGATATCCACAACTCTGCAGATTCCATCAGGTCCATAATACATATAGTGAATTCGTCCTAGAATCCATTTCATTGGTAGAAGTTGATCATCCTTGACGACAACCATGTCTCCAATTTTTACGTTCCGCTCGCCATTCTTCTGCCATTTTACACGCTGCTGAAGCTCACACAGGAACTCACGTGACCACCGTGTCCAGAACGTTTGTCTCATACGTTCTAACTGCTGGTATCGGTTGATCGATATCCTGGTCGTAGTTGGAGCCGGTAACGACGATAATGGACGCCCGATAAGGAAGTGCCNTCCGCTCGCCATTCTTCTGCCATTTTACACGCTGCTGAAGCTCACACAGGAACTCACGTGACCACCGTGTCCAGAACGTTTGTCTCATACGTTCTAACTGCTGGTATCGGTTGATCGATATCCTGGTCGTAGTTGGAGCCGGTAACGACGATAATGGACGCCCGATAAGGAAGTGCCCAGGTGTTAAAGGTGTAATATCAGAGGGGTCCGCTGACATAGGTGTCAGGGGACGGGAATTTAATATTGCCTCAATTTGAGAGAACAACGTTGTTAATTCCTCAAAGGTCAAACCGTTATTTCCTGCTACACGTTTTAGATGAAACTTTGCGGCTTTAACGCCAGCCTCCCAGATACCACCAAAGTTGGGAGCGTAGGCTGGATTGAATTTAAACTCTATGCCCTCACATAAACCGAAATCAGTAACGGACTCATTAGCGGCTTTAAGCATTCTTTTCAATTCATTATTCGCCCCAACATAATTTTTGCCATTGTCGCAATATATTGTGCGTGGTTTACCGCGTCTAGAGATGAACCGACGTAAGCAGAGGATGAATGCATTAGTGCTTAGTTCACTCACGACCTCTAGGTGCAGAGCTTTAGTGCAAAAGCAAACAAAGAGACACAAGTAGCATTTGCTTGTTCTTGCGCCACGGCCTTTGCGATTCAATATAAGGAAGGGACCTGCAAAATCGGTGCCACAAGTCTCAAACGGAGCAGCTGGATTGACACGAGGATCAGGTAAGTTAGACATAATAGGCTGTATATTTTTGCCTTTCATTTTGGTACACTGTACGCAATTATTAGTTGTCTGAGTCGCCAATACACGACCACCGATAGGCCAAAAATCTTCACGAATCAAAGACAACAATTGCAGGGGCCCACAATGTAAAAGACGAACGTGTTCATGTTTAAAAAGTAATTTCGTGAAAATATGTTTAGAATCAATAATGATGGGATGTTTTTGATTGTAAGGAACTAATGCCTTGTGAAGACGACCTCCAACACGTAGCACCCCATCAGTATCCAAAAAAGGATTCAGTGATATGATTCTCGATTTGCGGTTAAGACAACCCGAAGTTTTCAGTGAATGGATATCCTGTTTGAAGGAATCCCTTTGAGAAAGCTTAGCCAAAGTAAAAAATGAATTTATTAATTCTTTAAGTGTCAGACTACCCTTTATCTTATTACTCTTGGATTTACAGTTTTGTATAAAGCGCATTACAAAGGCCATGATTCTTTGCATCTTGTGAAGCTTTGAACATGTACGAAAAAGGACAAACTCAATATTTTCATCACACTGCAAACTCAAACTAACCTTCGTTTCAGGAAGTGTGGTAGGCACTATGTGATGACCTGGCCATTCGCCCTCTGGCTGCATCAGAAAGGGAGCACCGTTCCACCACAGGTTGTTTTCTTTCAGTTGTTGCGGCTTTACACCTCGAGAGGCAAGGTCTGCTGGATTGCTGTGAGTAGGTACATGTCTCCACTCATATTCAGAGGTAAGTTCACGAATTTCCTCTATTCGGTTACAAACAAACGTTTTCAACGTCTTTGGTTCAGAATGAATCCATCCCAAGACGATTGTTGAATCCGTCCATAGGAAACACCGCGATATTTTAATGTCTTTACAGCTTAACGACTGTACCACCTTAGCCAGCAATCGAGCACCTAACAAAGCACCCATCAACTCTAGCCGAGGAATAGTTAGTTCCGGCTTCAGTGGAGCCACTTTAGCCTTGGCACAAAAAAGGTGAACTGTAACCTTACCTACATTGTCTGTAGATTTAAGATACAAACATGCACCGTAGGCCATCTGCGAGGCATCAGTAAAACAGTGTAATTCTACATTGTCTGGAGCTTGGCAAATGACGTGCCTCGGGATCTCAAGAGTGGACAACTGATTCAAATTAGCTAAGAACTCCTGCCACTCAGCTTTGATTTGATCTGGTATAGGATCATCCCATCCATTTTTGAGCAGCCACAATTTCTGCAGCAAAGTTTTCGGAATAATTGTCGTAGCGGACAGCAAACCAAGCGGGTCAAATAATTTTGACGACACTGAAAGAATATTCCGTTTAGTAATTGGAAGATTACATTCAAGCTTAGTAAGAAAACGCAACGTATCAGTTTCAGGTGACCAATTCAGTCCCAGTACTGTAGAGTCCTTACAAAAGTCTTGGCTTTGTTTTGTAACTGAAATGTCATCAAAGATTTCAGGAACATTTGTGCGAAACTTACGCAACGGGAAACAAGCTTCAGACAACTTCTCTACTACTCCTTTTATCGTACTTTGCAGTTTCTCTTTGGAACTTGACCCAGTATTTAAGTCGTCGACGTAGAAATCATGTTCAATAACGTTCGCTACATCGGGATTTTCTAAACAATCTCTGGATAGTTGTAAGAGACATCTCGTACTCAAAAAAGGAGCTGAGGCTGTTCCGTAAGTTACCGTATTTAGTTGAAATATTTTTAGTGGCTGAGTAGATTTATCCCTCCAGAGAATCAATTGCAGATGGCGCTGCGACTCATCGACCTCGATTTGTCGGTACATTTTTTCTATGTCCCCTGTGACAACAAATGCATTGTAACGAAAACGTGACAAGATCGAAAACAAATCGTCCTGTACTACCGGCCCTACTAGCTGTATATCATTGAATGACTTACCGCTCGTGGTTTTACATGAGCCATCAAACACGACGCGCATAGGTGTAGTTTCGCTTTGATCACGTGTCACAGGGTGATGAGGTAAATAATACCCGAAAGGAGGACTCTCGATTGGTGATAAATGGTCCAACCGTTCATACTCATGAATAAAAGCTTTATATTTTTCTTTCAAAATCGGAAACTTGTCGAGTTTTTTCTCTAAACTAAAAAATCTACATTTAGCAGTATTGAAAGAATCACCCAGAGCTCTATCAGGCGACTCACTCAAAGGCATCAGTACTGAGAATCGACCTTCCTCAGTACGCTTTGTATTTTGTAAAAAATGAGATTCACATACCTCTTCAACCTTTGAGAACTTCTGCCTGTTAAGAGGGGGTAATTCCTCAATCTCCCAAAACCTAGGAAGAGATTCATTTATATTTCGGGAGAAATTAC
Source organism: Bombyx mandarina (assembly GCF_003987935.1). The sequence continues at coordinate 1,076,063 of NW_021011507.1, read as the reverse complement.
AAATTTTGTCATGAACTCCTGAACCAGAACCTATACCAGTTGGCCCAGATATCAACCAACCTAATCGTGATTCTTGAAGAGTAGGCTTATTTCGCCCAAGCTTAATCTGATGACCATGAACGATCTCCCAGAATACATCTGCCCCTAACAACATATGAATATCAGAGGGATTAAAAAAGCTTGGATCAGCCAACTCAATGTTCGCAGGTAAGTTCAACGTAGACGTGTCTATTTCGACGTTAGGTAATCTATTTGTTATATGTGGTATGACCAGACNTAAGTTCAACGTAGACGTGTCTATTTCGACGTTAGGTAATCTATTTGTTATATGTGGTATGACCAGACAAGATACCATCATGTGAAAAGAATTGACCCGTGATTGTATTTTTATGTTACACACTTGTGATGCAGCACAGACTGTGTTATTAATTCCCAATACCTTTATAGGATTTTGATGAGAAATAGGTAAGTTAATCTTTCTTTGTAATTCTTCTGTGACGAAAGACGTCTGGCTTCCATTGTCGAGAAGCGCTTTCACGAGATAAGTTATATTACTGTTCGGATCAACTATTCTCACCTGAGCGGTACAAAGCAACACTTGACCAGGCAGCATCGCAGACAGCGACACCTGTTCATTGGCACTACCGCCTTGAGAAGAAGAAGATGGGTTAGGTATGTTATTGTCTGTGTTCACAGTACCGTTCTCTTGCAATTGTTTATGTAATAACGAATTATGTTTCGCATTACATATCCGGCAGCCTTTCCTGAAGCAACGAGAGGGACGATGACCAGATTTAAGACAATTAGAACACAATTTATGCTTATTAACTAGGCTCAACCTTGCATCTACATTCATATTCTTAAATTTATCGCACTCATAAAGAAAATGATTTTTTGAACAAATAACACACGATTTCGACGATAAATTTGTAGCAACAAAAGACTTAGTATATTTTGGTTCTTTATTTTGAACGTGTTTATCTGTCTTTGGTTGTTCAGTTTTGCAAAAGTGTACAGTTTCCAAAACATCAGCACGATTACGTAAAAATTCACAAAAAGATTCAAGAGAAGGCGGCTCAGTCAAAGAATTCCTGTGCTCCTCCCATTTGCGACTTGTGGCGCCATCTAGTTTTGTTGTCATCATAAAAATGATCAAAGTGTCCCAGAAGGAAGTAGGTTCCTTTAGTGTACCTAGAGCTCGCAAGTGTTTTGTGAAATAATCAATCATATAACGCAGTGACTGATGGGACTCCCTAGCAATAGGTTGAAACGAAAACAATGCCCTTAAATGATTGTTAACAAGAAGTCTCGTATTGTCATATCGTTGGCAAAGTAGGTCCCATGCTACGTCATAATTTTCCGACGAAAACTCAATTGATTTTATCACTACTGCGGCACTACCTTCCAACACGGACCGTAAATAATGAAATTTATTAATTTTCGGAATTGACTCATTTTCGTTTACCATAGAACGAAAAGTATCTCGAAATTCCAGCCATTTCAAATAATTGCCGTCAAAACTAGGCAAATTTATTGTGGGCAACTTAATATTAAGAGATTTAGATTTGGATTCAAATGAATTTAAAGAACCATCGTTACGATTAGTTTCATTCGGTTTTTGAGCATCTATACAGCTCTCAATAATATTCTGCGCTTGTACGATTAAGGAACAAAAATGATTCTCCATTGTTTCCCTTTCTTGTAATTGCCTTTCTTGTTCTAGAGTATCCTCGCTCAATAATTCAATTTTTCGTTGAACTTCATCAAAAACGGTCAATAAGTTTTGAAATCTTTCTAGTTTAAATTGAAGCTCATTAAGCTGAACCTTAGACATTACTTTAGAATCAATTGCTTCTATATTTTTCATATACTTTTGAAAGGCAGTTACTCTTCCCTTAATCGTACCACGTTCCTGAATTAATGATTTGAATTCCGCCATAATTTAAAAATGGGCGAATAATAAATTAAAAACAATAACCAGAAACAAAGTAAGTAAACGTTAAATTAAGAAATCAAACCATAAAGGCCGCTGTAAGTGTTCAACAGCGGCAGCCAAATCGCTTAGTCCAGTCCGTCACTGATCCCGTCTTACGCTCTCTTTGTTCCACGATAAATATACGCGCAGGTGCTTTGGTTGGGATCCAGGGGCTTCCTTTGCGGCTCGGATAGCTGGAATAGTCGGCAAAAAACTAATAAAATAGCTGTGTATACAATCACTTTTCATGAACCTATATATTTTATACATAAATCACAAATAGTGCAAAAAAGCTATTGAATAAAAAGCCGTAACTTTTTCCAACAATTAACAAACGAAAAAAATATTTTACAAAAAAATAACAGTTAATGACACATAGTGCGAAGATTCGTAGCAAAAAATGTTTGCGTGTGTGCGGGTAGATACAATTTCATTCCCAGGTAGCAATCAGCAAAGCATCAAGAAAAACTTACGAAAATTATGCAAAAATATATCATTAAAATAGCAAATTAATTACATTAAATTATTAGTAAATCAAATTAATTACTTATTGATTACGATCGCATATTGCGTCGACAAACAATAACAATGTGGGTATATTTGATTTACACAAGCAAGCGTTCTGCGACAAAATGAGGCAAAATTCCCATAATTAATGAAAATATAATTGAAAATTGGCTACTTCCTTAAAAGAGCTCAATGCAGCAGTAGATATGACAATCCAACAGCTGTGCAGTCGTCAGGTACGAGCAATCCAACAACCAACATTAATGGGCTATTTTTCTTTTCGCCTTTACGTCACATCACGTCCGATCCGTCCTCTCAGAAGGTTTCGTCTTCAATTCACGATCACGTCGGGGGTCACCAATTTCTGTTCATGACGATGGTGAACAAGAAACCACGCATGACAGAATTATGATAGTTTTATTTATTTACTTTTAAATACATTATTTTATTAACAAAGATGTTGACGCGTGTCACGCTGCTGGTCGACGAACACCAATCTTAGGCCGCGGGCGCATCTTCCTCCCGCTGCCTTCCCCCGTCCCCTCTCTCGCCCTGAACGTCGTGAACACGATTTAATTATGTAATCATATTATTTTTTTAAAGATTTTAATCACTTCTCTCAGAACATCACTGTTTCTCGTGATCTTTTTGCCCCTCCGCTTTGCCTCAGTTGAGTCCTGTCTAATTCAATTCGAGATTCTAAACTTAACAACAAATATCTGTTACCATAAACAGACGCCATTGCACTATATAATTTCAAAGCGTTAGTCCTAATGCTACATACGCAATGTATATTAATTACATTAGCCCAGTATAATAAAATTCGTTTTTGCTCTACGACATGAATACAAAACGAGGCGGCCAACTTTATAACTATTAAATATTTAAAAGCCGTCCATTTTAGACGATTAGTAGTTTCCAACATAATCCAAAACATTTAATTTCCCAGCGAGACGAGGGAAGAAGTATCGAATTAAAAAGTTTTGATAAATGTAATTCGACTTCTATCAATAAAAAAAATAGATTTATTAATAAAATTTAGTATTTTTAGATTTTCACAATTAATTGAATAAAACAAATATTACTTACTTATTATTTCGTACTCAGGAGGAGTGTCACCTCAAAACACTGAGGTCAGACATAATGAAATGCGAGATGAAGCCGTAAATTTAATTATTAAATTTAACATTTATTTTTAATTTATTCTTTATATTTAGAATTCTATAAACGCATCTACTTAAGCTTACTACTACAATAGGTCACGACGTTCCCACACTCATTCCACTCCGGACTTCTGCCAAGAGACCTATTTTACACAGAAGTCTTGATTTAACTATTGCCTGCCCCAGTACTGTAATCAGTGCGTATTGTTCTGTCAGTCTAAATACTTTAACGACAGCTCACTTCTGTACGTCATGTCAAATCACTTTACACATTATTAAAAGGGAAAGTCGACTAATTAAAATTGCACATAATTTTTTATAGCCTTCTGGGGTAAACAGGCATACGGCCAAACCGGTGGTGAGTGATTCGCTCATAGATACCAGTAATACTAGGAGCACAGCCAAGTCGCGGCTTACCACTAAGTAGTCTCCGCAAACCTCGTTTGAGGAAGGACCTGTGATAACGTTCGGGAAAAATAACGGAGGGGATTTTATTCCAGAGCCGTAGCAAAATAGATCTCAGGAAACGCGCTGTGGGTCAACGTCGCGGTTCTAGCTAATATGGACGAAGTATGCGCCATGTGCCACTGTGATGTCTATTTCTACCTGACTTCCCCGACGACTACCCCACCCTTCAAACCAAAACGCATTGCTGCTTCACGGTAGAAATACGCGGATAGGTGGTACCTACCGGTGCGGATTCACAAGAGGTCCTACCACCAGTAATTACGCAAATTATAATTTTGCGGGTTTGATTTTTATTAAACCAAGTTATTCCTTCACCGTGGAAGTCAATCGAGAACATTTGTTAAGTACGTATTTCATTAGAAAAATTGGTATCTGCCGGCGGGATTCGAACACCGTTGCGTCGCTAGATACGAATGCACCGGACGTCTTATCCTCTAGGCCACGACGACTTCAAATGTAAAGTATGGATGAAATGTTATGTAGTATGTATGAAGAAGAGAAGCGGTTTAAATCGTACTTCGTGTTTGGACTTCATTTGCTTTGTTTATTGCTTTAACATTCCGCCCGTGGATATTGATCGTTTTAGAAGTTATTGTAGCTCTCAATTGGAAAAACAGATTGGTGGTGAAATAATATGACCCACATCCAAACGGCTTTAGTTGTACACGACAGTTCCGATTCGAACGTAATCCATTTCGCATGTTCCGAGTGTGTACATTATTCGATATGGAACAACGATTACCAATGAAAACATTTCCAAGTTTCGTGAAAACATATGTAAATACATTGTAAAATCGCTTGCCACACTTTGTGATTTAACCGTTGTAATCATGTAAGTATTATCAGTATACCTATTCTCGGGTGGACGACTTAGACGTAGACTTTAGACTCAAATTTCATTGGGTATCTTTTCCTTTTTCCAAATCAACAGCGTTCAGCATTTGGCTTTAATCAGGTTGGCTGCCTTACCACGGAATTTTGACTTAATGACAACCTATGTGTTTTTTTTCCGGCTTGGGTTCGAACCTCCAACGATTTTTAGATGCCTAGGGGGCGCGCGGAGTATGTGGCACTGGTCCGCGACTGCCACCCCGAGGACGCTCGACCGACGGGTCGTCGAGGCGATAGTCGACGACCAACGACGTCGGTCTCCGCGGTACGGCGGCCCTACCAGGCCGCCCGGGCGATGCCACTGGTGTTCCGGGATACCCCGCTGGGCCAGAACCAGCTTGCCGGGTCGGAACGCAATACACCGCCGACCGGGTTGCTCTTCCACAGTATGTTCGGCGACGACGAAAATGCGGACCGCATCGTAGTTCGCAGCCGCCGACGCGTCGTCCCGTCCTCCTGGTGCCAGCGCGCTAGAGTGACGGTAGCGTGCGGCGCAGCCTCAACTCCCTTAGGGCGCCCCGTGACCATCACCGGGAGGAGACTGCCTCCTTAGTAACTGCCTAACCTAACGTAAATCGTGACCTGTCTGGCTAATAAAATAATAATTAAAAACATAATCCCTTTTTAATATCAAACTAACTCACCCTTTAATTCCTGTTCAAGTTTGCGAATCCAAGGCCTGCAATTCCCAAAGGGATTTTATGCCGACCTAAGTAACTGGTTCCTCTACCAACTTAAGCTGTTACAAAAATAGCAATAACAAATTAACAATTCCAGCTTAACTTATTCAACAGAACGATAAAAAGCGCTTATTAAAATTCAAATTACCTTTTAACTTAAGCATTGTGTTGAGATTAAAATGTTGAATTTGAATTATTTTTTTGTGGAACAGATTACGTGGTTCACTACGCTGTTCATGTTCTGCAATATCGTGAGAATTCGAGTTCGACCTCCGGTCGTTCGATTCGAATTTTGACAGAATCTGAATATCATCTTTGCCCGTCGCTATTGCTCTAATCATGTCCTTACGGATCTAACAGATCCAATAACTCTTGCATTAGACGCCTTTAGCACTAATGCTAGGAGCGGGCTTGGGGACACTGGCAACCGTACTCGTCGATACCGGCAAAGAGTTCAACGTGCAACCTAACCCACGTATCAACCCGCTGAGTTTCTCGCCGGATCTTCTCAGCGGGTCGCGATTCCGATTCGGTAGTAGATTCATTCGCGAAGTAGCTGCTCTCGATTTGTTAAGTCTCCTTCGGAGGCGCTCGGGCAGCTGTTAGCTAATCTCACCCCTCCTGGCTGAGCCTTTGCTCCCACCTGTCCTGGTGAAACTGGAAAGGCCTCCGGGCCATCAGTAACCCTTTAACCATAAAAAATTGCTCTAGTCGCACGAAGCTTACGAAAGTTTTTTGAAAATTTCAATGGAATCTTCAATATCGGACAGCGGTTTGACTGCGACATTAGGTCCATGCGTCAATGATCACCAGGTTGGGGAAAGGTTCGTCTGTCTTTGTATAAAATATTTCGGATTATTATTGTTAACAATAAAGTTAGCAGCGATTTCAAATTCGACTGCAAACCGCAGACCGAAACCGCGAACCGCAAACGACACTTCGGTATTTATTAGTGTGGGCTCGGCACGGCTGGCGAGTGAACTCGCGTTTACGTATATGGTTTACATGATGGCCGAAAACCTAGCGGTGCGTGACCAGTCTCAAATTTCGCCAATTATGAAGGAATATAAGCCAGCTGCGAAAATAATAGGAAGAGATACCCGATATATTGGGTGTGGTGTGATCGACGAAAGAAATCGATTGTTGTATTGTGGTGGGTCTTGATATAACTCTGGATTGAGGCCTACTTAATGGAGTTTACCGAATTTCTGAAAACTGGTCTGAGTAGAATTTTTTTTGCCCTACCTAATCGTTCTAAATCTCTAATCTAATCGGTGGGGGAGCTCACGGGCTCAACCTGAGAGAATTGATAACACTAGCCTTAGCAAGAGTAGTGCTTCGCTGAATTTACTACCGGATCGGAATCACTGAGAGAATCCTACGAGAAACTCAGTGGCTTGTGTCTATGGGTTAGTTCGCACGTCGAAATCGTCGACTACGACGAAGAGTTCGACGAGGGCGTGAGTAGAATCAGCAACGGGCAGCGCTATAGCATTGTTGAATATCCATGAGCGACGATGACTAATTACTGACTTACTTACTCGTCAGCTGGACCATATGCTCGACTGCCTATAATGGTAATAAAAATACAGATATTCGTGCTGCTCTCACCGCCATGCTGACGGTGTTGCCCACAAAAAATTACAATTGCAATATTTGCAGCAAACAGATTACGGGGGACCGTAGACGCCGCAGTCTTTCCAAGAGTTTTTACTGGTGGTAGACGTCTTTTACGTCGGGTAGGTAACACAATCTTGCCTATTTCTGTCGTGAAGCAGTAATGCGTTTCGGCTTAAAGGGCCGGGTAGCCGTTGTAGTGTTAAAAGTGAGACCTTACAACTCATGTCTCAAGATGGGTGGCGGCATTTACGTTGTAAATGTCTATGGGCTCCGGTAACCACTTGATATCAGGTGGGCCGCGAGCTCGTCCAAGCAATAAAAAAAAAGAGTCCAGATCTGACAAACAGACAGTCACCTGTTCCATCCTCTAACCTCATTTACGTTACATCGAAATTTACATTAAAATTACCATCACGAAGTTTGCTTTGAAATAATTAATAATTCTATACCCTCGCTTCGTCGCGTCTAAAATTAATTACATGCTCAAATTGTTATAACCTCTTCATTCAATATGCAAGCTATAAAATCAATATTGAAACGTTTCATGGTTGTCGCTTCAGGATAAAACTGGGGCTGATGCTATAATTCAATAATTCAGTTCAATTAAATACATATATTTGTATAAAAATTAAAAAGGAATGCATTTAACGGTTAGGTTAGGGATAACAAAAGACGATTCACTTGATAGTAAGTAGTCACTTTAGAAGTTTTAACGACAAAGGGAAGATCTTCCACTGAGTGGGGGGAAATTTCTCGGTAGACCAACAGTCCTAATGTTGTTGTTCGAAACTTGTATATGGATGTTAGAAGACCGCTTCCGCAAACTAAGTCAGACGATAGTACTAATGACACCTTTGATGATGGAGTTATTTAGACAAATGTTGTAAATAAATATATGTGCAAATCTGCGCCACGCCCGTGCGTTCGTTGATCCGAGCATCAGCTGTTTTTCATTTTGTGTTTCATTGCTGGTTTTTTTTTAGTAAAGTAATGTATTTTTTATGAAACTATCATTTTCATTTAGCTGTACTAACATGATGGAGCGTAAATAATGCTAATAAAACGTTTTCAAAATATGTTTTTTTTTTTTAAATCAGGATAAATTTTTTCAAAGGTGTGTCATTAGTGCTATCATCTGTCTTCGTTTTTGGAAACTGTCTCCTAACACCCAGTATGCTTATTGAAAATCTTGAATATATCGTAAGCGGGATTCAGGCATCTATCAAATCATCCTGCGTTCTATGATAGTTATCGACACAGTCACTATTGTTAATGGTCAGTAATGCCAAGTGCACAGTCTAGCTAGTCCGTAATATGGCATACGATATACTGAACATCAACCTCAAAATCCATTGAAAACTAATAAAATAAGTTATACAATCGTAGGTAGATCCAATTCGGAATGAAACCAGATATTAGTTTTGAAGTTGAACGAACGGAGTGTTTCATAATAGTTCTGTGTAAGTTTCATCCCCTACAAATGGGAATTACATTCAAATTGGTTTTGTAACAAAATTTATACAGAGTCATTCAGAACACTGGTACTATCTAGGTTTCCATGAATATAATATCGATGTGTGCATATTTCCTACGAGAAACGCTATAACAATGGGATTTATTCCGCTCCGGCTCCGCTCGAGTCTTTAACAAAAAATTCAACGTTGTTTTATATTTTCAATTAAAAGAACACTTATTGCGGCATAACTATAATAGTTAGACATATGCTGTCGCGACACTTTTTGTAAATAATAATGTGTTCTACAAAGTCGTAGTACATTATTTTATTCTATCATTAATAGTTTTCGCAGGGCACGCGATGTAAAGAATATTTTAGGTATTTTTTAGACCTTGCGTTACATTATTAGAGTTCTAGTAAGGATCCCTAATTTTTTACAAAAAAGCCGATATCACTCGGGAATAGTGTAGCTTCCAAACAGTGAAAGAATCTTTCAAATCGGTTCAGTAGTTTTGGAGCCTATTCAATACAAACAAACAAACAAATCTTTCCTCTTTATAATATTAGTATAGATACTCGTATACTCTGAAGCGGTAGGACTGTTCGACGTGTGATCTAGTCCCTAGACACAAGGGATCGCGTTTCTCGCATCTTCTGAGTGGGTCGCGATTCCGATCCGCTGGATCCGCAGCGAAGCGCTGTTCTTGTTAAGGCTAGAGCTATCGATTCTCCTAGGTAGAGCCTGTGAGCTCACCTACGCGTCCGGGCGTAGCTGGGATAGCCCCTTAGGCTACCAACCAAAGGTAGGGGGAATACAGGACTGACTTAAATGTTTTTTTAGGATATCTTCCGATTGCCCGAGTGGCTGAAGTTTGGTATTTCTTAATTATTTTTTTTTGCTTAGATAGGTGAACGAACTCACAGCCCGCTGGTAAGTTATTACTGGAGCCCATGGACATCTACAACGTAAATGCGCCACCCACCTTCAGATATAAGTTTTAAGGTCTCAGCATAGTTACAACGGCTGCCCCACCCTTCAAACTGAAGCGCATTACTGCTTCGCGGCAGAAATAGGCAGGGTGGTGGTCTACCTGCGCGGTATTGGTATCCATCGGATAAAATTCAATCATCAGAAAATACTAAATTACTGGATACTTAGCTTAGCTTAGGTTGAGTTAATTAAGGAAACCGCCCACGTCTTACAGTAATGCGAGATTGAATGTTTCGAAACGTTTTACCGATTTCAGCACGTTCTGTAGTTCGAAGTTTAACTGTACTTTTTTGTGTATGCTAACCGACTCCTCCGCTATTTGTGGCATTCCCGATCCTGCGGAAAGAATGGAAAGCAGTCGACGTCGCCCCAAACACGTCATCTCGGATCCTCCCGTTCCACTAACGGTGCTTTTAGGTACCTCAAGCACCGGGCACCGCTCTCGTCGAACCCGTCGCTTGCGACGAAGGGTTCGACGAGTAAATTAACCCTCAGACACAGCCCACTGAGTTTCTCGCCGGATCTTCTCAGTGGGTCGCGTTTCCGATCCGGTGGTAGATTCTGCGAAGCACGGCTCTTGCTAGGGTTCGTGTTAGCAACGTCGTCAGGTTTGAGCCCCGTGAGCTCACCTAGTAGTTAAGGTTACGCTGGAATAGCCTCTCAAGGCTAGGTAGGAAAAGAAAAAAGCTATTTGTGGACCGATGTTGATTTTTTTTTTCGCCATTTCGATGTCGCCACCACGCGAGATGACGAAGCCTTCGAATTTCTCATCCAATAAATTTAATGTTTCTCGTGCTGTATGGCAATTGGCGCTATCCTGTTAGAACCACATGTGTGTGAGATCCATATCCATATCCTTGGCCACAAAAAGTTTGTTGCCATCGTGCGATATCGGTCGCCATTGACAGTGAGCGCGACTCCTGGCGTATCTTCGAAGAAATAAGGGCCGATGATACCGCCGGACAAGCGTGTAGCATTCCATGGTGATGTTTTACGACTAATTATGTGTTCATGCCAAATTTGACAGCTATCGCGTTACCAAGATGGCCGCTATGAGCTATCAAACTTCGCGCGTCCCTATTGAAAAACCCTATAATTATCGCGAGATTTACAAATATATTTTTACCTAAGGTTACTTGTAGGAATTGCATCTCTGGGGTACATAATAATAATATGGAGTAAATATACGACTGTTTATTAGATTTTAACTGTATAACTACGATTAATAGATGAATCTTAAACTTCAACTAAAATGCGTGTATGTAAGGGTATCGCGTATATGTTTGTCCCAGAGTAAAAAAGTTGAGAGTCGCTGATTTAGACGATGTATTGTTTTATTATCCGGTTGCACTGAAGCACATGGATTTTTTAGTAATTAATAAAGTCAGCGTAACAGTTATTGTTTGCGTAATTAAATGTTACATTACTTAACAGGGGAGATTGTTGTTTCAAAACTTTTTAGTTTTACACGTTAGGTTTACTTTCTTCTACTCCAGCTATTACTTATATTCATTTTTCATGTAGGACTCGTCGAAGGAGTCGCTTGTACAGATCGGTCATCATAATAAAAAGGCACGTATAGAAACAATTCGGGAGGTACTTTGGTTATTCTTATTTTTTAATATCTTACATATATGCCAATCTTTGCCAACCTTTAGAAGACAAAGTGTTGCGATTTCCAGTATATGTTGCGTTGTACTAATTGATCGTTGGATTATATTTATTGTTTTGAGATATTTATTGTACCCTTATTGTACACTTGAACGACTTAAGAGAACTATAAAATTGATGCTTTGCTCTTAGCGGCTCGATTTGAAAGGTCGGTGTCATGGCGGACCTCGTTCGCTGACATTTTAACGTTCAGAAACTGAACACAAGGCTATAGTGTTTTTTTTAAATGATGCTGATGTAAGATCTATAAACGAATGCTATCTTCCACCTTAAAACGATGCAATCGAAGTCGTCCGTAACCACGAAAACTGTACCGTTCAAAACGTCGGTAATAATATTATAATTACAATTAAATTTTTTTAAGTCATCGTGACCCAAAGGATAAGAAGTCCGGTGCATTCGTATGTAGCGATGCACCAGTGTTCGAATCCCGCAGGCGGGTACCAATTTTCCTAATCAAATACGTCCTTAAAAAATGTTCACGATTGACTTCCACGGTGAAGGAATAACATCGTGTAATAAAATAAAATTCGTAAAATTATAATTTGCGTAATTAATGGTGGTAGGACCTCTTGTGAGTCCGCACGGGTAGGTACCATAAGATGTAAGTAATAATGTATACAGTAAGATGCTTACCACATCATTATCAACGTGCGATCTCAACATTCGCGTCAACGTGCTTGTTTATACTAAGCTTGGAATTAAGTGACGATTGAGAAACGTTATTCATTACGTTAAATTATGTAACTGACGCTATATCGCTCTTATGTACTTTACAAATTCGAATCTCGGTTCCAATAATGAGTTCTTTCGCCGAATGCACACGCCCAGACGCTGAGGATTCCGATGTTTGCACCGCACTTAAAATATTACACTCGCAGTCCTTCAATTAATCGTATACAGAAATGCGAAAACTTAATTACTTAAGACAACTATAAATAGATAATAACGATGAATAAGTCAGTAAAAGAAGACTATAAAATATTTATGGCGGCCGTTTATAAGTTGATTGAGTTATCTTTATTAGAATTATTTGGATCGGTATTATCCACTCAGTTATGTGCCTAGAAGCAATCTTGATTTTCGGTTAAGGCAGTGCTCGCCAACACGCGGCGCTTTGACTCCCTTAGACGTCTTCAGCTCTAATACTAGGAGCAGGCTTAGGGACCCCGGTAACCGTACGTATCGAACTCGACAAAGAGGTCGACGTGCAACCTAAGCCATGCATCAGCCCGCTGAGTTTCTCGCCGGATCTTCTCAGTAAGTTGCGATTTCGATCCCGTAGTAGATTCACTCGCGAAGCAGTTGCTCTTGAGTTGTTAGGTCTCCTTCGGAAGCGCTGTTAGCAAATCCCATCCCTCCTGGCTGATACTTACTCGCCCACCTGTCCTGGTGAAATTGGAAAGGTCTCAGGGCCACCAGTTATCCTTCAATCATAAAAAAAAAAACTTTGACTCATCCGCGGAATGTTTCGTTCAAGCACGAAATATATTACATAATATCTTGCCTTGTAAGAGACGAGTAAACATTTTTGAAACACAACGCTGTAAAAATAAACCTATGTAAAAAAAAAAAACTGAATAACTTTTAATTGTATGTTATCCATGTTTGGCTCTTTTGGTCGACAAGGTTCCGGCCTATGGTGTGGCGGGTAGCCATCACAGAACACAAGATATTTGACAGATGCCTGAATCTCGTTTACGATATTTTCAAGATAAGCTTGCAACAAGATAAGCTATATACAAGTTTCGAACAACAACATTCGAACCATCTACCGAGCAATGACACCCACTCAGTGGAAGATTTTACCTTCGTCGTTATCCCTAAACTGGATTAGGGGAATCCCGATTAGCAGTTACAGTTAAATTGATAAAGAGATTGAGGGAACACACGTGATTAAATCCACAGAAAAGAAAGCCTTAGAACATTCTATTTGATAATAATATGTATAGGACCGTAATAACATATTTACTCTCCACCTGCCTTGGTAAAACTGGAAAGGCCTCCGGGTCACCAGTAATCTCTCAAACATAAAAAAAAACGTATTTACACTTTTCAAAAACCGAAACGTTAGCTCAACTGGCTGCCGATTCGACTCCATCGGAATAATCATATTCTTTCTTTGCCTTTATACTTATCTTTCATCCTTTCTTATCTTAAAAGCCGCATTGAGTTCCACCGTGATATACATATTGTATACGCATATGTATACAGAAAAGTTGCATTACCTAATGATGCCAATACATTCCACAAAGCTTTATGGTCAATCCTTTACAGCTCAGAACATTTGTGGAATGCAATCCCGATACGTATACATTCTAAAACATTAAATTCCTTCAAAGTATTTTTTTTAATTGCTTAGATGGTTAGACGAGCTCACCGCCCACCTGTTAAGTGGTTACCGGAGCTCATAGACATCTACAACGTAAATGTGCCGCCCACCTTGAGATATAAGTTTCAGTAATTACGCAAATTATAAATATGCGGGTTTGATTTTTATTACGCGATGTTATTCCTTCACCGTGGAAGTCAATCGTCAACATTTGTTAAGTATGTATTTCATTATAAAATTGGTACCCGCCTGCGGGATTCGAACACCGGTGCATCGCTCAACACGAATGCACCAGACGTCTTATCCTTTAGGCCACGACGACTTCAACTAACTACTTAAAGGACATTATCTATACTTGACAATTTAGTTATATTTGTGTTTAGCATGTCTGATTAATGTAGCCTATGTATACTCCACTATACTCGTACGTATGTATATATTTATATATCTATTAAGCGCATATTAAACATTATAATTATACTATTGTTTTATTTGTTGGTATATCAGTATTTATGTACAACGTTATATTTACATGTGTAATATATTAATATCATCATTATATTATTGTGGTATGTATGTATTTCTTTCATTGCTTAAGTCTGCAAGTAGACTAACATTAATATCTGTCCTTAGATTATTCTTGAGCATCTGATGGTCTCCTAGAAGATATCACTCTTAACAATAAGACTGCCATTTCTGCTTTTAGTAATGTTTTGCATTCATTTTGATTTTATATAGAGCATACGATACTAGTCATCAGCAAAAATAATTACAAAAACGATTTATCTATATATCGTACTCATATAAATGCTAATAAAAGCAGCTTTCATTAAGGATCAGTCAGGTCGGAAGACCGTATAAGGGTGGGAAATAATTATGCAGAGATCTAGATGTTCATATGAGTTTAATTGCGAATGCACGCGGCCTGGTTAACGACACGTTGCGTTTAATAACTAGACGCAAACGAGCTGTTTATTATTATAATCAATCCACATATTCTATACATTCATATTTTGATCACAAATATATCTGTCGCATCCGGAAACGGTAAACGAAGCCAAAGCCCGCCTTCTAGTGGATGTGGGTCGCAACTACTCGTCAAATATCGGCTCCCTTCGGGTGGTGTGCTTCGGCAGGGTCGACATGTAATCGCTTGGGTTGTTCCATGGAGATTCGTTGCCTGACTTATGAAGCGAGAAGACGTCTCGGAACTGTCATATAGTTTTGTTCTACGCGTTGTTATATTTTGATTTTATTAGCTCTGCCTTTGTATTTAAAATAGAATCTCATTGTACGGCTACCTATAAAAGTCAACGAATAATAGTGATCGTTAACTTACTTTTAGCACCCACTTACTGATCCATCCATCGCCTACATAAACAAAGCCATAGAGCGTTATGGCTTAAATCCACTATGGCAAGGCAACTTGTTTTTGCAAATGCACTTATCACTGCTTTCGACCTCTATCACATCATCATCATCATCGGCTTCTCTCATCCAGCTCTTGCCAGCTATCGTGCTTATATCGTCACTCCAACCAGCCTGAAGGCGTCCAGCACTAGGTTTACCAATTCGCAAAACTGATAACTGTTAGGGTAAACGTGTTCTTGACCTCTATCTTAAGACGTCAAAAACAAACTCAGTGTATCGTTAGAACGACAATATATACCATTGAAAATCTCCAGGCAGATAAGTATCGTGTGAACAATCACTCGTGGGAAGGCTCATATGTCTATTTAAATACAAATTAACAGTTTCTGATTTGTTTAAACAAAAGATTTGTGAGCGCCTCGTAAATTGGAAAATGGTTTTAAGTAAATAGTATTACGTTAATTTAATTAAAGACGCACGTTTACTGTGGGAAGCTGAGCGGTATATGGAGTAAGGAAAACTAATAGGTAGGGTAATATGATGGGCAGCGGCTTGGATCTGCTCCTGGCATTGCTCTAGTCCATAGTAACCACCCACCATCAGGTGGGCCATATGCTTGTCTGCCTACAAGGGCAATAAAAAATAATAAAAATAGTAAAATGGGCGGTCTGATCCACGTACCTTAAACCTGGGCCAAAAGAAAGACTCCAGACCAGCGCTAATCCAATAGTTTAAACTGATTCTAGGCCATAATATTTTGGGTGCCAAAACGGATCCAATTGTTATTCACATCAGAAATAAGCAAACATATAACTGCTCACCATAATTCTATTTCAAACATAGTAAAATATTCTTGCCACCTGTAGCTTTTAATATCAGTTCTTTTATCATTTGCTGGTGATTGGATGATGTGACATGCGCCTCATTTAATCCTATATAGTCCGATAAGTTACTGTCTAAAATGGCTAAATAACTGTTTATAACAATGCTATTATCTAAGACTAAAAAACCTGGTCTACTTTTAGTGTAGCTAAGCATCTACCCATTATCCATTAAAATAAAGCTCTCGCGTTACTCAATATTCTTTCTAAATTATTTATCTTAAGCTTAATTCAAAAATGTGAATTCACAAATTCTTAACATGTCCGTAGGATATACGCAAGAACCTTCCCAAGATTACCTCTTCATGCAAATACACGGCAATACTCAGATTTTACTGACGCAATCATTCGTCGCCTCCTGAGGTTCTCATCCATACAAATTGCTCCAGATATTTTACTGTGGTCCGCTTGTGCAGTATAAAAAATATTCAGGAACTTTGTTCGTTAAAATGTCCAATTCAAAGGAACGTGTAAGAAGTTTTTATTTTTGATCCGGCATCCGAATTTCAAGGGGTAGCGTAGCCGTATTTGGAATTTCAGACGCGATTTCGTAAACGACCCACCTGGATTCTCGCCCGAGCGTTTGAGCCTCGGCGTCTCTTCCGGATCAGAGTTCGGGAGAAGCAGGAGCAGTGGATCCGCTCAACGATGAAAAGACGCCTGGAATTGTCCACGAAACCGACTCTGCGTCGGCCATCATAGTGAGCGACCAGCTAGACTCGACAACAACCTATTTGCATTAGCAAAAAACTGCCTACCCACCTAAATTACCTACTACTTGAAACTAACCCTAGGGGAACTTGAAAACTCTTAAAAGTCTTCCAAAGGTTACAATTGACAGTAGAATTTCCAGTGTTTTTCACCGTTTAAATTTTACAGTATAAATTACCTCATCCCTACGTATTTCGTCAGACAAATTGGCCAAAATATGCTCGAATATCCGGCTACGGAATGAGCTCCCCTCCACGGTGTTTCCCGAGCGCTATGACATGTCCTTCTTCAAACGAGGCTTGTGGAGAGTATTAAGCGGTAGGCAGCGGCTTGGCTCTGCCCCTGGCATTGCTGAAGTGCATGGGCGACGGTAACCACTCACCATCAGGTGGGCCGTAGGCTCGTCTGCCTACAAGGGCAATTAAAAAAAATTTAAAAACCGATCAAACTTCCTTTAAAAAATGATCTTAAAACATTTAGATTGGTCAAGAGTAAATAAAATAGACAAATTTACCTAACGTAAGACTGCTCGGAAGCAGTTGTTACAATTCTATTGATTTGGACCGTCGGGCGCCAGCTTAGATATTCTAATGTCTGTCGAATCAGTAATCCGTCCCAATGAACAAGTACACGCTCGTCTACACTTAAAAATATGATCGAACGAAAAAGCAACGCTGTAAGTGTCCCAATACTGTGTCGCACATGTCTATAAAAAAGGTTTTGAGATGTTTCGTAACGCGATGGTGTGAACGCGTGGGACGCAAGGATTTTCGACGAAATACAAGATCTTTTGTTGCATTTACGCGCGGTTTTTTTTTTGTAATATCTTAGATTACATCGAATACAGTATTTTTTTCATTTATAGGTCGTTTAATAAAACTGATAGATTTAATAATGCAGAGCTTTTAAGATAATAAATTTAGTAACGTAGTGCTGAACGAAAATAGGGAATACAATGTTACTGATGAAGATGTCGAAGAAAGAGCGAAATGGAGAGGAAAATAAGGAAAGTTGACCATGTGGGATGAATAGTCAGGAAGAGAGAAACATAGATCGTTTTAATTGATCATTAGAATTGATTCTTATCACTGCTTACTGTTTGAACGCTGTTTCCGTATTGGGAATTCCAAACATTTCTAGAAATCGGCCAAGAAGTTGAGTTCTCAGAGCTTCTGCTTGTATGGTCACAATGTTAGTCAGCAATATCAGTTGCGCCACCAAACCGCCGTCTTCCATGAAGAAATTTATTTCATAGACTTCAGAGGTTGCAATACGACTTACTCCCAGAAATTACGCTTAAAGTTTTGCGGGTTTGATTTGACAGTGACTACATTTGAACTCAACTTCAATGACCTCAAGATTCAGGTCACGGGGCTCTATCAGAGAGTCATTGCTAAGATCTTCCCTAGCAGTAGCAGTAGGATCGGAATCGCGACCCAACCTAATATCTGCCTTTATATGTTTTCATTTGCTAGAGATTGAATAAATCAGTTGTTCTCCATTCGTTTTTGTTATATAAATACCACCATGATCGGAATTTAATCACATTTAAAGTGAAAACAAACTAAACAGGTCATTGTTTGTTTTTGTTTCATTAGAGAGATCAGACTCCTAATCAGATTTTGTTGAAAACTCCGTTGACTTTTGTGTTGACAACCATTTGAATAATTCATTGGATGAATAATTAAATGTACGTTCGCTAAATGTCGAACCGGTATTCGAATCCTGATAGCTGACA
Organism: Bombyx mandarina; assembly: GCF_003987935.1. Next base: position 1,057,608 of record NW_021011507.1, on the reverse strand, counting down.
AGTCTTCTAGCACGATTGGAGATGGTCAGAATGTTTTGCGTTAATTTTAAGATTATCTAGTGACACTTTGCCAGCTTTAGACTATTGTTTTATCGATGACAATAACAATAGCTATTTTTGTGATAATGTTAATAATCTGGCTAGACAATATCTATGTAATTATTAATGGTAGAATATCAAAAGCTCTAAGTGTCTTGGCTATTTCTTCGGCAAATGCGTTCCGGGGTAAAAGCCGTTTTTCTAATAGAACTGACTAAGCCTTGTCTTATCTATCTAAGTCAATTAAAAAAACCAAACATATTCATAAACTTTTGTAATAAAAAAAAAATAATACTACCGTAGCCAAAGGCAAGATTGCGTACGATTTATCGCAATTTGGTTTACAAAATCATCTTTGAAAACCACCGACAATTGTGACTGCGTAATTATAGATTAGTCAATGTGTTGATGGCTTGACGATGGCGATGGCGCAGTCTGAAGACTCGTTTAACCCTACTAGTGTGGTCCCCAATGGTCATAATTCAACCGCAATTAGACGCAATCAGACAAAATTGATTGTTATTTTATGTATTTCGGTTGCTCTTCTATTTAGTCACTTTTTTCCTTGTAGACATGGATAAAAACTGCTGTACTAAGACATCGATTGATTTCACGGCCCACTCCATTGATGTAAAATTGGGATAGTATAAAAATAAGGCGAAGCTATATGAACGAATTCTTCGGAAGTAAATTTTTTCGTTTCACTATTTGCACGTAATTAAAATAATGTCTCCTTTTCTGACTAATATAACCTTATTTGAGTTAATACGTAATTTGAATAGAACATAAATAAATTGAGCATTGCTAAGAAAGTGTTCAAAAAAGCTCTTCTTAATGTTTTTATTTTTATTTTTTTATTGCTTAGATGGGTAGTCGAGCTCACAGCCCACCTGGTGTAAGTGGTTACTGGAGCCCATAGACGTCTACAACGTAAATACGCCACCCACCTTGAGATATAAGTTCTAAGGTCTCAAGTATAGTTACAACGGCTTCCCCACCCTTCAAAACCGAAACGCATTACAGCTTCACGGCAGAAATGGGCAGGGTGGTGGTACTTACCCGCGCGGACTCACAAGAGGTTCTACCACCAGTAAAAAGTAATGTCTCCATTAAGGCGAAGACAAAACGTGTTCCTTGTTAAATAAATATAACTCGCACGACATTCACTACTCAGTTAAACGAAATCACAATATTAATTCAAATGTTTTAATTTTCAAAGGTTTAGAATAGAATTTAAGTGTAGGTAGAATAGGTAAGGTTTAAGTAAGTTAAGTGTTGCTTTAATCAAATCAAATCAATTAAAAAAATTGTTATTCAACATAAATGAAAGTATGTACATACTTGTTGAACGTCAAAATAACTACCGCTAATTCACAAAATTAGCCTCCGCCCTGAGCAGAATTGGCAAGAAACTCAGCGGGCATGTCTTTTCTTTTAAACTTTTTTTTTTTAATATTAGATTTTATCTCGCTGAGGTCGAGTGCTGGATCGCTTCAATATTCACATTGCGATAACGTCTTCATTTTTGAGCTTCTGGGGTATTGATATATTTTTTTAAAATCTCCCTTTGTAGGTTCTGTTAGAGTTCATTTCTTATAAACTATGGTACACCTACAGACACTCCCAGTAATTTATTTTGGAATCTTGAATAAGTAGTTTACTTACTTACTACTTATTTCGCGTTTGTATGGAAACCCCTCTCACGTTGATGCCGTAACACAGACTTATAGATCTTTTTGTGTTGTCTATATGCTATACTTGCAAACATTAGTTAAGTTATGGAGTAATAGATTTAGAATAAATCGTTTCCGTTTTGATGAGATTAAACTGAAGAAAACAACTGGTGGTAGGACCTCTTGTAAGTCCGCACGGGTAGGTACCACCACCCAACCTATTTCTGCCGTGAAGCAGTAATGCGTGTCGGTTTGAAGTATGGGGCAGCCGTTGTAACTATACTTGAGACCTTAGAACTTATATCTCTAGGTGGGTGGCGCATTTACGTCGTAGATGTCTATGTGCTCCAGTAACCACTTAACACCAGGTGGGCTGTGAGCTCGTCCACACATCTAAGCAATAAAAAAAAACAAGAATAAAATTGGAAAATAGAAATACCACCGTAATAGGAAACGATTTTAAGTACCGCTGTATTAGGAGCTTTTACCTTACTGCAATATTGCTCTGCTTCGTGGAATAATTGTCCACCATAAATCCTTGCATGAGGACATCTTATCTTTACACTACAGAAATTATAAATATTCAGTTTGTGTGGTTTTCCAAATAGCAATGTTTAATACCGATGGTCCAGACTGCCCATCAAGCGTCAAGCGTTTGAAGCTCTAGCCGTATTCGTATAGGGAAATAATTTTATATTTGGGAATCCTATTACTGATGATTCGATGTTCACAAGTTACAGTATGCCAAGGAGGTTGGCGTTGAATGATCCCTCATGAATAACAATCTCCTCGCAAATATTCATGTAAAACTAAAATAATTAAAATCAAATTAAAATCTATTCAGCAATTTTAAATGGATACAAATATTTTTTGAACAAAGACTGGGTAAGGCACAGGGATATCTATTCATCCGGCCACAGGCCTGATGCGACCGAAAGGACTGACTTAAATTTATTTCAGCTTCCAACCGTAAATTAATTTTATCTGACAGCTAAGGAGCTTGACTGTAGAATTTCACGTCAGCCACACAATACATTTGCGAGGAGAAAACACGAAATTACTTATATTTTCTTTTTAATTTTTTTTCGGACATAATTGTCGCGTGTACAATTTAGTTCATATTGTTGATGTATCTTATTTTGATAGAATTTATGATATTATTAAAATTTAGTATTTTAAATTACTGTATTAAATTGTGTGCTGTGTGAAACCTTCGTAACCTTGCTGTACTAGTATCACGCGATTTTACAAATTTTTCTAAAGAAATGCGTACTTTATACGTATCTATGACAGATTTCCAGAATGAAGGAATAACGTGGTGTAATAAAAATGAAACTGACAATTTTTTGTTACCGTCCTGCCTATGTTCACGAAGTAGTGAGACAAGCGTTTCGAAGTCGTCGTGGCCTAAAGGATAAGACGTCCGGTGCATTCGTATGCAGCGATGCAACGGTGTTCGAATCCCGCAGGCGGGTACCAATTTTTCTAATGAAATACGTACTCAACAAATGTTCACGATTGACTTCCACGGTGAAGGAATAACATCGTGTGATAAAAATCAAAAGTGCAAAATTATAATTTGCGTAATTACTGGTGGTATGACCACTTGTGAGTCTGCGCGGATAGGTACCCTGCCTATTTCTGCCGTGAAGCAGTAATGCGTTTCGGTTTGAAGGGTGGGGTAGCCGTTGTAACTACCGTCCACCCATCTACGCAATAAAAATAAAAAAAAAAAGCGTTGTTTAGTACAATCGAGAATTCGAGCTCATCTCTCAAGGTGATGGCATTAACGTTGTCATGTATATGATGACGCTTTCAATTGTTTGTTGTTCTTGAAATTAACACGTTCACGATTTCCAAAACATTCAGTATTCTTCTTCTTCTTTTTCACCACCTTATCCCATTAGGTGGGGTCGGCACAGCGAATTTTTCACTTCCATTCTCTTCTATCAGCCGCCATCTCAACACTCACTCCTCTCTCCTCATATCGTCATTCACACACTCCATCCATGTCCTCTTCGGTCGACCTCTTCCCCCTCAACCTTGCACTACCATGTCCATACATCTCCTAGTCACATGCTCTTCTCTCTACGCATCACATGTCCATACCACGCTAACCGTCCGCTCTTTAATTTGTTGATTACCGGGGCTACTTTCACACTTCCTCTGATATACTCATTCTTTATCTTGTCCACACTGAGTATTATAATACTCAATTATTTACAATTTGTTATTCGTGGCGATCAGGAAAACAATTAAAAAAATAACTTTACGAAGCTAAACCATTCAACAATATTGAAATGGTTTCAAACAAGGCTTTCCTTTTTTTTTATTAACCGCTTTGAAAAGCAATCTCGGCGAATCGAAGCTTAGTTTGTATCTTTAATATGTATACGTAAGTATGCTAAGTGAAAAATAATAATATAGTAAAATTTGTTTGTAGTTGTTGTAGTATTATATGTTTAAATTTGACTTTACATTTGAAAAATATCACTGCAATTCACGGTGTTACTGTCACAAGATTCTATACCCACGATTTCAACTTTTAATGTAATATAATATATTAGTTTAAGAAAACTATCACGCTGCCGCTGTAGAGCTAGCTACAGCCCTTGAATTTCTGATAAGGACAATTTTGTTGTATTATCGTGTGTCGGTCGGTATTATCGATATCGGTATTATCGGTTCTTCATTGGTGTACGAAGTTTCAATCCAATTCGACGCTTTAAGTAGGTAAAAATCACATTCGAAGATTCCGTTACATAGATACATATCACTCTAATAGAGACGTCTCAAAACAAAAGAAATCTTTAAGTTAATGAGCAAGAAGGTCGAAAGAGTTCCATCAAAATCCAGATTATCCTCTAACAGACTTATTAGTTTCGGCATGTTAGAGGTAAATTATATTTTCAGTCGGTCGTAGTAGACTCATTTTGTCGGGATTAGATCAAGGACTACCCTAATATACTTATTATCCACGTCTATTTTATACAGTGTGCTGTTTTTCTTATTTTATTTTAGGTGAAGTTAGAAATGCTCGTGTCTAGACTGTTTTGAGGTTTATTAATAGATATTGACAGTATAGTACTGTAAAAGCATTTTTTTGTGTCCCAAAAACTGTCCACGCTCGGGTCAAATAATAAGTCGGTTTGTGGAAGTGATTTTGTATTTTATTTTTAGTCCGCCGGAATAGTATTTTTATAAAATATTTGAAAATTATAAAAAAAGGCGCCAAGAGTGAGTGAATAATGTACAGATAATATAAAAAATTTGCATAATAATATGCGTTTCGTTTCACGCTGTGAAGATCTTGAACGCTATCAAAGCACATACAGATACATATGCGATTTAAGAACTATAAAATTGAAAATATTCTTTACTCTAAGAACACGACCATTATCTACGATGAAATCAAGAATCGTACACAGAAAAAACAAATATTTGGCTATATTTTTTTGAACATCCTGTATAAAGGCGATTGGCGTATAAAGATACTTTGTAAGACGCTGCGGACATTGGGTATCTTTTGTAACTTGATGTAGACGTTACTTTGAATGGAATACGTAAGCGGATTGTATTAAACCCTCTTCTTAAAAGGACACGTGAAATAAAGCTGCCAGTGAATTGAAAGTGCGTTTTTTAGAGATATAATGTACGAGTATACTCGTAATACAGTGCGCAGGAATTTCAATTTTATGGAGTAATTTGACGAATTGAAATAATAATATTTGTGATATGTATTTAGGGAGAAACATCTGTAGCACACGGAATTCACGTTTTGAAGTGAAGAATTAATTAATGTCATGAATCAACAAAACTGCTGCTGTAATGGTGGCGTATTGACAGACAAGCTTATGGCCCACTTACTTGATGATAACTAATCGTAACTTATAGACGTCAGCAATGGCACAGTAAATGGCCAGGGGCACAGTAAAGTCGCAGCCTACCCCTGACTACCCTCCGCAAGCCTTGTTAGGAAAAGGATATGGCATAGCGTCCTGGAAGCGCCGTGGAGGGGAGTTCATTCCACAACCGGATGGTACGTGCCAAGAAAAATATCTGGAAACCTAACTGGTAATCATATTATGTTAGTTAATAACATTAACTTGAAAATAAATCTCTGTTCTCTTTAAAAAAACCTGTATCGTTTTAATATTTTATAAGATGAAGTACTCAAGATGCCCTTAAAAGAATTAAGTTAACATGCGCAATGAAGCAGACAAAGAACCGTTTAAATAACAGCATCTGAAAGTAGATCCTAAAAGGATTGCAAGCCTTGACTCCGGCTTCGCGAGGAACGACTAGGGCTGCTAACTGTTCAAAACACAGCTTTATCGAGAGAAAAAACTGATCAAAATCATAATGTAAATGTAGTCACAAGTAAGTGAAAATATACTGTAGATAAAGAAGAAATAAAGAATAATATGAAACGAATGTAATGAAAAATCGTGAATGGTTCTTTAAAAAATATAGAAAATATTATGCGAAAGAAAAACAAATCAGGCCTTGAACGTTTCCAGTGAAAATTGAACTTTATCCAAAGAATTTGGAAACCCACTAACTTACCTTAATATTCTAAGACTAGCGACCCGCCCTCGCTTCGCTTCGGAAACATTAAATTTTATTATTGATAGCTGAGTCCCGCGATCTTACCTGCGGTTATTGTCGTACCGCGGGTGACACCGCGGGGCGAAGCTAGTCTTAAAAAAAGTAGCCTTACCTACTTCTTATATCATCAGCTACCTATCAGTGAAAGTCTTGTCAAAATCGGTCCAGCCGTTTCAGAGACTAGCCGGAACAAACAGACAGGCAGACACACAAAAATTGTAAAAAATGTTATTTTGGTGTATGTACCGTATATACATATATTTTCATATGCATGTGGTAAAAAGCGGTTATTTCAATATTACAAACAGACACTCCAATTTTATTTATATGTATAGATTTGAACAAGTTCATTTCTTTTAATATGTTAATAGTTTCTATGAATGTGATAGAAAACTCTCAAAATTAAGACAAGATCAGAAGCACCATCAAGTGTAACGATCGTTTTTGAACTTTTAATCAAGGCCGATAAGCGTTTAAGATAGGTTCACAGAGACGACTAAACCTTGCATCAAAAGTTTGAAAGCTCAACTTATGTAAAAACTCTTTCTTACAAAATTGTTTATTGATTTATTACATTAGTGAGTGGAGGAGATCAGGGCCCACCTGATGTTAAGTGGTTACGGGAGCCCAAAGACATCTATAACGTAAATGCCACCTGAGATGTGAGCTCTAAATTCTCAGTATAGTACAACGGCTACCCCACCCTTCAAACCGAAATGTATTACTGCATCACGGCAGAAATAGGCACGGTGGGTAGTACCTACCCGTGCGGACTCACAAGACATCCTACAATCAGTAAAGTAAATTAACTTAAGGGAGTTTTAAAAGTAATAAGCTCTGTTAAGCCAAAACATCCGAATGGAAAAAGCACTACAGACAAAATTCATAATCGCCATAATTTCACAATCTCGTTCGTTATTGGGAATATTGCCAACCCTAAACAACAACCTTGCACCGCGCTTTTAGATAATTTTAATGTCAAACCCAAAAGTCACTTATGTGACCTTTGCATATATTCCTTATTAAACACAGTATACATTATAGAATTTATTAATAGCACTACAAACACAATAATACACACACACACACACACACACACACAATTATTAAACTGAACTTGTTGAAATAAACATAATTACTTTTTAGTAGAAATAGATTTAAAGGAGGTAACTGCCTATATCATAAACAAGTCCTTCGTGGTAAATTACATAATGTGTACTTATGCAATTACACGCTAAATTTTCGTAGAGTTAATACCAGCCTGAGGATTGATCCAAGCCCCAAACACATTGCTCAGCTAGTGTAAAATGTAAAAACTTACCCAATTCGTAAAAAATATATTGTTTTTATTGAAAGAGAAATAAGTCTAAGATAGTTATAACAGATAAACTTTAAAAGCAAAACATACGAATGAAATAGAAGAATATAAATGGGTTTTCAATTGCGATTCCGAATAACGTTTTGGTACAAGAAAACGTTCTTAGTTATTTAGAAGCACGATTCGAGCTGTACAATACAATTGATATTTCCATTCGCCGGGATCAGGGTTACCATGAAGACGATAGCTTTGAATATTTTGACGTGACAACGTCTTATAATTCGATGGAGCCGACTGCACGCACGAAAAAACAAAACTCATGCGGCGTTACCTCGCTCTGAAGCGTTCCATTTAAGACTTGAAGTGCAAGCGAGAGCGCGCAACGAGCGACAAAAAGGCACATTCGGCCTCCGTGTTCGGCAGCGTTGGACATGTCTCTCTCCTACTTGAGTGAGCGATGCATCCGCGTGGACAGCTGCTATACAATCATACATTTACACGTTTTCGTCAAGTATGAAGTTCAGTGAAAAGTGAATGTGGTGTCAATTGTCCATACAAATATCTATCAAACAAATAAAATTAAAATTTTCTTTTGAAAAATGAAACCATTCCATCAGTATTTTCTTATGACTTTGTCACGTTTAACTATCGTCAGTAAAGCGGCTTTACAGAAACCCGATTTTTTTTAAATGTAAGAGTCGTAAATAAACCGATTGATGTGGTATGTTGAACACGGGTCGCTGGTTCGGTCATGCTCGTTTGACCCTCAATTAATCAAACATTCCAATAGAAGGGCTTGGATCTCAAGGCCTGGTGACTCCCACTGCTATATTCTAATAGTCCAGGCAAAATGGCCGCCAGTCATTCACTGATCTGATCATTCGTAAAACTATTTCACATGCGGAGCAAGTATACTTGATTCGTTCATGTTTCTTTCACGCTCAACACACACGCTTGTATATATAAAGCTTAGCTTCACCTTCTTCTTAGCTACCTATAAAGATATTTTAATAAGAGATACTTAGTAAATTTCAACATAGTTTTATTTAATAAAAATATCCGAACTATGACTATCGCATGGTGGTCTTAGTGAAAGCCTAGTTTTAAAAAAAATAGCTGGAGCTTTCGTTGAAATTATTTTTTTGAACCAACTAACCTATTTAATTTCCGTTCCTTTTAAAATTTGAGATGAGGTTCTACAAAAGTTGAAATTTCAACTAATTGCATTTAAGAGAGAGAATATACTTCCGATTACTGATTATAACACTACCTATTCTAATATACTCACAGGGCTTATAAATTATTTATTAAGGATTAACATTTCTTAATTATGTAAGGGCTTATGGGCTCCAGTAACCACTTAACACCAGGTGGGCTGTGAGCTCGTCCACGCATCTAAAAAATAAAAAAAAATGTGAGCCGTCACGGGACGCCTGGCAGATGTGAAACATCGACATTATTTTGTAAAAGTAATAGGCAGAAAAGAACAGATTGTGATAGGAACTAAATATGTGTCATAATGATAAAATAAAATATTACGAAAAATTCTTTGTTTTCAAGTAAAACACAGGTTATGTGTACTGTAGTAAACAACATTGTATACACTACGGAGTATAGGTATCCGAGCTCAGTGTAACGAGAGAGATTTTTTTTTTTTTTTTCGGCCCGGGGGCCAAACCTCCTACGAGGTCCCCGCGCCTAGGGGGCGCGCGGGGTATGTGAGACTCAACGATCTGCAGGTGTTGAGAGCAGATCGCGGGCCCAAGGATTTTAGGGCCCACCCACTAAACGACTCCCCTGCACTCTTGTGCAGTCGTTTAAGAACGTGTAAGAACACCCGACGTCCGATCTCCGTCCGGGGTCAGAACCCGTTCAGAGTAGGGGGGTTCCCGCGGTCAACACTACAACCAGACACGCGGCGCCACCCCGAGGACGCCCGACCGACGGGTCGTCGAGGCGATAGTCGACGACCAACGACGTCGGTCTCCGCGGTACGGCGGCCCTACCAGGCCGCCCGGGCGGTGCCGCTGGTGTTCCGGGATACCCCGCTGGGCCAGAACCAGCCTGCCGGGTCGGAACGCGATACACCGCCGACCGGGTTGCTCTTCAACAGTATGTTCGGCGACGACAGCGACGACGAAAATGCGGACCGCATCGCAGTCCGCAGCCGCCGACGCGCCGTCCCGTCCTCCTGGTGCCAGCGCGCTAGAGTGACGGTAGCGTGCGGCGCAGCCTCAACCCCCTTAGGTCGCCCCGTGACCATCACCGGGAGGAGACTGCCTCCTCATAGGGGCTGGAGCTGGACAAACGCCCTCCTCCGAACCCCGGCTCGACGGCGGCGGCACGGCGCCGAGAGGGAAGAAGAGCTCTCCCTCTCCCGTTCCGCCGCCTCCTTCTGCGAGATGGTGGACTCGCAGAAGTCGAGCATCGCCTGCCAGGACTCGTCGCTGCCGAGCATCGTAGCCACGACGGTCGGAAGCGACAAGTCCGGTCCTATTTTTGCAACGAGGACGCGGCGCTGCTCCGCGAAAGCGGTGCAGTACGCGAGCGTGTGCTCCACCGTGTCCTCGTTGCAGCCACTGCAGTGGTGGCACTTCGGCGTCGGCTCCCTCCGGGCGACGAGGTGCAGGTAGCGACCGAAACAGCCGTGTCCCGTGAGCACCTGTGTCGCCCGGAAGGTGAGACGTCCTCGGTCGCGATTCATCCATTCCGAGAGGACCGGGCGGATCGCCTCGACGGTCCGTCGCCCGTAGGCGGGGTCCGCCAGGCGGCGAGACCACGCCTCGAGCACGGCACGCCGAGATTGAAGCTTCCGCGCTCGAACTTCCGCCGCGCCGGGACGCGGCTCCCCCCTGGACGAGAGAGATGGCTTAACGCCGGATCGAGTGTGAGAGAATCGCACAGTCGATTGCGCATGGCGACGCGTCGCCACGGCATACGTCGCCACGCCAGAAATCGGTTTTACGTGCGGCTATAGATGTTTCACATCAACAATTGATTGGCTGATTAGCAAAGATCCGATCTAAATAAATCGCTTATCATAGTTTTATTATGTGTTCATGGTTTGGAACAACTTAAATAAAGTATCGATTGATTTTCAATCTAAACGTTATATTTACGGACAAGATTATTAATGAATAGTATTAAAGGATTTAGAGATATTTATAAAAATTCAATTTTATAAAAGTCAAGAAAAAGACAAATCAAATATAATGAGAAATAGTACAACGTAACCTTAAATCTGATACTAGGACATTAAGGACACTAAATTTCAATGTCGCCTTTATAGTTCACCGAATGGTAAAACTGAAGTGAAAATCCCCAGGATCCTAACGTCGAAAGGACCTCATAGTCCCAATGGACGCTTAATGGCGCTCTTAATGCACATATAAAATTTCATAGTTCATAAATGGTTCATCTACATATATTCAAGTCGTTTTGTGGTTAACTTGTCCCAACCATTCTGTCGTTGAATAAAACGTGAAATACTACGAAACCTGGTACCTTTACTGGTGGTAGGACCTCTTGTGAGTCCGCACGGGTAGGTACCAGCGCCCCGCCTATTTCTGCCGTGAAGCAGTAATGCGTTTCGGTTTGAAGGGTGGGGCAGCCGTTGTGACTATACTGAGAACTTAGAACTGTATCTCAAGGTGTGTGGCGCATTTACGTTGTAGATGTCTATGGGCTCCAGTAACCACTTAACACCAGGTGGGCTGTGAGCTCGTCCACACTTCTAAGCAATAAAAAAAAAAAANCGCCCCGCCTATTTCTGCCGTGAAGCAGTAATGCGTTTCGGTTTGAAGGGTGGGGCAGCCGTTGTGACTATACTGAGAACTTAGAACTGTATCTCAAGGTGTGTGGCGCATTTACGTTGTAGATGTCTATGGGCTCCAGTAACCACTTAACACCAGGTGGGCTGTGAGCTCGTCCACACTTCTAAGCAATAAAAAAAAAAAAAAAACCTGACGGTTGGCGCTATAATGTCTGTAATTGTGCAATCACAATTTGCCTCCAAATATTTCAAGATGACAAGCGTAATTATAGTTCTTTTCGTGTTCAGAGAAAGCCAGTAATGTCCGCTATTCGAGATAATGTGGGAATCGTTTTGGTTATGCTGTTTTGATTCTCGAAATATTTTAATTGCAGGTTTTCGGGTGGTTTTGACGTTTGAAAGTCTCGTCTTAATTACGACGGTGGTTAAGAAAAACGCATAAATAACCATCAAATTTCTCAAAGTAATTCACTTTACTTACTGTAGCATCAGAATTACGTGATGCTTTTGTAATTTCTGATGAGATTTTCGGGCTGGATATGTCAAAAATTTTGATTCTTTAATAGAATAATAATAATTATAGACATAATCAGAAATCGTAAATTGTTTAATGTTCTGTAGATTATGATAAAGACAGCCGTGTTTAAGATCGACGACCGGTCTGTGCTTTTTGTATATATGTATGTAGCTTCAATTGTATGTTTATAACATTACGAGAAATAAAAATGTCATTGTTTCATTTGCATCTTTTGGTGAAGGTTGTGACCTATATGTTTTAACTTCAAGAATAATTAATTTAATAATATTGCCTCTCGGATAATGAGCTTTTGAATTAGTCAAACCAACGAATAGAGTTCTCGACTCTAGATTTTCCACATTATATGATAAAATGTCAGAATTCTTTAACAAGCTAGGGGTTATAGCAGAGCCGTTGCGAACTTTGTATAAATCTTCTTTTAAAGGTTATTATTGTCAGAAATAGTTTTTTATCGCAATTGTTTTTATGTTAGAATAAAGCATCTGGTTTGGAATGATATTAGTTAGTTCGCCTTTGTTTGTCGAGTGAGAAGTAATCGTGAAAACTATCTCAAGGTTCGGTTATGATACCCTGTTCGACTTGGGATCTTTGTGAATGATATTTAATATCCGGGACTGAGTTTTCTTGTACGTGTCTCGTTTGTATTTCCGGCATTCAGAATTTAGTAGAATATCACAGATTGGAGCAGTTGAATTTGAAACTCATGCTATTTCTTTAAAAGATATCTACAATCCCCTAATCAACAGTGAATACCTTTAAAAATAATGTACTAACATTGAATTATACAATCAATTATTTTCTGTCAATATAAAACGCTTGAACCTGATCTGAATCTACAATTAGTGACCAATGACCGTGGGATGCTATTGATGACCGTCATTTATTGCGTAGTTCGTAAGGTTCACTTTCCAATGTTAGATCGATATAAATTGCATCCTAGGGTGTGGTTTTGTGGTAAGCACTTCCTCTGTATAAATGGAGGAGTGTTATATTGTTTCTTTTGACGAACTCTAAGGTACAGTCGAAATTGAATATACGGATTATAACCCCCTAATGTAACCGAGCCTTAATGGCCTTTATTGGTCAAAAAGCGGCCGTGCCCTTAAAAGGCATCGCAGGATAGCTGCTATTTTTAATCGAAGTTATTTAGGAACTGGTGCTCTGAGCCGTTCTTATTCTTGTGTCTATGGGTCCTATAATCAATAGGATACGGTAACCAATAGCTCTTATTCTACAAAATGCCACATACTATAGGAAATTCAATGGAACGTTCCTATCGAACTTACGTGCTACGTCATTTGAGGCTAAAATTACATTATTTGTGATTGGAGATAAAAAAAAAATTTAAATTCTTAGACTTGATATCAAATATAAATCACTAATGAAACCCGGTCGCAGTCCGCTATTATTTATCGCTAATGGTATGAAATTATCACAGTGAAATTTACATAAAAAAACATTTCAAACGACCTAAAAAAACAGCCGAAGTTCTCAAGTGATCCTCAGTCATACATGTAGCAATTAGTTTAATTATTTAGGTTAATGTGACATCATATTTCACAAATTTTGTGATAGAATAATCCTTTAAATTTAACGAGGATCCTCTGAAACTTACTTTTAGTTTGTTTTGTTAGTGTCCTTTTTTTATTTCCTACTTAAGGTAATAGCCTTGAGAGGCTATATCAGCGGAACCTTAACTAGTAGGTGAGCTCACAGGGCTCAAACCTGAGGACGTTGCTAACACGAACCCTAGCAAGAGCCGTGCTTCGCAGAATCTACCACCGGATCGGAAACGCGACCCGCTGAGAAGATCCGGCGAGAAACTCAGTGGGCTGTCTGGGTGTCTGGGGGTTAATTTACTCGAGCCATTCGTCGCAAGCGATGGTTTCGACGAGAACGATGTCCGGTGCTTAAGGTACCTAACTAAAAGCACCGTTAATGGATCTGGAGTAGTGTCCAATTCGCTATTTACGCAGATAGGTCAGCTCGTATAGGCCAAAAATTAAAGTCTGTTATACCATTCGTCTTTTAATACGATTCGATGTTAGTGTTATAGTGTAGAGCTATTTCAAAGACAAGTTCCAAGACACGTTTGTGTTAAGTAACTTGCATTAAGACAGGCAAACTTGCCGTGACTATGATGAAGTTTTGTCAGCACAAGTTGCGTGATGAAACCAGAATTCATCCAAGAGATACTTAGGCTTTGGTAATGGTTAGGTTAGGTTTGGTCCTTAGGTAATGTCGTCAGCCCGGATACTACAAACCGCCGGTGCTACCGTTTTGGTATAAGTTAATTAAGTAATCCCATTTAAAAAGAGAAGCACGTCCGTTATTACCGTAAGCGATTTGTGAATGAAGCATACATGCAATTTCTTTCAAAATATCTAAACAAAATGTGGCTGATACGTATAGCTAATACTACAATTAGTGGTTAAATCGTAAAGGCAAAAAACCCTAAGACGAACCAGTTTCCTGATCTCCGACATCGTTCTGTTTCTTGTCTGTACACAAAAACGTAATCGCCTGATAGAATGACAAATGTGTAGTACATCTTAACAGTTCCAATTTTCACACATGAAAACCGCGAGGACCATAAAAGTCCAGGTGTCGATTTTTTTTAGATAAATTTATTATTTTCGATATCGCATAATAAATATTGGTGGAAGTAGCGTCATTGCAATCATTATTACATCGACTAGATTCTTTTGCTGCGTATCTGTATCGTCCTAATATCGTCCTAATCTCAGGGACTAAATCGATCAATTTGTAAAATAATACAAACATGCGCACACACACACACGCACACACACAAACACACACACCCACACATACGCACGTACACACACGCACATGCACACACACACGTACATACACACACGCACATGCACGTAAACACAGGTACATGAACACACACGCACTCACAAACACACACACACACACACACACACACACGCGCACACTCACACACTCACAAACACACACACACACACACACGCACACACACTCAAATTATTTATTTAGCTCGCGCTCAGAAAGCATATTTTGTAAACACGTGTCAAAAACATGCATATTGTCTTACAAAAATTACTTGCTCACGGGACTTGCACGGGAGCATCGACATATTCGCGTCACTTGATATGAGAATATCGAACTACCGTCTAATGTATGTTTTAGGCTAGGACGACTTCAAAGGAAGTAATATTACCGGTTACATATTAATTACAGTAGAGTTTGAAATGTCGTCAATATATTTTCCAATATAATGACAGTGTTATGTGACAGTGCAATGTGGTTTTTCGTTCACGTAACCAACTGGCTTAGTGCATGTTCACGTTTTCTATTTATAAAATTTAATCCCTATGAGACGGTGTATAATGAAAACGAGAACACGTGAATTTTTTTTATTAAGTTTTAACGAATAGGTTAATTCAAATGGTTCGTATGTTGTACGTAAGCGATTTAAATCATCAAGATACTATTCATCGGATTAACTATTAGTACATATATTTAATGGTTTAAAAATTGATATAACTCACTCACTCATGTTTTTTTTTTTTTCTTTTTTTTCCTACCTATGCTGATAGCCTTGAGAAGCTATTTCAGCTTCACCCTAACGTTTAGGTGAGCTCACGGGGCTCAAACCGGAGTGTTGCTAACACTGGCCCCAGTAAAAGCAGTGCTTCGCAGAATCTACCACTGGATCAGAAACGCGACCAACTGAGAAGATCCGGCGAGAAACTCAGTGGGCTGTGTCTATCTGATTTTAGCGAAATATACTACGCGTTACCATTATTCGAAATTTAGGTATTGTCTCTTGAAGGGAACCAAAATAGATTACTTAGCACTATTACAATTCGTGGTCTCAACGAGTAAGTATCGCCGAATACATACACGCTCCTGTGGACCGAATGGCAAACAGTCGACGTCGCCCTAAACACGTCCACGATCGACACGATCCATTAACGATGCTTTTAGGTACCTCAAGCACCGGTTATCGTCCTCGTCGAACGAAGGGTTTGACGACTAAATTAACCCATAAACACAGGCCACTGGGTTTCTCGTTAGATCTTCTCAGTGGGTCGCGTTTCCGATCCGATGGTAGATTCTGCGAAGCACTGCTCTTGCTAGGGCTAGTGTTAGAGCAACACTCCCGGTTTGAGCCCCGTGAGACAACCTACACGCTAAGCTAAAGCTGAAATAGGCTCTCAAGGCTATCGGCATAGGAAGGAAAAAAAAAACCGCCGCATTGAGACTGCAGATGTGATTTCGAGGGGGTTCAAGTCACTATGTTGTAGACTCCGATAACCGACTGTTGCCAAGTGTAAACTCAAAGGAAAAAAAATTGTAACCTACAAACTGAACTTCCACGGCGCTAACGTAAAATCTACGTTTCTCAAATATGATGTGGTTTGTCCAACTTGTCCTAAATCTACATCTGCCCACCAGGCTAAGACTGAAAAGTATCAAGCCTAAATCAACATAGAAATACTTAATGTTAAACGCAAATATTTTAATTCGTTCAAGACCGTGCGAATCTTTGCTTTGCGGTGCGGTTTTCGTCTCGGCGCCGGAATTAAACGAGCCGACCTTAAAATTTTAATTCCACATAAAAAAAACCGGCTCTCGGTGTCACAGGCGACCCAAATTTTAATTATTAAACGCTCATTGTATAACATTACCATGTTAGAACAACTTTCTTGGCTAACGTAAGCGTTATGTAACTTTATGGGGTGCCGATTCGTTGACTGGCGTGCCCTTTTGGTAACTCATAGAGGAAAAGTTTGGTTTTAGATATGTTGATGCGTTGTTGTTGTTGTGTTGACTACCACGGAAGACAGGCGAGTCTGCGACCACACTTGGCAGTGTTTACAGTCGCATCACGAACGCCAAGGCCACATACCTACTTATTCACCGAAACCGAGGACGATGTTTGAGAGTGGGACATTCGGTGTATGATAACATTGAGACCTCATCTCTCAATGTTAGAGGTAGCATCCACAGTATTGATGTCTTAGACTTCTGGTAGTTACTATAATAAATCAGGTCGGAGTGAGCTAGATCACATATCGACTTAATTTTAAAAAATATAAATACCGTGTAAGGTTTCAGAGTCTAATTACGTTAAGTACAAAATTTAAACGTCGACTAACGAAACTGGTCCAAGCAATAGGAATGTGCAGTGGTCAGCCATGTTAAAAAGGAAACGAAGGATCTCTAATAATTTAAATTACATTTTTTTTTTTTTTTTCAAAGTACAAATTTAACTGGTCTATCTGTTCGTGATATCAAAACGAAATTCAGAAATATAAATTCTTATAATACAATTTAAAGAGCTCGATAATAATTTTGACGCCAAAGGAAAAGTGTAAGGACGAAATGAAGGTTTTTAGTGCGAGAACGACCCCTAACGAAGACCCTTTGTCTTGTTTGCAGGAATTTATATCTTCGCAAAGTGCTCTCGTTACGTCTTACACAAATTACTCGGATATCGTGCTATGTTCTAGACTCGAAGGCCTATGGAATGAACCTGAGTATTTGTTGTTCTTTGAATAATCTGTAAAGGAACGTTTTTTGTTTTGTCTATTATTTATGTCGTAACGTAACTCAATTTATTGAGACAATTTTATTTAACGAAGACTGCAACGATCAATTCCCACTGCCATAATTTAAATACGACATATTTATTTATTATAAAAAAAAGAACACAATATTCCTAACCTAAAAGTACATGTTATTATCCGCAACATGCTTCGTCAGATTACAGAAATAAAGTTATCAGCAACATGCTTCGTCAAAAAGTACAATACTTACTTTCAGCTGCAAGCGTCGTCATATGTAACATAAAGGTCCACGCTAACAGCAATGCGCGCGTAGGCATNCGACGGCTGTATCTGGCTGTCTTTATGCATATGAGAAATATGCACATTTAGACCCCGGGGCACCACAAAAAGGCGTGTGGAACCCGGACAATGAGGGCATGTTGCCCTTGTGGGACTATTCATTATTTAAAATCGTTATAAATAATTATAAAATATGTTATATAACATTAATAACAACAAAATTCACTTTATCATTTAATATTATCCACAGACAATGAGACAATTTGTGTTTTCGTCAATGATGAAGTACGGTTGACGTTATCGAAGAACAGCCCTTGACTGATGGTGACAACAAGCCGGATTTCCCCAAACGTTGCTACGTCGATAACGGGGGAGCGCTGACTCTAAATGGGGATAATGCGGTCCATGATACGTCCACCATACGAAGCGGTACGGGCCCTTGTATGGTGTCGCTGGTGTATGGTATTCGCTGTTAGCCTTAGGGGTATTTCAGCTTCTTGCGGACAGGTAGGTGAGTTCACGCGCTCAACCTAAGAAAATTTGCTAAAACAACAGCCCTAGCGAAAGCAGTGCTTCGCAGAATCTACCAGCGGAGCGGAATCGCGACCCACAGAGCAAATCCGGCGAGAAACTCTGTGGGTTGTATGTATGGATACTGTTGCGATGATGTATGCAGCGCGCTATCCCGGTCCAAGGATATCACATCGCCTCCTTCGGGGCTGCCCGTGTTCCAGTCGAAACTCTTCATCTGGGTGACTGAGGGCGTCTCACCATCCGCCTAATGCAGTTGCTGACAGATAACGTGGACTTCGACTGTATTGTACTTGCCATCCGATAGGTATTAAGTATTGCTTAGAAAGTTATATTGCCGTAATAAATAGACTTTGAGAGATATTTTTATTTGGATAGCACGGATATCACAGAACTCATCACAAATGAAAGAGAAATATTCATTAAATACAATAGTTGAACAATCAGTGTCATAACATTATCTTACAAAATAATGTATTTCATTCATGTCATCTATAAACATAAGATTTATCTTAATTCAAATTACATTTGGACAAGTGTATCCATTATATCAACAGTTAACTTTGATATCGCTGAGATGTTTGTGTAATACAAAGTGAAATTTGAATTTCAAGCGCGTACAATGTTACCCCTTGTTACAATATGTTCAATAAGTCGTATCACATTTAAACGTAAGACGATAATTCTTGTAATTGTCATTCAATCTATATAATAATACGTGAAGCAAAAACTTTGTATCCCTTTTTACGAAAATTGCGCGGACGAAGGAGTATAAAATTTTCCACACTTATACAGAATATAGAGAAGAAGTGCACAATGCTAATATTTTTTTAAAATAGTGCATAAAAGATACATTAAATCAATAAAGAAAACATTACACACACTACATACCATGTATTTGACGCACACACGCATGCATACTATTTATTATCAAACTTTTGTTCTTGACGTCTGTTGTCAAATTGAGAATAGATTAAATATTATTTGTCTTTGTTAATATTGTTTATAGTGTAGTCTTGGCGCAATTTGGGTTTATAGAAGTATAAAATATAATCATAATAGTGTACAAACTTACAATTCCAATTAATTATAGTCGAATTTCGACTACTGCGAGACCTCTAGTTAAAGCATTCGCATATATGTATATTTTATCGTATTTTCGAGTATGTATAAATAAATAAAAAAGTAAATTTACTGTTTCTTTGTTTGTTTTAAAAACATTATTAAGGAAGCTCGCATTACTAAAATACATAACATCGTTTGACAAACTTCCCCTTTGTGTCCACCTGATCCCACTAGGTGGAGTCGGCATAGACAATTTTTCTTTTTCTATATCAGCCGTTATCTCAATACTCACTCTTCTCTTTCTCTCATATCGTCATTCACACACTAAGTCGTCGTGGCCTAAGGGATAAGACGTCCGGTGCATTCGTGTTGAGCGATGCACCGGTGTTCGAATCCCAGGCGGGTAACAATTTTTCTCATGAAAAACGTACTCAACAAATGTTCACGATTGACTTCCACGGTGAAGGAATAACATCGTGTAATAAAAATCAAACCTGCAAAATTATAATTTATGTAATTACTGGTGGTAGGACCTCTTGTGAGTCCGCACGGGTAGGTACCACCACCCTGCCTATTTCTGCCGTGAAGCAGTAATGCGTTTCGGTTTGAAGGGTGGGGCAGCCGTTGTAACTATACTGAGACCTTAGAACATATATCTCAAGGTGGGTGGCGTATTTACGTCGTAGATGTCTATGGGCTCCAGTAACCACTTAACACCAGGTGGGCTGTGAGCTCGTCCACCCATCTAAGCAATAAAAAAAAACTATTCATCTCTTCTTCCGTCGACCTCTTCCCTCTCAACCTTGCACTACTATTTCCATACATCTCCTAGTCACATGCATCTTCTCTACGCATCACATGTGCATACCACGCTAACCGTCCGCTCTTTAATTTGTCATTTAGTCCTTAAGATTCCGTCCGAACGAACAAGGTTATGTGGCCTCCCGTTTATAATTTTGCGGCAGTCTAGACAGTTCCCCCTTTGTATGTCGAAGGTCACACGATTTCCAAGGGTTTTTTTGTTACTATGATATTGTATTTTTCTTTCATCTCTTTAATTTATGGGATTTTGCTTCCTATTATTATCTCTGGTAAGATTCTTCGGAAAACTTCTCCTTATTTTTCGATTGCATTATGTAAGTAATCCGGAATTTATATATCTTAAACGACATCTGATTCCTCGGTTGACAAACAAAGCTATAATAACAAAAGAAAAAAATCTTTACCCATTTATTGCACTCCTTTTTTATATTTTTGATCTGTTTATTGTTGCAATGCAGTACAATAACTTTAATACTTTGGTCTAATATACTGACCACCATAATAAAAAAAACATGTTTAAATCTACCTAAATTATTATAAGGTGAGGAAATTTGAATATTTTTCAATGAGTGAATGAATATTTCCGAATGAAACAGTGACTGGAATGTTTTTGATATTTCTCAAATAAGCCTCAGAGAATAATGTAGAAGAATATAGTTTGCAGTTATAATGTTTCTATTACTATATTATACTATGAAGATAATATACCAAAATATAACTTTCCACTAGTATTTCGTATATTTAGTTATATTCAAAGCGTCTTAAATGGTGAACGAGCTATTACAGTCTATAAATAAAGTAGGTATTAAATCATAGTATTCGAATTGTGACCGAAGGAAAATTTATAGTCATTTCACGTTGCAAATATCAAACTTTTGTACACAATTACCCGGTTTCACTTGTCGATGACTAGGTATTTTAAGAAGTTTTAAATAATGAATGAAAATGTGAAAAGAGTCTAATTAAAAATCGTGATTTTTATTTTCGAAGATATACTCTTAATATAATTTGTATCAATGAAAATTTGTATTAATAGATTGTAATTGAATATGTGATGCGGGTCGCGGTTCGGAAGCCTTTTTAAATTTACTTTTGGTTATTTAATATAATTTCCTTTTTTCCCCTACCTAAGCTGACAGGCTATGCCAGCATAACCTAACAAGTAGGTGAGCTCGCGGGGTTCAAACCTAACGACGTTGCTAACACCAAGCCTAGCTTGCTTCGCAGAATCTACCGCTGGAACGCGACCCACTGAGAAAATCCGGCAAGTAACTCAGTGGGCTGTGTCTGTGGGTTAATTTGCTCGCCGAGCCCTTCGTCGCAAGAGATCGTTTCTACGAGAAAAGTGAATTTACATTGTTAAAACGCAGTACTGTGTATATTTACAGTACTTTAGATTTTATAACAGGTCTGCTTTTGATATTTGACACTGTGTTGCTTTTATATGTAGTAACTATGAGTACTATATCAAACAAAACTGGGAAACAAACTGACATTATGAATTCCTTCGAAGTGCAAAAAAAAAACGCAAAAATCCAATTCATTACTTAGAGCTTTAAAAATAAATCCCTTTTGGATTCACAGCACCTAAAAGCTAATCGATAAGGAAGAAAGAAAAAGCCGATAAAAACATATGGTCGGTCTTTGACCGAAACCCTTTAAGTTTCACGTAACTGCGAACGGAATAGTATTCAGCTCTGGGAACTATTCGCAAGGGACTATGCGTTAGTTTAGAAGCGTTAAAGGGTGTTAAGGCGTTGCTACAGTAATCTAAGGGATGAGCGTGTGAAATTCAGTAAAGGTTTGCGACCCTTTGCGACTCCCAAAATATTATCAAAGTTTCATATTCAATCAATCTATATATCGAAGGGTGAAAGGCTATTACGTTTTAGCCACATTTCTCTTAACTAGTTGTCCCGCGGTAGTCAAAATTCGACTATAATTAATTGAAATTTGGAAGTTTGTACACTATTATGATTCTATTTTCAAAGACTATTATTATTATTATTATTATTTTTATTGCTTAGATGGGTGGACGAGCTCACAGCCCACCTGGTGTTAAGTGGTTACTGGAGCCCATAGACATCCACAACGTAAATGCGCCACCGACCTTGAGGTACAAGTTCTAAGGTCTCATGTATAGTTACAACGGCTACCCCACCCTTCAAACCGAAACGCATTACTGCTTCACGGCAGAAAATAGGCAGGGTGGTGGTACCCACCTGCGCGGACTCACAAGAGGTCCTACCACCAGTAATTACGCAAATTATAATTTTGCGGGTTTCATTTTTATTACACGATGTTATTCCTTCACCGTGGAAGTCAATCGTGAACATTTGTTAAGTACGTATTTCATTAGAAAAATTGGTACCCGCCTGCGGGATTCGAACACCGGTGCATCGCTTCAACACGAATGCACCGGACGTCTTATCCGTTAGGCCACGACGACTTTGATCTACTATCTTCTATAATCACAAATTTCGCCAAGACTACACTATAGAAAAATATGAATAAAGACAAACAATATTTAATCTATTCTCAATTTGACCACAGACGTCAAGAACAAAAGTTTGACAATAAATAAATAGTTTGTATGCGTGTTGCGTCAAATACATGTTAGTGTTTGTAATGTTTTTTTTAAATTGATTTAATGTATTTTTTAGAAAATATTAACATTCTGCACTCCTTCTTCTCTATATTCTCTATATGTGTGGGAAATTTCATACTCGTCCGTCCGCGCAACTTTCGTACAAAGGGATGCAAAGTTTTTCCTTCACGTATTAATACGACATTTCGCTCTTGGTAGACAGCGGCTTGGCTCTGCCCCTGGCATTGCTGAAGTCCATGGGCGACGGTAACCACTCACCATCAGGTGGGACGAATGCTCGTCTGCCTACAAGGGCAATAAAAAAAAATTTAAAATGCTTTTATTTTGTATTAGCATCAACAGTTCGATAATTTTAATTGAATTTCAATTAAGTTTACTCCATTAAAATAACTGAAGAAGTTTTTCTGTTATAATATTTTTTAAAATTTTAAATGGCCATCTTGTAAAATTGCAAAAAATTCGCTTAAACCAAATAGCCCCATCAATATAATAAGTCGAAATTAATCTGGGAATAATAAAGGGGATATCTGGAATAAATGGGTCGTAATCTAATTATTTGATACATGTTGTTCGTTAGTAAGAGCATTCATTACTTACGAACGGTTCAATAGACTTTGCTACATTTACCCAATCGTTTGTAACAGCTCGATTAATTCAAGAAATCGTTTGTAACTGTAGTTACTGGAGAAGTGAAGAAATTGAGAATAAACCTTATTCTCTAATGACATTATCAAGATAATCTATACATATAAATAAAATTAGAGTGTCTGTTTGTAATATTGAAATAACCGCTTTTTACTACAGGTATATTATTATGAATATAATTAATATATACGGTACATACACCAAAATAACATTTTTTACAATTTTTGTCTGTCTTTCAATCTGTCTGTCTGTTTGTTCCGGCTAATCTTTGGAACGGCTGGACCGATTTTGATGAGACTTTCACTAGTAGGTAGCTGATGATATAAGGAGTAACTTGGTTACTTTTTTTAGACTAGCTTCGCCCCGCGGCGTCACCCGCAGTTATTGTCGTACCGCGCGCAACATGGCGGGACTCGCCTATCAATAATAAAATTTAATGGTTCCGAAGCGAAGCGAGGGCGGGTCGCTAGTCTTACATATAGAACTTTCAGACATTTTAACAATATCCGGACAATTTATAGTTCTATGTACGATCACAAACAAATCTATTAATATTATTAATAATACATTTGCACAAAACAATGTCTGCGACCTTAGCTAGTCCCAGATTTAACGAAGAGATTATGAGTTCCAAAAATACTAAAAGCATGTAGTCTTTCTGTCTTTACCCTGGAGCTTCGACGTGTAGAACATAATTATAGATCTATTTAACTAAACTAGAGGTCCCGCAGTAGTCGAAATTCGACTATAATTAATTGGAATTGTAAGTTTGTACACTATTATGATTGTATTTTCAACGCCAAGACTATACTGTAGAAAAATATTAATAAAGACCAACAATAATTAATCTATACTCAATTTGACCACAGACGTCAAGAACAAAGGTTTGACAATAAATAGTATACATGCGTGTGTGCGTCAAATACATGGTATGTAGTGTGTGTAATGTTTTCTTTATTGATTTAATGTATCTTTTATGCATTATTTAAAAAAAATATTAGCATTGTGCACTTCTTCTCTATATTCTCTATAAGTGTGGAAAATTTCGTACTCCTCCGTCCGCGCAATTTTCGTAAAAAGGGATACAAAGTTTTTGCTTCACGTATTTAATATATAGATGTTATCTTTAAATAAAAAGGTCGCTGAAGTAACGTATTGTTAAAAACAATTAAAGTCGGATAGGTACCTTATGCGTCTAAAGTCGACAATTGTTGTCTGTGTTACGGAAAAGTAAACGCCCTCTTTTGTTTCGAGTCCGTATTTAAATAACAATAGTGCACTGGTCGTATCCACGCTTCGCGGCTCCGATCCGGTGCTTTCTCAAGCAGTACGATGTGTTCTGACCACCGGACCGCCGCACAGTGGGTCGATTCTATGATTTTAGTGACTTAGGGACCAACTTTGTTTTTTTATAAATTTTTTTATGTAGATAGATAGAGCTCGTTAATCTCAATAATAATTGTTTTGGGCAAAAATTACAAAAACTTTATAGTTTGGTCAGAAAAATGTGTTTTGTGATTTTTTTGTATGGAGCGGGTCACATTAAANACTTAGCAGGAATTTAATTTAATGTGACCCGCTCCATACAAAAAAATCACAAAACACATTTTTCTGACCAAACTATAAAGTTTTTGTAATTTTTGCCCAAAACAATTATTATTGAGATTAACGAGCTCTATCTATCTACATAAAAAAAATTCTAAAAAAACAAAGTTGGTCCCTAAGTCACTAAAATCACAGTATCGACCCACTGTGCGCCGGACACTTTGGTCATTTACCCTGTTAATAAAACAAAAACTGCTAGGGCTGCCGTTCGCTTAGACTGCAATCAAACAGAAAACGATATCAAAACTGCTGAAAGTCTTTGAGAGTGACGTCAAATTTTCTATCCGTCTAATCAACTTTCAAATGTACTCGCATTATCAATATTGTCTGCTTATCGCAACCGGTTAGTTCTTTCGATAAAGTGACTTAAAAAATCAGGGCTGTCAAACGGCTAATTATTATGTCGAATATTGAGTTTATTTTTGTGATATGAAATTAGATGTGTATCAGAACTTTTTATTCAATAGTTTAATAGAATATTGATGTTCGAATCGTATTTGTATTGAAAGTTTTTATAAGAATTAAGGTAAGTTTTAGCGGTAGGCAGCGGCTTGGCTCTACCCCTGGAATTGCTGAAGTCCACGGGCGACAGTAACCACTCACCATCAAGTGGGCTGTATGCTCGTCTACCTACAAGGGCAATAAAATAAAACCTGACTTTTAAATATAAACTAGGGTAGGTATGCCTAATGTTTGAAATTCAACCATAACCATTGACATTAAGATTTAGATTCATACTGTTATTAACATTTTGAAAATAGCAGTGTTTCCATAAACTAAAATTTAATAATACTCATTTTCATTAATAAATGAAGATAAAAAGGCAGTTGACTAATAGACAGGAACATTAAACTTAAATGTTTTGTCTTTGCCTTTTTATAAGTAGAAATAAACATTTTAAAACATTATTACCAATATCCTTAAAAAGCAATAATACTAAAATTCTACGATTATGTCTAATTGGCAACACTTAGCTCTTGAGTTTATTTGATTTAGAATTCTTATTCATTGAGATTGTTCGTTTAATAGAAACTCGACTCCGATGAAGCACTCGAACCGATATTAAATTCGAATTAATTGAAAAGTTTAGAATTGGTCACGAACCGTGACGTCATCACTCATAATAAAATACTCAAAACATTTTATATATGTAGTTGTTTCAATTGAGAACGTCACAACTGGCAACTAGTGGTAGCATTGTTACTGGTGGTAGGACCTCTTGTGAGTCCGCGCGGGTAGATACAACCACCCTGCCTATTTCTGCCGTGAAGCAGTAATGCGTTTCGGTTTGAAGGGCGGGGCAGTCGTTGTAACTATACTTAGACCTTAGAACTTATATCTCAAGGCGGGTGGCGCATTTACGTTGTAGACGTCTATGGGCTCTGTAACCACTTAACACCAGGCTGTGAGCTCGACCACCCATCAAAGCCATAAAAAAAATAACAAAGATAGCTCCTAACACCTAAATTTGAGCTTAGTGCACTTTTCAGATCAGTTTTGTAAGCTTAGACAGCCCTAATTTCAGACAGATAAAGCCACTAGCGTACAAACAGGTCTAGATCGAATAGAAAGCCATGCAAGCGACAAAACAATGGGCGGTACCAAAGTACTTTCACTGCTGAAACAATGCACTTGGTTCAGCGTAAACGTAACTAGATAGTTACATGTTTGTTATATCGCACCTCAAGAATTAAAGTGGCTTAACAAAAAAATTTAAGAAAATGAGTTTTATACTTTGAGGTACCTATGTATAAAGAAAAACGATAGGTAGCAGACCCAAACTCCGATTGTTGGATGGCGTGAAGTGTGACCTCAAAGCTGTCGGTGTCGGGAACTGGAAGGAGAAGGTCCTGAACAGAGCAGTCTGGAGAGACATACTGGACCAGGCTAAGGCCCACCCTGGGCTGTAAGGCCTAAGATGATGATTCAGACGAATAGTTCATGCGGCCTAATATCCTCATATGTTGGATATGGTTCAAGCCGTAAACCTAATATATTTACCAGCCGTTGATAATACACAAATTAGGTGTATTTCTTGAGTGAATAAACTAAAGCCGAAACGCCGAAGGCTAGTAATAGGATTAGGGCGCAAACGATTCAGCGGCTCACGTAAATCTCACGTTAAAGTACGCCTCGAAAAGGGGTGTAGACCTTTTCGAGTTCTTAGGAGTCTGAAGAAAATGTTTCTTATGAAAATTAATACGTAAGAGTTGCCGTCCGAACTCATAGCGAACTTGTAACTAAACTAAAGTTATCGAAATAGAAAATTTTTAATGAGTAATAAAATACTTTATATAATCATAGTATTTACTTCGGTTTTTGCGAGTCGTAGACATATTACAAACCTACGGTTTAATTTCGCGTTTTTGTATTGGTATTATATTGCTTTCGACCTTTGAAATACTGCAGAGTTTTTGTAATCACAGATGGATAAGTATAGTGACATCACCAAAGCCAATAAAACAGGAGATATAATCTTACTAAACATATTTGCATACAGTTTTCCGAAGCATTCTAATAACACAGGCTTAATAAGCTTTAATTAATTCTTTCATTTAAATCGATTAACAAATAAATATTCAATAATTTTGTACGAAATGTAATTATAGACACACGCTAACCATGTTATACTATATTATATTAGCTAAATCCCAAGATAAGACTAACGAGAGACTTGTCCGAAATGACTGTCTCATACCAAAAGACGCAAAACAAGATTAATCACGTAAACGCTCTAATCACGACTTAATAAGTTCCTAAGAAATGTGCCCAGACATTTGACCTTTGGACTAACGCCGGCTGTGCCTTGCCTTATTAGAAGTTCCACGATAAATCGCACATATGCCGGCCTTATGATGTTCACTTTCTCAACCGAAAATGGCATCAAATACAAAAAGTATTTTTTGGGTTAAGCATTCTTTATACCGTTCAATGTGTCAGAGTTTAATGGAGCTCCCATTGCTTCCTTCGTTAATTTAGTAAATTAATTAGTATAGGAGGTTACATAGGCTGGCCCGGAGACGACGGTTAATATTGTAATCGCGGCTGAAGTCTGTAAGCCTATACGCTCGTGATCAGCTAATCGTTTCAAGGAATTTTAATTAGAACTCCAATCAGTTTTCATTAAAGCCTTAATTAATGCTAATTCACGTTTTTTCCATAATAAATTCCAAATTTAATATTGAATATATGGTTTTGCTAATCTGACCAGAAAGCCTTTTATCATCTATATCTATATATTAATACGTGAAGGAAAAACTTTGCATCCCTTTTTACGAAAATAGCGCGGACGGAGGAGTATGAAATTTCCCACACTTATAGAGAATATAGAGAAGGAGTGCCGAATGCTAATATTTTTTTTAATTATGCCTAAAAAACCATTACAAACACTACCATGTATTTGATTCACACACGCATACATACTATTTATTTATTATCAAACTTTTGTTCTTGACGTCTGTGGTCAAATTGAGAATAGATTAAAATAAATATTGTTTGTCTTTATTAATATTTTTCTATAGTGTAGTCTTGGCGAAATTTGTGATTAAAGAAGTATAAAAGTCTTTAACAATAGAATCATAATATTGTACAAACTTATATTTCTTTTATTATATACTTATATACTTATATTTCGACTACCAGGGCATCAATATTTCTCGTTAATGTATAAAAGTAACACAAAGTCGGTAGGCAGCGGCTTGGCTCTGCCCCTGGCATTGCTGAAGTCCATGGGCGACGGTAACCACTCACCATCAGGTGGGCCGTATGCCCGTCTGCCTACAAAGGCAATAAAAAAAAAAAAAAAAAAACAAGTTTGAAGTTGACAAACAATGATTTCTATTTCATTATTAATTTTAATATTCTGATTTCATAGGAATAAATTTGACCTATGATACCCTAACACACTACGCTCTGTCTAACTGAATGTGTAAAATGCAACCATTTGTTGATACAACCATACAACTAGAGATTCAAGTGTGTTCCCCCCACAAATATTAGCTTTGTCACCACATCTCATCACCAAATAAGAATATTGATAACCTTAATCAATTATAAATACCTTTGTAATTAAAATTTCTAGGATCGTCGTTGAATTTACAATAAGTATCGTTTTCATCATATATTTTTTTATAATACTCCAATTATCCTAATTGTTTAACTTTATTGTTCGTCATCCGACATATATGTCGTATATTACTGATACAGTATTTTAATGTTCTCTAAAACATTAAAAATAGCTGTACAAATAGTGTTCTATTAAAGTAACTATCATATTTTCCTTGAAAACTTTCCCTCGTAAACATCATTATAGTTCATAGCATTCGCAATATTTTCCAAAAGTTGTTACAATTTAGCAATAAACATATTATATATTTTTGCTGAATGGTTTCAATTGTTGAAACAGTTTCCAATTTACAATGAACCGTGAAAGTAACACAAACTCATTTAGATTACGTCTCTGTTTAAGATTGTAATAGATAATACCATTTTATTTAGATCTTTACTTGTGTTGGATATTGTTAAGTTTCGTGTTCCATTTGCAACTGGTATTACGTTAGCTTTAATAACTAATATAGATAGAACTTTACCTCGTATGTCTGTTAAGCCAAGTAGGGTTCTTTCAAAGATTGACAACACAGTTCTCTAATATATCAAGCCACGTGTGTACGTAACAGAGTAAATAATGTAGCGTTCGATTTTCCTTTCGCAAAGCATTTTTGTTATCGATTTGAGCGTTTATGTAACACGGATTTAGGTAATCGAAAAGCCGCGGAAGTTGTACAACGCCAATATTAATGTTCCAAATGGTTAATTACATGATTTAAACAATAATTTAGTTGGAACATAGTTTAGGATGTCTGATTTGATTGCTTGATGTGCAGCTTAAGTTTACCAGTTTTTTTTTTTGTAGACTAGCATTTTTTTTGGTGGATTTACATTTTATTTTGGGACACCGTAAAGTGTTGCTGCGAACTTAATCATTCCAAAATTGTATTATTATTATCTCGATATATTCTTTAGGATACGATTACAATTTCCAAAGTTGAAGTCATCTACCATCATCTTTGTACCTTGTTTAAATTAGTTTGACAATCTCTGTAAGTGGATACTATTGCTTTTCGTATTCTTTTTTAGAAAATTAATTCTAAGATTTTTGGAACGTAGTTCCTTACGGCAGGCTTGGAGGGGATAGGGATTTTGCTGCGCGACCGAACTGAAAAAAATGTGATAGTAAAACCGTAAGAAAAAATCCGTGGAAAAAAGTGCGTGGAAAAAATCCGTGGAAAAAAGTGCGTGGAATAAAACCGTTAAATGAGACGTGCGCAGGCGCGACAGTCGTATACACAAGCGAGTAGTGTATAATACCTTTCTCTTTCTCCCTCTTTCTTTTCGTTCTCTCATCCCTTCTCTCTCTATTTTGTAATTATTTCTATTTCTATGTAATTTTATGTTGTCAAACAAAAATAAAGAGACATATTTTGTTATTTTAATTGATAATTTGAATTACGATTTTATTTTTATTTTACGTAATTTATTATTTCCTAAAATACTGAATTTCCTAAATACTTTCCTGTACTTAAATAAAAACTAATCAGCAAAATTTAAGAGAAAAATCAAGAAAACCAACATAAAATTGAGCACGATTTTTTTTTGCAAATTGTGTCGATTCTACATTAGCCGAAGGAACTTCGTTCCTACCTGGTGTTCCACGACACCACATTTTTTTAATACCTATGAACAAATTAATGGAGAATATATAGCTGAAGTTGCATGGAACCCGGTTCAGAGTGTATTGATACTTATTAACGAGGAGAATGACGTAATAAGACCTAACATTGCTTATGGGTATGTGATCTTTTAAATTCCTCAAGAAATCATGCCAAACGACGATGAATGACTCCCTAATTAATGGAAGCTGTATTATGACATGTAGTGAGTCTGCACTGGATCGTACCACTGGCATACTCGTATCTATTCGGGCTGCGAAACAACCACGGCCTAAGTTAAATGACATGTCTCAAAATGTATCACATATGAGTCTTAATCTCGTCATTACATATAAGCTAATACATATACAAATAGAGCTTATAAAGAAAAAAATAGTTTAAATAGCAAGCCGAACTGAAACAAAACCAATCATGGTCATTGGTATGACGCAAAAGTAGCAGAAGTAGCAAAAAAATTATAAATCCGATGTGTTGAGCTTAGTGAGTATTATGGTAAAAGATTCATAGATACACAGATATAGGTCAAGCTAACAGTGGCGTGTTAAAAACAATTAAAATGTGTATCACTTGCTAATCCGCTTTTCAAAACAAAACACGAAATAACCTAAAAAGAAAAGTAAGTCCTAATTAAAAATGTAATTACACGGTTGGCAGAACATTATAACAATAGTATGAGATGCGATATACGTGCGCTTGTTTGCTTAGAGGTAATAATAATAATTGAATCGATTTTTTTTAATTATAATTCAGTTATGCTTGGAGCTCATCAGCTAAATGAAAATGTTGGCGGTCTGTATTTCAAAATAGTTAATACTATCTATTTTGAGGTTCATGGTTTTTTTTTTTGTATTCAAAGAACTAACCTATCACATAGGTCAAGTGTCTTTTATTATGCACTTCTAGACACGGCTCATCACCAACCCTTTTCTCCAGCAACTCATCAATTACTGATTTGCATATTTTCTCAAGTGTCAACTAAAAACCGGTTCAGTATTTCCGGTTGAGGTTCAGAATGAACGCCTGCGTGAGGAACGGTAATTATGTAATTTTAATATTAATCCGTTTTCCGGTTTTAAAAATATAATGTTATGTGCTTTTCAAACTGACCGATACTTAATGTCCGTTGTCGCATGCGTCACGCGAATATGTTTACTTTTACTTTCGTTGTAAAGGTTGTTTAACAGTGCATTGCTAAGCTACGGTTCTTTGCTCGCTATAAGGTTTCTACTCTTGTGAGTCCACACGGATAGGTACCACCACCCTGTCTATTTCTGCCGTGAAGCAGTAATGCGTAATAGAAGCGTTTGGGTTTGAAGGGTGGGGCAGCCGTTATAACTATACTGAAACCGTAGAACTCATATCTCAAGGTGGGTGGCGGCATTTACGTTATATATGTCTATGGGCTTCGGTAACCACTTAACACCAGATGAGCTGTGAGCTCGTCCGCCCATCTATGCAATAAAAAAATGTGTGCGTGTACTAGTGTACACACGTAAGAAGTGAAACTTCTTTATGGCCTTATTTTTCGAAAAATGATCTACATGCAACTTTCTAGAAATTGGTTAAATAAAGTTAAATTAGACAAAGTTTAAACAAAAGGATTTTATTATCATAGACATGAATACAAAAAAGTTAAATTAGATAAAGTTTAAACAAAAGGATTTTATTATCATAGACATGAATACAAAAAAGATGGCGCGTAACGGAAAAATGTGACGCGTAACCGAAAAATGTGACGGTAAATTTTTTTCCAACGCCGATAAAGAAGTTTCACTTCAAAAAGTTAAATTAGATAAAGTTTAAACAAAAGGATTTTATTATCATAGACATGAATACAAAAAAGTTAAATTAGATAAAGTTTAAACAAAAGGATTTTATTATCATAGACATGAATACAAAAAAGATGGCGCGTAACGGAAAAATGTGACGCGTAACCGAAAAATGTGACGGTAAATTTTTTTCCAACGCCGATAAAGAAGTTTCACTTCAAAAAATGGGAAGCTGTAAACGGAATCCCATAGAGGTCGTAGCAATAGCGTTGCCTTGCCTACTTTGTGACAAGATTAAGTCTCAAATGAATCCATACGCCGACTGTTTTACCTAAACAAAAAAAAAGCCAACGAATTAGCCGTTCAAACCTGAACTAAGCAAGCTGACTCGCAAGTAAAATCAATCAAAATTGGTACGTATTACTTAGTATTACGTTTAGCTTTGCAGTGGAAAGCAAAAGTCACCTTGTGCGTTATGGCTACGAAACAACAGTCATAGTAATGATTATATTTCATGCGGATCTTCCGATTTGACTTAACATAAACACGACATAATTATAGTTATTAATTTGATACATAAAATGTTATGATCAAAACGAAAAATACTTATTTTTTAAGTAAACTATAAAAATTTCGTTGTTATTCAGAGCGAATAAAAATTTGTTTCGTTTAGTTTATAATTTGTTAATACTTGTTTTATTTTCTAAGTAGGAAGATGAAGAGCATAGATACTTGATCATAAATTGTCACCGTCGCCTGCTGGGCATCAGTAATACGGTTTTTTTTTTCTCTACCTAAGCTGGTAGCCTAGAGAGGCTATTCCAGCGTAACCGTAACTAGTAGGTGAGCTCACGGGGCTCAAACCTGACGACGATGCTAACAAGAACCCTAGCAAGAGTCGTGCTTCGCAGAATCTACCACCGGATCGGAAACGCGACCCACTGAGAAGATCCGGCGAGAAACTCAGTGGGCTGTGTCTGATGGTTAATTTACTCGTCGAGCCCTTCGTCGCAAGCGACGGGTTCGACGAGAACGGTGACCGGAGTAATACGGGAGGCACAGTCAACTGAAACAATTCAAATCTCATACTTGTAGAACGTCAAAAAGAACTACCGCCAATTCACAAAAACTAGCCTCCGTCCTGTGAAGAACTGGCAAGAAACTCAGCGGGCGTGTACTTTTTTTTAAATATTCGTTTTTTTTTTTAATTAACATCAATAAATAGGGAGTTGATTATGAGCATAAAACCTTCAAGAAGGCACGATTACGGAGATATCTTAATATCAGTATTAAAGAAATAGTTTTATTAGTCTACAAGATCTCGTTTTGTGAAAGTCTTGCAAATTATTATTGCCCTTTAGGCCTGAACCTTGTCACTGGAACCTTACCCCTGGGCCCTAAAACTTAACTTAAAAACAGAATTAATTTTGTCAGAACATGCTTTCACTTTTTAATCATTTATGATCATTAAAACTTTTTAAATTGGTTGTTGAATTGTGAACCAATTTAACAAAAATATGAGTTTAAGATTGCGTGATTGCGTTTACACGACTTATAAAGATTCAAATAAACCGAACAACATTACGATATGTGTTTTGTTTTCGTAATGTGCTAGAATACTTAAAGAAAATCTTAAGCGCCATCATTGTCTTAGAGCACGCAAGATAGACGCTGAACTGCTTTAAAGAGTATTCTAGATGTTACTAAACCCATTTAGATACGTTCTTTTTTTAAGATAATTTATAATTTGATTAGTGGAATAGGCTAGCACACAATTAAATTTAAAGTATGTAAATAAGAAATGAAAAATTTTTATTATTAAAATATACCTTACTTCTAACGTTAATGATAACACGTTGCGCTGAGTTATTTTTAAACTGGAGTGTTTCATCAGTATAATCTACATATTGTTTGTTACTTTGTTTATATCATAGCAACAATTTTGAATACAGAAACAATTTCTCTAATTTATCATTATCTCAAATCAAATTTATTTCAAATGTATATCGACACTTGAAAGGGAAACGTGACTAAGCGACAATAACTTGCTTTGTACATGAATGATAGGCAATAACCATATTCGATGCGCAAAAAAAATATATTTCTAGGTCTATTAAAATAATTTCAATCCTACAACTAGATTCGTTAAAATTGAATTTTTTTCAGGTATTTCAACTTAATTAGTCTACTGTAAAGATCACGCATTGTCGTTTAGTCACGTTTGCCTTTCAAGCGTCGGCATATATTAATTACAAAATGATCTGCCCCAATTTAACATTAATTGGGCAATAAATGAAAGAGTAAGTATACATATAAATGTCTACCAATAAAAATGAAACCAATAAATTATACCATTTAAAAACAATAAAATTCGCATTGCAGGGACCTCTGATGTAATCGCGTGTTGCAATGTTTACAATTCCGGGTTCGGCTATCGCGTTTGCTGTCAAGAATACACTCTCACGCATTTAGAATTTGAACATATCAAATTCGAAGAGACTCATACAGAGCAATGCCTCTTTTTTTTTTATTGCTTACATTGGTGGACGAGCTGACAACCCACCTGGTGCTAAGTGGTTACTAGAGCCCATAGACATCTACAACGTAAATGCGCCACCCACCTTGAGATAATAATATAAGTTCTAAGGTCTCAGTATATGTAGTTACAACGGCTGCCCTGCCCTACCTTTCAAACCGAAACGCATTATTGCTTCACGGCAGAAATAGGCGGGGTGGTGTACCTACCCGCACGGACTCACAAGAGGTCCTACCACCACTGTTTTATAATTTTAGATTTTGACACCGGGCATCTACCGGCCTTAAAGGGGATTATTGGTTCAACTTCATAAATGGAGAAACGTAAATTCTGTCGTTTATTTAACAATATGTGAACAAGTCAGCAAAGTACATTAAGATTCGGGATAACCAACTGTGTCTAAGTTGAGTGTGTCGATCGCAAAAATAGTCACTGATAAAGCAAGTATATTTATTCAAAAAAAAAAAAGTAAATGATAGTGTCATAAACATTGATGACAATAAAAGAAATGGAAGCTGAATGAAATATATAAATGGGTCGTTAAAAAAAAAGATTGAGAAATCAATCACGATATATCTCCAAATACTTTATTCTACGTAAAATTTTGAAAACAAATATCTTATTTTCGTTATGTCTTCATACAGAATACAACAAAGTATTCTTTTTAAAAACGTTTCTACTTAATTTCCATTAAATTAGTCTGTTTAGGTATTCCTTAATTGCTGTCCTGTTGTCGGTACACACAATAATAACAGGCTATACATTTTCCGTTTAAGTGATATATAGATCGGAGAAAGTCGGACGACTAAGGCGATGTTACATTTGTTACAATTTGTGTCTGCGTGTACTTGAATTGTTTCCTTAAGGACTTTTATCACTTCGTTCATAGATATAAAAACAGACTTTACATTCATTTAAATCTTTACTAGAATAAATATGTTTTGAGTTTATGCTTTGTAAAATTTCCAAATTTCCTCTCCATACCCTGTCGCCGCACACGGTGATTACATCATATCATATATCATTATCATATATCATATCATATCATATCATATCATATCATATCATATCGTATTGGTCTGGAAATAATGCTTTCAGCGACCGCTAGTGCTACTCCACTCTCTCTTTAGTCATAAAAATGCACTTTTTTTAATATTATTGTGATGACCAATATTTCAAATTCTAATTTAATACATAAATGTAGTCAAAGGAAATTATTTAACAAAAATTTAAATAGATGAGTAAAAATTATAACTAGGTTAAAGTTAGATTAAGGTTAAGTTGATGATAATCGAAATTTTGTTTTTATTTTGGTTGGGGAGCCCACACAGTTAGGTGTCTACATCCTGGCAATTTCTAACGCGAAACAATTAAACATTCAATCAATATCTTATGAGAAGGATATTTAGGCCTTTTTTTACATGGTTACTAATTAAAATACTTTATTTATTTAGTCTACTTACAAATTAACAGTATAATAATGGTAATAATTAGCTTAAGTAATTCCTAACAACAACAATAAATCGCTGCAAACCATCATGGAAAATGTATATCCATTTCCGGAGCATAGGCTAGCAATGAATAGCTAGGTGACAATAAACACCCAAAAGCTATACTTTATCATCCATACTACTAAATTGCTAACTCACATTTTCGTAATAGCATCTTCAACATTAACAATACAGAGACGCATCAGAATACGCAAAATTTAATTTTTCCACCCAGCATTCCAAGCGTGTTAGTCAGGGCAATTTAAAAAGGTAATTTAGAGGTAAGCAAAACTCCACCACCTAGGGGTGGTAGCATTAATTAAGTCATAATTCACTTAAAGTGTGTACCTAAACTCGTAGTAGGATGACCTAAAGAAAATGTTGAAAAAAAGAAATGTATACTGCAAAAAGTTAAAGCTAAAACTAGAGAAGAGAACTAAAGGAGATTCGTGTTGATCTATACATATGTTATCACGCTGAGTTTGTCGCCGGATCTTCTCAATGGGTCGCGATTCCAATCCGGAGTAGTAGATTCATTCGCGAAGCAGCTGCTCTTGAGTTGTTAGGACTTCTTTGAAGGCGCTCCGGTAGCTGTTAGCAAATCCCAGTCTTTCGCTGAGCCCGTGGTCGCCCACCAGTCCTGGTGCAAAGGCTTTCAGGCCTCATATAATCCCGTACTTCCTAAAAAAATTGTTTATCTTAATCAAAGAGAAATTCATTACTGGTTATGGTGTCACGCAGCATTGACGTTATAAACGCTGTAGGTCTTAACCACTGTCAACCAATCTGGAGTTAAAATAAAACTTATTTTTCATGGACGAGATAATTTACTTACGTTGAAATAGTTACTAGAGCCCTAATAAGATAAATCATGTGACCTTTTAATTAAATCATTCGTTAGTCCTTGAGACAGTTTTCTTCCGTGATCATTTCACGGAATCCGTTTCATCCCCGGATGCTAAGAAAGGTCTCCCTTAAAACAAGTTGTAAAAGAGCACTGAAGATAAACACTGAAATTCATTTCACTAGCATTGTTGATGCTCTAAGGCGAAGGTAAACTCAATCAAGTAAAGACTGTATATCCTTTGTCATCGTCAAAGATGGAAGGATAAGTTTACTGCAAATTTGGTGCCAGTTCCGGGACTCATCCACGCTATAGTCGCATGACGAGATCACTAGATAAGATACGTAGTTCACAAGGTATTATCCACAGCCTGACAGAATTATCCGTTCACCATCGTTATGACTGGAATTACAAAATATCCCGAAAGCGTCATGCTCTCTTTTGTTTTGTACGAAAAATATTTCACGACCTCATTCACGGCAAAGGCACGTCTAGTCTTTTGTTTTTCAGTTGTCTTTTCGAGCGACCGTCGTACCTAAACTGAAATAACGGGACAAACCAAAATATAAAATGTGGTGGAATTCAATAGGTATATTTACTGTTAGTTAATTGGATATTAGTATTAAGTTCACTGCGTACGTGGATTTACGAAGAGGAAGCAAGGGCTTCTGTGAAATACCGGCCAAATCTTTTACATGTACTTTAGTTTTCGTATTTGTAAGCATTTGTCGTCTGGCCAAATATAGCGATGTTATTAAATACGAAATCGAGATAAAGTAGATGAGTAGAACCAAAAACTGAGCTCAGTAGCGCGAATTGGGAGATAAATGCCTTGTCCAGCAATAAAGAAGGTTGGGGATAACGATAAATCATCAGATAGGCCAGTAATTGTACATAATAGAAGGAATCCAGAAAGGAAAGGGTCAGATGGCCGTGTGAATTGTTCCTCAGATTATTTATTTATTATTTGAGTACTAGTGAAATTACAGACTAGTGAAACAATGTGAACGCTGCCATTCACATGGACACATAACATCGAAGTTTCAATTATAGCATATAATAATAACCATAAATAATAAATATTTACTAACGATCACGCCACGTTAACTGGTCCCGTGCTAAGTTCGTAAAGAACTTGTATTACAGGTACCAGATAACGGATATAAATGTAAGATTATTATTATAGACATACATATATTTAGTATACATCCATAACCCAGGAAAATACATTTTATATTTATCATACAAATATCTTCCCTTGGCGGGATTCGAACCCGCGACCGCCTTGTGTAGTGACCATGTCACTTACCACTACACCAGACGGCCGTTAAATACATAACATAAAACGGCTGCCTACTCTTCGAACCGGAATGCATAATTGCTTCGCTACAGAAATAACTAGGATGGTGGTACCGACCGGTATAGATTTACGATACGTCCCACTACCATCAAGCGCCACATGTCGATCGCTATGTGCTGGTATGATACTCAGAGCACATCAATCCCCTAATTTGCCATTTACGATATCCACGAGAAAAGATGGGGTGGTGCTATTGTAAGCCGATATCACTTAGCCAAACCAACTGAGACTTAAATTTGTGTCAAATAAATGATTGAAACCAATCAATTTTACGAATCGTTCGCAAACATCGTATAACAAAAACGAAACATATTATGAAACAAATACATAAAAAAATGTGAAACGTATAATTACTGTCATAATTCAAAGCTGAATTTAAAGATACTAGAGGTCCCGCAGTAGTCGAAATTCGACTATAATTAATTGGAATTGTAAGTTTGTACACTATGATTGTATTTTATACTTCTATAATCACAAATTTCGCCAAGACTACACTATAAAAAATATTAACAAAGACAAACAATATTTAATCTATTCTCAATTTGACAACAGACGTCAAGAACAAAAGTTTGACAGTAAATAGTATGCATGCATGTGTGCGTCAAATACATGGTATGTAGTGTGTGTAATGTTTTCTTTATTGATTTAATGTATTTTTTATGCATTATTTAAAAAAAAAATTGCATTGTGCACTTCTCTATATTCTCTACTAGCGACCCGCCCTCGCTTCGCTTCGGAAACATTAAAAAACACATGAAACCAAAAAAAAATAATTAAAAAAAATTAAAAAAAAGTAGCCTATGTTCATCAGGGACAATGTCGGCTTCTAATGGAAAAAGAATTTTTCAAATCGGTCCAGTAGTTTCGGAGCCTATTCGAAACAAACAAACAAACAAATCTTTCCTCTTTATAATATTAGTATAGATATAGATAAGTGTCGAAAATTTCATACTCCTCCGTCCGCGCAATTTTCGTAAAAAGGGATACAAAGTTTTTGCTTTACGTATTAATATAAAGATTGTTTCAAATTTTACTGCTGGTCACCATTCACATGACACTTAGCTTGATTGAATACATTTTTAATAGCGAATCTTCAATCATCCAAAACTCTTATCCGACATGAAATCATTTAAATAACTCTGAAAACATTCGAAAAAACCGGCTCATCTCTTCACAATGCGAAGGGAAATTGAAAACTTATCCGTTAAAAGATATTCCTTTGAGCTTGGAATGTTGAAGGAGCTTTAATTAAAATGTAACCGTTCGAATTAGTTGTCTGCACAGAATAGTCGAAGTCGAATGAATTATGATCTTGCGTTATTGTCATGTTATGTTTTACACGAATGCTTTGATCCATTAACGGTGCTTTTAGGCACCACAAGCACCGGTCACCGTCCTCGTCGAACCCGTCGCTTGCGGCGAAGGGCTCGACGAGCGAATTAACCCATAGACACAGCCCATTAAGTTTCTTGCCGGATCTTCTCAGTGGGTCGCGTTTCCGATCCGGTGGTAAATTCTGCGAAGCACTGCTCTTGCTAGGGTCAGTGTTAGCAACTCTCCGGCTTGAGCCCCGTGAGCTCACCTACAAACGTTAGGGTGAAGCTGAAATAGCCTCTCAAGGCTATCAGCATAGGTAGGAGAAAAAAAAACGAATGAATATCAACATATTAATGATAATAATAGGTATCATCGAAAATACTCACTTTGAGGTCCACATGTGTATGGACATACAGCCTTACATTACATTAGTCTTAGGACCGCAAAAGGTTGATATACTGAACTAAATAGAAATAAACTTCGAGCATTCCAATTAATTATTGGTTCGTTAAAAATATTGAAAAAAATGCTTCACTCATAATCACCAATGAAATTTCCAAAAAACTTCTATTCCAAACTTCCATTCCAAATTCCAAGTTGTAGTTTACTAGAATTAAAAACAAAAAGACACATCTTGGTGTGCCTCTAGAGAACAACTAATAAATTAATATTGAAGTACTTGTGGCCTAAAGGATAAGACGTCCGGTGCATTCGTATTGAGTGATGCATCGGTCCACATATCTAAGCAATAAAAAAAATAAAAAAAATTACATCACTAACTGTTGAAAGTCTGACAAAAGTACATTATGCATTCAGATAAACTCAATATATTTTTAAATGCTATTTTAACATAAATTTATTGTGTTTTCGTGAAAAACAATTATCATATTAAATTAATGTCTACCTGACAAAATGATAAATAGATTTATTTCAAATAAATTTTATTATTATTAAAAGACGAATTTACTGGATCGCTATTGATAACTTTTCTGTGGAACAAAAATTTACCCAAAACATATTTTTTGCGGGTTTCATTTTTAATACACAAAGCCATTTGTTCACCTTGGAAGTCATTTGTGAACAGGGAGGCAGCCTCTGATGTTTATGGGCGACGGTAACCACTCACCATTAGGTGGTCCGTATGCTCCTCTGCCTACAAGAGCAATAAAAAAATTGTTAAGTACCTATTTCATTGGAAAAATTGATACCTGCCTACTGATTCGAACACCGGTATAATCGCTCGACACGAATGTACCGGCCACCGGGCGTCTTAACATTTAGGCCGTCACGACTCCACAAATATTGCGAGCTTATTACGCAATGTTGTTCCTTCTATTTCCTGCTTGTTCTGTACATATTTTTGTGAGTTGTGGGTGCCGGATTTTCTTACCTTGGCTAAATCGATGACAGTTCAATTCGTTGACAAGTTTCGATGACTTTTTTTTTTTATTGCTTAGATGGGTGGACGAGCTCACAGCCCACCTGGTGTTAAGTGGTTACTTGAGCCCATAGACATCTACAACGTAAATGCGCCATCCACCTTGAGATATAAGTTCTATGATCTCAGTATAGTTACAACGGCTGCCCTACCCTTCAGACCGAAACGCATTACTGCTTCACGGCAGAAATAGGCAGGGCGGTGGTACCTACCCGCGAGGACTCACAAGAGGTCCTACCACCAGTAAAAGAAATTTCAAATGACATTTCAAATCGTTATGCAAATGTCGATGGACCGCATTATTTAGAATTAAATATTTCTCCATAACATTTATATACTCTGTTCCGTTTGGATTTCGATTTCGGTTTCAATACAAAGTGTTTATCTAAAAAGCTAAGTCTTTTACCCGAACAAAGGTTGTTATTCAAATTTCTAAGATCTAATTGTCATCTTATTAAATTTATCATTCTACAAGTCTATCAAAATAAGTTCGATCGAACCAATCGACGGATCTAACGGTCGATTAATATCGGTTACAATCCGATTTTAGACGTCCTTTTAGTGACCAAAGTTTTATTTTAAGAATTTAGTACTTATCTTCAGGTGTGAGGAACTATTTTCCCACAATATCGTCAGGGATCTGTCAGGTCTGACCTTATCTGGACTGATTTGAATAAATCCACAGTAGGATATAAATGTCGCAGAAAATTCGCTCTGTTGTGTTTGTGCACTCCGACATTTAAGTGTAACCTTAGCTTTATGCAAAAGATTAGAATGTATTAGCAACAACAGAGTCTTTTTTATATTTGGAAAATGATTAAAATAATAGTGTCTTACAAACCTAGCAGCTGTGACAACACTGGGTCCAAATTGACTGAGTTTTTGTTGGTGAACAAAGAAGAGAAATTGAAAAGGGTACCAATGTTTGCTTAGTACTCTTGATTGATAGCCTTATGTCGACACACGGACGTCAAACGTGGCCACGAGTATATATTAGGATTTATAAAGGACACTGTGAGAGATTGAAAATTCAGTGATGTGATAAGTTTTAGCTTATACGTAAACAAAGTTCAAGAAAATAAATTATTATTTATACAGTAATAACAAAAGCTTGTTTCAGTGTTTTTCGCCTATGCAAAGTAACAGAAATTTCCTTTAGACCATGACAATGAGAATATCAGTATGCACAAGCTATTTAACTACATAGTTATTTTATCTTTTTATTAATTGAAAATACAGAAAAAAATATAAAATTTGATATTTTTCTTGTTTTGTCATTTGAAAATCTAAATTTTAGTGTTTATTATAACAAAATGTATATCATAGAACCAAAAACAAACTTTAAAAAAAACTTAAAAAAACAAAAACAAAATGTGTGCAATTCACACGTGGTAGAAGTGAAACCTTCCAAAATTAAAATACAATTATCCTAAACGTCTTAAGTATATGTAAAATTTTGTCATTAGTAAGTAATTGTAAGGTAGCGCCCTCTGTGAATTGATATTTTAATTTCACGTATAATCCTAAATTAAAATTCACTACAAGAGCTTTCATACACACGTTATTATTAAAAAATCTCACAGATGGCGCTGTATTAAATAATATGTATATTTCTGTCTCATTCTTTGCTGGCTTCATCCTACACATTTTTGTATTTGTGTCTCTTACCTGTCGTTTTTTCCGTTGCATCCGGTTTGAAATCACAATGATTCAAGAAGAACAAGAAGTTTTCACTTCAAAAAGAAAGTCTCTCCCTATAGCTAATTGTAAGGGATATACTATTGGAGATAAAAACCAAGGAAGTTTGGTCATCATCAAACAGGCGGTCACAGAAAATTCGTGCCAAATCCCAAAGCAACATGACCTGCTCCATCGACCCCATATAATGCGCGATAAAGGAATCAAGAAGATGATTGTCATAATCTTTATAATGATAAATATTTTGCATTATTTGTTACAGGTAACCAGTTATCCAGAATATGATGCAAAATTTAACTATGCATCGTCAATGATTTGGTCACTGCCGAGAAGGTCAGTATTGGGAGTTTTATTTACTAGTTATTAAGAGTTTGACACGTTTTGAAGTCGTCGTGGCCTAACGGATAAGACGTCCGGTGCATTTGTGTTGAGCGATGCACCGGTGTTCGAATCCCGCAGGCGGGTACCAATTTTTCTAATGAAATACGTACTCGACAAATGTTCACGATTGATTTCCACGCTGAAGGAATAATATAAATGTAATAAAAATGATAGGTAGGTACGTAACATTTTTTTTATTGCTCTTGTAGGCAGAGGAGCGCACGGCCCACCTGATGGTGAGTGATTACCGTCGCCCATAAACGTCAGAGACAGAGCTAAACTGCTGCCTTCCTGTTCACAAATGACTTCCAAGGTGAACGAATAGCTTTGTGTATTAAAAATGAAACCCGCAACAAATATGTTTTGGGTAAATTTTTGTTCCACAGAAAAGTTATCAATAGCGATCCAGTAAATTCGTCTCTTAATAATAATAAAATTTATTTGAAATAAATCTATTTATCATTTTGTCAGGTAATAAAAATTAAACCCGCAAAATTATAATTTGCGTAATAATTGGTGGTAGGACCGCGCGGGTGGGTACCACCACCCTGCCTATTTCTGCCGTGCAGCAGTAATGCGTTTCGGCTTGAAGGGTGGGCCAGCCGTTGTAACTATACTGATACCTTAGAACTTCTATCTCAAGGTGAGTGGCGCATTTACGTTGTAAATGTCTATGGGCTCCAGTAACCATTTAACAGTGGGCTGTGAGCTCCTCCACCCATCTAAGCAATAAAAAAAGCGACTATAAACAGAATAAAAAATACGAATGACGCTATTTAAATGTACAACATAGGATTGTTTATTGGCACTGTAGGCAGCTTTACTATCTCTAATAAATACCTCTGGTGTGATGTCAAGAAGCAAGCGCAAGACAGGGTCAAGTGGAGACAACTTGTGAGGATGTCAGCAATGCCAAGGCCAAAATCAAGTCACTGATTAGTATTTAAACCCTAAATCGATTAAAATAATTCAATAATTTGAAAATTCAAGTACAAATAATAAATTGAGGGGCTCTTAAAACAAATTAAGTGAAAATAGACTTTGTTTTTTCGTAACGTAACAATAAAAACATAAACGCCCTTATAAGATAAATCCTTTCTCTTTTATCACAAACG
The DNA here is from genome assembly GCF_003987935.1 of Bombyx mandarina. The sequence continues at coordinate 1,012,867 of NW_021011507.1, read as the reverse complement.
TGAACAATGTCATAACAGGAACAAGAAATATTTCCGCTGCGAAGATCCAATTTACAAACGTTAAATATCGTATGGGATTATTTTTTTCCGCGGGATCTATTGTCTTCGAAGTGTGTGATATCGCGTTATCCTGAGGCAAGTTGGAGAGTGATTGATGACGTAGACGGAGCCGAATTACTAAGGGATGTCGAAGAGGATTCGTATAAATAAATGGCTTTGATATTTGATATATTTTCTCGAATAGTTTGTTTTATCTTTTTATTGTTACTGGAGCCCATATCGCAAAGTAAATGACATAATTTTATTAGTTTTTTTTATTTTTATTTTATTGGACTTCTTGTGAATCCGCACAGGTAGGTCCCACCATTCGACCTATTTCTGCCGTGAAGCAGTAATGCGTTTTGGTTTGAAGGGTGGGGTAGCCGTTGTAACTATACTGAGACCTTAGAACTTATATCTCAAGGTGGGTGGCGCATTTACGTTGTAGATGTCTATGGGCTCCAATAACCATTTAACACCAGGTAGCCTGTGAGCTCGTTCACCCATCTAAGCAATAAAAAAAACCCAACATGACATATGAAGCGAAGTTTCAAATATACGTCGGGGCGCATGACTGCACTGCAGAAATAAGCAGGGTGGTGGTTCCTATTCACCCGGGTCTAAAATACAATACACCCTGACAGAATAATTAGAAAACACTGCCACGCATTTTCAACTTAGTCTAATAAGTATCAAAATTGTATATAAAGAATATCGTACGACATAGAGCATCGTAAAAATCTCTTTCACATCTTATTATTATTTTATTGTATACCTTTAAACGAGCAATTCTTGTTTTTTTTTTTTATTGCTTAGATGGGTGGACGAGCTCACAGCCCACCTGGTGTTAAGAGGTTACTGGAGCCCATAGACATCTACAACGTAAGTGCGCCACCCACCTTGAGATATAAGTTCTAATCTTGAGATATAAGGTCTCAAGTATAGTTACAACGGCTGCCCCACCCTTCAAACCGAAACGCATTATTGTTTCACGGCAGAAACAGGCAGGGTGGTGGTACCTACCCGCGCAGACTCACAAAAGGTCCTACCAGCAGTAAATTTATTATTAAATTGTATATATATAATCTGAATCTCGGAAACGGCTCCAACGATTTTCATAAAATTTAGTATACAGGGGATTTCGGGGGCGATAAATCGATCTAGCTACGATTTATTTTCAGAAAATGTTGTTTTATTCGTGTTTTCAATAATCAACTCTTCCCGACATCTATTGGCGAATAATAATACTATTTTTTTTAATTGAGGGCAACTAACCTCCTTAAAGACACAAGATGGCGTTATCAAAAAAAAAACCGTGCAAAGCTCGGTCATCATCTAGTGTTTAATTAACCAACACTAACTATCACATCTGTTCAGACAACTAATTAAGAATTTTCATGTGGCGACACTTTATCCTCACAGAGCAGCGTAATTAAACAGAGCTGAAGATGCAAATGCATGTAGAGAATAATTTCGACGTCAGACCGCTCCATTTTATGAGGTAGCTGAACTTTATCATGAATTCACAAAAATTGCGACGTTGAGACGAAAATATCTCTGATGAAAGTTGCTTAGATAATACAAAATTTTAGCTAAAACGAAAACCGACTTGAGCAAAATAAAATGAGAATATCATTAATTTAGTCGAAATCCACTAAATATGCATTATTAAGGATAGTTAAAAAATACTGGTCAAATCTTAATAAAATCCAATACTTGTACTTCTTCTGTGGACGACATCCGAACCAATAAACCAATCTTACCATCGTTGTTACCGATTTTCTCAGGCTTATCAAACCGCCTTAGTGAGAATTTACTACTACAGCAACAACTAGTTTTTCATTTTGTTCTAATGCTATTTTATTATTCTAGTTAGGTCGATGAATTTGTAGATTCTGGTATTCACTAGTAATCAGAAGTCATCATCTTCTTCTTGTTTCCCTTATCCTATATCCATTGGCCCATATCCCAATGCCCCATTATGTGGAATCGCCTTATTATGCTGCGCAGTGATTTGGCACGAGTTTTATGACTGGTTGACTGCCTGACGTGGTTGACGTCAGTCCTTGGTTTTTTTTAATTGCTTAGATGGGTGGACGAGCTCACAACCCACCTGGTGTTAAGTGGTTACTGGAGCCCATAGAAATCCACAACGTAAATGGGCCACCCACCTTGAGATATAAGTTCTAAGGTTTCAGTATAGTTACAACGGCTGCCCCGCCCTTCAAACCGAAACGCATTACTGCTTCACGGCAGAAATAGGCGGCGGGACTCACAAGAGGTCCTACCACCAATAATTACGCAAATTATAATTTTGCAGGTTTGATTTTTATTACACGATGTTAGTCCTTCACCGTGGAAGTCAATTGTGAACAATTGCTAAGTACGTATTTCATTAGAAAAATTAGTACCCGCCTGGGGGATTCGAACACCGTTGCATCGCTCGATACGAATGCACCGGACGTCTTATCGTTTAGCCCACGACGGGCTAGATTAGGATTAGATTAGATTACATCTCCAGTAGCATATCCATTGCAACTTTATCATAGGTCATAGTCGATTAATAGGAATGTTTGCTGTCTAAAACTACCGACAGAGCCTGGAACATACAGCCGCGGGTTATCGTAAAGTAGATTCCAATTATAAAGTTCATAAATGCCGACTAAAATATGAAACACGTTCGATAATGCTATTCCGCTGTCCTAGATACCTAGTTCGAGCTTCCGTAGTTCCATTTCTATACCCACCCGCTGTACTCACATCAATGGCCATACCGTGGATCGAACTCTGAGGCAGAAGTACTTAGTATTATGATAACGAATTATTTTTTTTATTAAAAATAAAAATTACCATCTGCTAAAAGCTTTTTTAAGGACCTTAAAAAAAACTTTTTGAGATCTCGGGAGACCAGAAGGCCGGTACGTATTTTGCACAAAGAATTAGCATTGCTATCCAGCGTGGAAATGCTGCCAGCCTTCTGGGAACTCTGCCAACCGGCGGTGAGCTAACGCAGATTTTCTATTAAAATTTATAAGTAGCTTTACCTAAATAATTATTATTTTTATTCAATTATTCATAAAAACGAATTAAAGAACAAAAGAATATGAACGCGTAATAAAATCAATTTTGAGAAATTGGTAATCTGTCGTAGTCGTGTGGGTAGCAATTACGCGAAGGGTTTGTGGGGAGAAATTACTATTTCATAGGTTGTATTAATTTATTTTGTACCTTCATACCCAAAATGAGCGAAATTATTCACTTTTTTTTTGTTATTGCTTAGATGAGTGGACCAGCTCACAGCCCACCTGGTGTTAAGTGGTTACTGGAGCCCATAGACATTCACAACGTAAATGCACCACCCACCTTGAGATTTAAGTTCTAAGGTATCAGTATAGTTACAACGGCTGCCCCACCCTTAAAAACCGAATTATATCGTCCATCAGTTCCACTAATCACTAGCACCAGATTGGCCGTGACCTCGTCTATCTATTTACACCAATAAAAAACTGCTATAGCATGTTCAAGGTAAAAAGAGGACTTTTTTCCCAAGATAAAATGTTAACATAAAAGTTAAGGAAAGTTGGCAGTCTGGGACCTGGTAGGTACGTAACGATCGTCCCACGTTCAGTTATTCATGAGATCGTTATGAAGACTCAACAAGTACCCGCGAGAATAGAGCTTTTTTTTTTTTTTTTTTTTTTTTTTTTTTTTTTTTTTTTTTTTTTTTTTTTTTTTTTTTGTTTTTTTTTTTTTTTTNACCGAGCTGGTGCACCTAGCGAGGCCGTGCCCCGTGCTAAAGCATCGGAGGCATCGCCAGGCACGTGGTTCTTGGAGACGCACGTGGGCCGCTATCCAGCCCACGCGCAGTCTCCCCGGATCCCCCGCCGATCTTCCCGGTGGAGGAGTGGCCAAGGAAGTGGCTGCCTCCACAGGGCAGCGCGCCCACGCCGACCTGGCCCCGGAATGAGAATAGAGCTGCAACAAATTCTGTGCACTTTTCCATTTTATTTTATTCATATAAAAGTCGCATTTAGTTGAAATTTAACTCTCAAAGGACATTTAATCATGCTTAAAACCTAATAGCGCTTCAAGATTCAACATTTCATTCTTCTGAACTTTTTCTGTAGACTTTTTACTTCTCTTTCTTGTTTAATCAACTTGAGTAAGAGCAGCGTTAGAGTAGACAGCATTTTCTTTGTTACTGACGACAGGGTTATAGGATTGAAATGCGGACGTTATCGGCATACATAAACCCGGTAAACCAAAAAATCATCCGACGAGCTACCGCCCGATTAGCCTCCTCATGTCTCTAGGCAAACTGTATGAGCGTCTGCTCTACAAACGCCTCAGAGACTTCGTCTCATCCAAGGGCATTCTCATCGATGAACAATTCGGATTCCGTACAAATCACTCATGCGTTCAACAGGTGCACCGCCTCACGGAGCACATTCTTGTGGGGCTTAATCGACCAAAACCGTTATACACGGGAGCTCTCTTCTTCGACGTCGCAAAAGCGTTCGACAAAGTCTGGCACAACGGTTTGATTTTCAAACTATTCAACATGGGTGTGCCGGATAGTCTCGTGCTCATCATACGGGACTTCTTGTCGAACCGCTCTTTTCGATATCGAGTCGAGGGAACCCGCTCCTCCCCACGACCTCTCACAGCTGGAGTCCCGCAAGGCTCTGTCCT